>OY821518.1:28033381-28478381 GCA_963682025.1 Cordilura impudica
AATTAAAAATTAAAAATTAAAAATTAAAAATTAAAAATTAAAAATTAAAAATTAAAAATTAAAAATTAAAAATTAAAAATTAAAAATTAAAAATTAAAAATTAAAAATTAAAAATTAAAAATTAAAAATTAAAAATTAAAAATTAAAAATTAAAAATTAAAAATTAAAAATTAAAAATTAAAAATTAAAAATTAAAAATTAAAAATTAAAAATTAAAAATTAAAAATTAAAAATTAAAAATTAAAAATTAAAAATTAAAAATTAAAAATTAAAAATTAAAAATTAAAAATTAAAAATTAAAAATTAAAAATTAAAAATTAAAAATTAAAAATTAAAAATTAAAAATTAAAAATTAAAAATTAAAAATTAAAAATTAAAAATTAAAAATTAAAAATTAAAAATTAAAAATTAAAAATTAAAAATTAAAAATTAAAAATTAAAAATTAAAAATTAAAAATTAAAAATTAAAAATTAAAAATTAAAAATTAAAAATTAAAAATTAAAAATTAAAAATTAAAAATTAAAAATTAAAAATTAAAAATTAAAAATTAAAAGTTAAAAATTAAAAATTAAAAATTAAAAATTAAAAATTAAAAATTAAAAATTAAAAATTAAAAATTAAAAATTAAAAATTAAAAATTAAAAATTAAAAATTAAAAATTAAAAATTAAAAATTAAAAATTAAAAATTAAAAATTAAAAATTAAAAATTAAAAATTAAAAATTAAAAATTAAAAATTAAAAATTAAAAATGAAAAATTAAAAATTAAAAATTAAAAATTAAAAATTAAAAATTAAAAATTAAAAATTAAAAATTAAAAATTAAAAATTAAAAATTAAAAATTAAAAATTAAAAATTAAAAATTAAAAATTAAAAATTAAAAATTAAAAATTAAAAATTAAAAATTAAAAATTAAAAATTAAAAATTAAAAATTAAAAATTAAAAATTAAAAATTAAAAATTAAAAATTAAAAATTAAAAATTAAAAATTAAAAATTAAAAATTAAAAATAAAAAATTAAAAATTAAAAATTAAAAATTAAAAATTAAAAATTAAAAATTAAAAATTAAAAATTAAAAATTAAAAATTAAAAATTAAAAATTAAAAACTAAAAATTAAAAATTAAAAATTAAAAATTAAAAATTAAAAATTAAAAATTAAAAATTAAAAATTAAAAATTAAAAATAAAAAATAAAAAATAAAAAATAAAAAATCAAAAATTAAAGATAAAAATTTAAAAATAGAAAATTAAAAACGAAAACGAAAAATGAAAAATAAAAAATAAAAAATGAAAAATAAAAATGAAAAATCCAAAATTAAAAATAACAAGTAAGAAAATTATAGTCGGTCTAGACCGACTATACGATACCCTATACCACGCGTTTAGAAACCCTATCTCTTAGGCCCAACTAACTGGAAATTGAAAATAAGCAAAAACCAAATTTGAGTGGGATTTTTATTAATTTTTTTGGCTGCAGATATGAAAAAGTTCATATCGGATGCTATATCTATAAAGGGACTAGGTCCAAAAATGGACCGATCCTGATCATGTCTGGTAAAGTCTCTTGTATTTTGCAAAAATATGTACAAACAAAATTTGAGAAGAATCAGTGCAAATTTTTGTTTTTTAATAGATTTAAATGAAGATCGGGAAGCAGCTCTATATGGGATCAGAGGGATCATTTTTGGACTACTCATTAGTGGATGTAATGAACGCATACAAACCCAATTTGAGTAAGATCTATATGACAATTTGGATCTTATGGCAATTTATGTCGATTTCATATGGGTAATTTGTATGGGGGCTAGGTCTGAACATGGACCGATTCTCACCAATTTCAACACCGTTCATCCCATGGCCGATAAAAGCTTATATACCAAATTTCATCAAAATATATTCATATTTGCGACCTGCAGTTTGATTACAAGCTTTACATGGACACACAGACGGACGGACGGACGGACTGACGGACATTGTTAAATCAACTCAGAAAGTGATTCTGATTCGATCGGTATAATTAAAGATGGGTCTAGGTCAAATATTTTTGGTTGTTACAAACAGCAGCACAAAGTCATTATACCCAAACCACATAGTGGTATAGGGTATAAAAAATGAAAAACGAAAAATAAAAAATTATAAATGAAAGTTAAAAATAAAAAATTAAAAATTAAAAATGAAATAAAAATTAAAAAAGAAAAATAAAAAATAAAAAATAAAAATTAAAAAAGAAAAATAAAAAATGAAAAATGAAAAAGGAAAAAATAAAAAATTAAAAATAAACAAGTAAGAAAATTATAGTCGGTCTAGACCGACTATACGATACCCTATACCATGAGTTTAGAGACCACATCTCCAAGGCCCAACTAACTGGATATAGAAAATAAACATAAACCAAATTTGAGTGGGATTTTTATCAATTTTTTTGGCTGCAGATATGAAAAAGTATCTATATGGGAACTTGGCCCAAAAATGGACCGATCCTGACCATGTTTGGTAAAGTCTCTTGTATTTTGCAAGAATATATACAAACAAAATTTGAGAAGAATCAGTGCAATATTTTTGTTTTTTGATAAATGTAAGTGAAGATCGGGAAGCAGCTCTAATGGGGCCTATGACTAAGAGTTGTCCCATATAGATCATTTTGGGACTACTGATTAATGGACGTAATAAACAAATACAAACCCAATTTGAATAAGATTTATATGATAATTTGTATCTTATGGCAATTTATGTCGATTTCATAGGGGCCATTTGTATGGGGGATAGGTCTGAACATGGACCGATTCCCACCAATTTCAATGACGTTTATCTCATGGCCGATAAAAGATTAAATACCAAATTTCATCAAAATATATTCATATTTGCGATCTGCAGTTTGATTACAAGCTTTACATGGACACACAGACGGACGGACGGACGAACAACGTTAAATCGATTCTGATTCGATCGGTATAATAAAAGATGGGTCTAGGTCAAATATTTTTGGTAGTTACCAACAGCAGCACAAGGTCATTATACCCAAACCACATAGTGGTATAGGGTATAAAAACGAAAAATTAAAAATGAAAAACGAAAAATTAAAAATGAAAAATAAAAACTGAAAAATAAAAAATTAAAGATAAAAAATTAAAAATGAAAAATGAAAAAGAGAAAGAAAAAATGAAAAATTAAAAATAAAAAAAGAAAAATACGATATCAAAAACGAAAAATTAAAAATTAAAAATTAAAAATTAAAAATTAAAAATTAAAAATTAAAAATTAAAAATTAAAAATTAAAAATGAAAAATAAAAACTGAAAAAAATGAAAAATGAAATATGAAAAATGAAAAATGAAAAATGAAAAAGAAAAAATGAAAAAATAATAAAAAAAAAAAAAAATAAAAAATCAAAAACGAAAAATAAAACTGAAAAATAAAAAACTAAAAACAAAAAATTAAAAAAAAATTAAAAATAAAAAACTAAAAATGAAAAATAAAAAATTAAAAAAAAAATGTGAAAAATGAAAAATAAAAAATGAAAAACGAAAAATTAAAAATCAAAAACGAAAAATTAAAAATGAAATATTAAAAAGGAAAAATAAAAAATTCAAAATCAAAAACTAAAAATAAAAGCTGAAAAATAAAAAATTAAAGGTAAAAATAAAAAATGAAAAATGAAAAAAGAAAAATAAAAAATATATATTAATTAAATTAATAATAAAAACAAAAAATTAAAAACGGCAAAATAAAAAATTAAAAATAAAAAACGAAAAATTAAAAATTAACTGATTGAAATAAAAAATAATAATAAATTTTTTTATATTAGCAGAACCCTTGCAGTTAATTGCCATAAATGATACAAAGATGACGCTTTCTGTTTAATTTTAAAAAAGTGCCATAAAAAATTTTTTATTTACTAGATGTTTACATATCTCCCCTGTGATCGGACTCACATATTTGTTTTTGACCTTTTATAGTTTTTGTAATTTTCGTTAGGAATAGAAAAAAACCGCCATGAAAAATGGCATAGAGCGACAATTAATAAGTAAAAAATTATAGTCGATCTAAACCGACTTAACGATACCATAAGCCATACGTTTAAAAACCCTATCTCTTAGGTGCAACTAATAAGATAAAAAAAATATCCATATATTGCATATATCCAATATCCTTCGGATATGAAAAAGTTCATATCGGATGATATATCTTTATGGGGACTAAGTCGAAAAATTGACCGATCCTGGTCATGTTTTGTAAGGAGAAAAATCTGTGCAATATTTTTGTTTTTTGAGGTGGGAAAGGTGCTTTATATGGGGGCTATAACTAAGCATTGCTCTACACAGTTTGACTAAGATTTGGGCAACTGATTAATAGATGCAATAAACACACACAAACAAAAATTAACTGAGGTCTATACGATAGTTTGGATTTTATGACAATTTAATTATTATTAGTTTATTATTATTATTAATTATATTCGACTTTTTTTCATATATAAAAGTCATATTGGGGATATCTTTCATTTCTAAAATGACCCCAAAATTTGGTGCAATTTTTCCTTGGCCATTTTTCATGGCGGCGAAAAAAACAGATAACCAGATATTGAACCTACTTCTCGTGGAAGGTTAACTATTCCAGAGAGGTAAAACGAAATAAATACTACATTTAAATTTACATAACGGCATTAACTGTAGAGGTGGTGGTAAATTTTATCCTCTCGTACAAAAAAACCGTTTGTGAAATAAAGTGCTTATTTTGTTGAAATTAATAAAAATAATTTTAAATTTCTTTATTTTTTAAATTAAAAATGTAAGTCGATCTCATAGGGTTCATTTGTATGCGCCGGTTTCTATCAATTTCAGTAGCTTTTGTCTTATGGTTGACAAAAGCTTACGTGCCAAATTTCGTCAATATATACCCATATTTGCGACCTATAGTTTGATTACAAGGCTTAACGGACACACAGACGGACAGACGGCGGACCGTTTGGGACCATTTTTAATTTTAAAAAAAGCAGGAAAATTATAGTCGGTCTAGGCTATGCGATACCCTATACCATGCTTTTAAATAACTGTTCTTAGGTCCAACTTATTGGGTATAGAAAATAAGCATAAACGAAATCTGAGTGGAATTTTTACTAATTTTTTTGCCCGCGGATCTGAAAAAGTTCATAGCGGATGCTATATTTGTATGGGGACAAGTTTGAAAAATATATAGAAACCAGATTTCAGAAAAATCTGTGGAATATTTTTGTTTTTGATAGGTTAAAGAGAAGATCGGCAAGCAGCTGTAAATAGGGACTACGACTAAGATCTGTGCTATGGGGATTACTTTTGGACACTGATTAATGTTTGTAATGAACACTAACCCAATTTGACTGAGATATATATGATAATTACTTTCAAATGTTGAGTTAAATAGTTGATTAAGCATGAGTTGAAGTAATAGGCAGAAGGATGCTGACGATGAACAAGTCGCTTTGTTCGAAAGTAGATACTCCATCTAGCGCTGTCTTCAATTTTTTTCTAATATTTCTCTTACATTACAAAAATTATTATCTTTCTTTCATTAGAAAAATATATACATGATCTTAAACCGAACAATAAATGACTAAGTATTCCAATACAGATTAACAATACATAACAATAACATACAACACATGAGGTACAATGCATTTGTTTAATCTGTTAAGATTTCACATGCCATTACAGTTCCATCTAGAGGACAATGGCAAAAACAAAGAGCTGTTCATATTACAAGAGTTGTAATTGATCTGGCTATGTTAATGTAGAGAAAGCTAAAAATTGGAAAAGCTCAGCTTGTTCATACAAACTCTCGTATATAAAAAGAAAAACATTTCTCATGTTCTTTTCTTTCAAATGTTGAGTTAAATAGTTGATTAAGCATAAGTTGAAGTAATAGGCAGAAGGATGCTGACGATGAACAAGTCGCTTTGTTCGAAAGTAGCTACTCCATCTAACGCTGTCTTCAATTTTTTTCTAATATTTCTCTTACATTACAAAAATTATTATATTTCTTTCATTAGAAAAATATATACATGACCTTAAACCGAACAATAAATGACTAAGAATTAATTATTAAGTAGAATTGAATTGAGTTAATATTGTATCGAGACCTTACAATGCTAATAATGATCCATTTCGGCGGTTATGTAAGCAATTTAACGTAATTTTCCACATCATCAATTAGCCCGAAAATAAAGAATCTTTAAAACGTAAATTTATTCTATACTAGCATATCCCAACCCTCGAAATTCGAGTGCAAATTCTAGGAAATATTATTTTTTCATTTAATAATTTTTTTAATTTTTTTAATAATTTTTTTAATTTTTTCTAAAGGTATGCTGATCAATTTTAGCCAATTCCTAATTCAGCACTTTTTATTGTTGCTATTTTCGTTACTGTTTAATGTCCAAAATTATTTTTCAATTCAACACAGAGCTTTTTAATACACACACAGTATTGTATTATTTTATGTAGCAACTTTAAATGCATTTTACTCAAAAAAAAAATTTTTAAATATAAAAATATGGTGGACACCAAAAAAGCAATACCTTTCAAATGAGGGATGTTTGGTCAAAATAGGATTAAAACTGTCAAACAAACATCAGTCACAAGAAATCGCCTTGCATATTAGTATTATAGATCTAAATAATAAAATACACTAAATACATTAATCTGTAAGGATATTTGTAATTCCGCTGAAAAAATAAATAAATAAGAGTATTAGAACCGCAAAAAAAATATTTTCGGAATTCGGATGATCGCAGGATATTTATTTTTTAATCGCGCGATTTTTTCTGGGGTGTTATTCCCTAGCTGCTAGATGAGAAAACTTTTAATAGCAATAAAAAATTACATGATTTACAATAATTTTCAATCATTTTCTTTAAAAACTTTTCTATTATAGATATTTTCAACATTTTCTATCCTTATGACAAATGACAGTTCAATTTCATACGAGAAGATGTTGTAATATATCAAGGACAGCATTTTCAGTATATCCCCAGGTTGCGAGAGGGGAAACGATCTTTCCTATTGCGTGAATAGTAGGATGCTTTTACAAGCATTTAAAAGTATGCAATGAAGCGTACTCAAGTTAAAGACAGATGCCATTGCAAATAAATACATGGCTTTAACGGTCCTTATAGTACATGTAGAATTGAAGATATATTGAAGATATATATTTAGTTTTATATGACAGACGACAAGCAAATTTATAAAAAAAACTATAATTATTTGAAATAATATATTTTTTTTAATAAAACTCTCAAAAATATTGTGTTCGTATTTTGAAAAATATTTTTTTTAACAAAATAAAAAACTTCGAATTTAAACATATATTTATTCATTCCGGATTATACTTGTTCAATTTTACTTAAAAATTGTTTAAAATTTTTTATGAATTTTACATTTTATAGTTTTTCCTTGTCTGCTATACAGTCATTATCTTATTTTTAATTTTTTTAATTAAAATATATATAATTATGAATTGAATTTACTAATTATTAATATTTCATTATTATTATTAATTATATTCGACTTGTTTTCATAACTTTCCATATTTGTAAAATTTAAATTTCTTTCCTTTTCATATAAGTTCCTTTCCTTTTTTTTGGCATTTTTTCGCTTCGGATTGGGGCCAGTTTCCATATTTCATATTGGGGAGATCTTTCATTTTTAAAATTACCTCAAACTTTGGGGCAATTTTTCATTCGCCATTTTTCATGGCACCGAAAAAAAAGAGATAACCAGATATTGAACGTACTTCCAGAAAGGTAAAACGAAATAGTTACTACAATTAAATTGAAATAACTGCAATGTGTTCTTAACCTTTAACTGTAGAGGTAGTGGTAAATTTTATCCTCTCGTACAGCTTTTTTTTTAACCGTTTGTAAAATAAAGTGCCTATTTTGTTAAAATTAATACAAAATAATTTTAAGTTTTTTTATTTTTTAAATTAAAAATGTAGTAGTTTATTTTTAAAAAACAAAAAATTATGAAGTAATGTTTTTTACGTCACGTCACATCACTGATTATGTCCTAAAATTTCATCTCCACAGGTTAAAGGTTAAGCATCGCAATATAACTAATGCATACCAATACAGACTGAAAATGTCTTCAGTCAGCTAATGCAGATTATCGATATATAAATATTTATGTCACAATTTCCCCCAAAAAAATTAATACCGCTTTAAGTCATCAACCAGCATTAAAGTATCTTTATCCGGTCTGTTTAATTAATAGTCGTATATTGGAGCATGCATAATATTAACATATGGAAATTAAATTCAATGCAAACAAGAAAATGTTAATAAGCTGGAGTACGTTTCCAAAATATTAACCATGCAGGGTGAACAATAAAAAACTGTTTTTGGAGAACTAAACTCCATCTACACTGACGCAAGAAATACCCTCATCAAGATTCATATGGTCCTGTTACCGTATACAACAGTACTTAAATCGGTGAAGTTATATAAGTTTGTAATAATGGTCCCGAATATGGATCTGCCATCTAATCATGTTTTTAAATTAATGATTCATTATAAAAGCAGTGTCGATCTGTAACGTCTGTATATAATGCTGGTTATTAGTCAGCAAATAATCAAAATGAACTCAATCGTATATGCCACAGAGTGAGCCTAAGTATGTTTATTGGGGTGATAAATTTTGATAATTTTTTCAGATATTTTTATTAGCTTGAAATCGTTTTTATACCAATAAAAAAGTAGGTTATGAAATATAATTATTTTTATTTTTTTATGATGCTTTTTTGACAAAACCAAATAAATCATTTCTGAATAGTACCAGCCTCCAAATGAAAATTATCCGCGGTAAAATTATTATTGTAAAAAATTGTTAAAATAACAAGTAAGAGTTTTACATACGGCTATGATGAATCTTTGTTTTTTAAATATACAATAACATCTCGACTTATTGAAAAAGTAAACAATTTATTCTAAATTATTGCAAGAAACACACTCAATTTTTATAATTTTTTAGTGGTACCTCCATAGTTTAAGTTATATCTTGGCGAAATGATGCCCGATTTAGTCCATTTTAAATAAAAACGTACACGAAATAATGGCAAATAATATTGTTCTAAGTTTACCTGGGTAAATCTTTATTTTGTAAATGAGCATGATTTCAACATACATACAGACAGACAGACACACGACAGACGGTCAATAGGACGGACATCGTTATATTGACATGAGTTGTTATAAGGATCAAGAATTTATATATACTTTATAGGGTCGCGAATTCATTTTTCTGTGCGTTCTAAGTTCAAACCTTAATAACTTAATAACTCTCTTCTCACTTTCGGAGAAATATTAAAAAAATAATTTTTTGTCCCTAATAATGAGATTTGTATCAACCAACATATGCAAATTTCATGATGGGGTTTCAATGAGAGGTATTTCGAGCACCTATCTAAAGTATTTAATCCTACATCCCAATATTGTCAATTTCTCGAGTAATTGAGGTTAGGACTTGGGAATTACTTAATTCTTAGTTAAGGTCATCAAAATGCCCCTCCAAATAATAATCTCTACCGCAAATAATTTTATTAGTGGGTTGACACTCGTCAGTATTGATTTATCTGGTTAGCACCAGAGACAAAAGAAAATTATGTTTTTTAACTTGATTTTTTGATTAAAATCGATTTCAGGGGCTCGGGCTCCAAAAAATTTTCAAAAATCTTTTGGTCGACAAGAATTCATGTTTCGCTTTAAGAATTGCAAAAAAAGTGTTTTAAGCGAAACGCCACAATATGATTTTTTAAATTTTTTTTTTTTTTTTGGCAAACAAATTTATTGTTTACCATGTTTTTCGATTGCAGTAACTGAATATCATGATTTTCATGGTCGAATCATGTTGTCACATCCGAATTTCTGTTATGAAAGTCAAATATTCTGTAGTTTTATCGAATTAAAACCATTGGCAACAACTTCGATTACCAAAAAAATTTTATTTTTTGTTTAAAAAAAAAAAAAAATAAATTTTAAATTGCCTTAAACACATTTTTACAACAAATCCTTTTCTTAGTTTAGCCGTTATTTTTATACCCTATACCACTATGTGGTTTGGGTATAATGACTTTGTGCTGTTGTTTGTAACAACCAAAAATATTTGACCTAGACCCATCTTTAATTATACCGATCGAATCAGAATCACTTTCTGAGTTGATTTAACAATGTCCGTTCATCCGTCCGTCCGTCCGTCCGTCTGTGTGTCCATGTAAAGCTTGTAATCAAACTGCAGGTCGCAAATATGAATGTATTTTGATGAAATTTGGTTTATCGGCCATGGGATGAACGCTATTGAAATTGGTGAGAATCGGTCCATGTTCAGACCAAGCCCCCATACAAATTACCCATATGAAATCGACATAAACTGCCAAAATTGTCAAATTGTCATATAGATCTTACTCAAATTGGGTTTGTATGCGTTCATTACATCCATTAATGAGTAGTAAAAAATGATCCCTTTGACCCCATATAGAGCTGCTTCCCGATCTTCACTTAAATCTATTAAAAACAAAAATATTGCACTGATTCTTCTCAAATTTTGGTTGTATATATTTTTGCAAAATACAAGAGACTTTACCAAACATGATCAGGATCGGTCCATTTTTGGACCAAGTCCCTATATAGATATAGCATCCGATATGAACTTTTTCATATCTGCAGCCAAAAAAATTAATAAAAATCCCACTCAAATTTGGTTTTTGCTTATTTTCTATGTCCAGTTAGTTGGGCCTAAGAGATAGGGTCTCTAAACGCATGGTATAGGGTATCGTATAGTCGGTCTAGACCGACTATAATTTTCTTACTTGTTATTTTTGTTTTTGTTTTAATTGAAAACGCCCGCATCAAAGTTTTCTGCTGAACATTTATAATATTAATAGGCTAGGCGATTTCTTGTTACCGATGTTTTGTTCTACCGTTTTATCCCGCTTTTGACCAAACATATATTATTTGAAAGGTATTTATTATTAGCTGTTCATCAGATTTACAGATTTTTAAATTTTTTCCTTTATTGTGAGTAAATTGCATTTAAAGTTGCTACTAACACATATATAAAATTATACATATGCTATGTGTGTGTTTATTAAATTTGTTAATGTGTTTGTTAATGAGTTTGTTATCTTCGTTCACAATAATAATAAACCAAAAAAGTGTTGGTTTGTGAATTGACTAAGTTGAGAAATTAAGTTGCCTAGAAATTGCACTCGAATTTCGAGCGCTGGAATATGCTAGTATTATTAATTCTACTTGTTTGAAAAATATTTTGAAAATAAAATTAAAATTAGTTGTGTTAGAAATAACTGTATATTAATTTAGTTAATTATAATATTGAATATAATTAAAATAATTCTAAAATGTCAAATAAAAAATGTTTTACAAAAATTACAAAATTATTTAGAGACTTAGAATATAGACCTAATGCTTTTTTAAGCATTAAAACAATTAAATTGTATTGAATAAAATAATTTTTTTTTTTAATGTAGGCCTAGATAATTAAATCCTATTTTTTTATTTAATAAATCCTCTCTTTGTATAAAAAAAAATTTAAAAAAATTTATTAAAATATTCAAATGATATAATAAAAATCAATACAAATCACTCCTCTGCAGCGCCCAGTATTCTTAATTAACACGAAAGGTGAATTCTTCAATAATCTGAACTAAGTGTACAATAGCATTGGGTTAGTTAAACTGTTTCATACTATTTCATGCATTCTTTCAAAAATTTTTCTTTTTTGTTGTTTTTTGGTGACACAAACTTGACAATGTATTACAAAAACGAATTTAAATTTTACAAAAAATAAACAATATTTGATTGACCCCGACGTGATTTGAACACGCAACCTTCTGATCTGGAGTCAGACGCGCTACCGTTGCGCCACGGAGTCACTTGTTGTTTTTAGAAATAGATTACGCTATAAGAATTAAAGCTGGTATAAGCTTTTTAATTTAGTTGTTTATTTTTTTATTTTGCTGCTGTTGTTGTTTTTGTTGCTTATTTATTTTTATTGTATATTTGTGTAACTCGAATTTATTTATATATTGTTATTGTTGTACACACTCGTGTATAAGATTCTTAAAAGCTTAGTTGAATATTATTCATATCTGTGCATTACTGTTGTTGTTGTTGATGTTGTTAAGTTATTTTTATTTTATTTGCCTAACATTCAATTGATTATTGTTGATTTTGCTTTGTTAAATTAACCGGAATGCTTAGATAAGATAATAAATGAAGTTGAATTTTCAATAGGATGTTCATGTATTTTGTTTTGGCAATTCGCAATGTTATTAATGTTGTCTATGCAGGGTATTTCTATCTAATATGTTGATCACATTTATTAGGAGAAAGATATTCGTAAGGAAGAATTGGAAATGTTATTTAAAAAAAAAAACAAAGAAAAATTGAATTTTAGATTTCTCCAGCGCCACGAACGCCCGAAATAAAGAGGTTTCTCTAAATTAAATTATTTTGGCTGTCTTTTCTGAATAATTATATCTAAAAGCGAAACTAATTGAAAACTTATTCTGAAATAGTGAGCTTTATGCAAGCAAAAAAAAAAAAAAAACGCAAGTACAATAAATTTGATATGTAGAATAAATCAGCTATTCAGTGCAAAATCACTTCAATATTTCTATAGTTATTTAGGGAAAATATAAAGACATCAAAAATTCTTTTGTAACAATAAACTTGAATATTTTACACTGGTAATTAGTTTTAAGCGGCTTAAAGCGCCTTAACAATCATATATTCTGATGTATGTTTTACTTACTAAACATTTGAAACACAATATTTGAACCATTTTACCTTCCGACTATAACTCAAATCTGTATCGAAGAAAATGTACATTTTTAATAACAGCTAAGTTTTAAAAAAAAATGTACTTTTCGAATAAAAGGCACATTTTTAAAAAATTCACTTACACGAAAAAATCTATTCTTTTAAAAAATTCACTTTAAAACAAATAAGAAAATTATAGTTGGTCTAGACCGACTATACGATACCCTATACCATGCGTTTAGAGACCCTATCTCTCAGGCCCAGCTAACTGGATATAGAAAATAAGCATAAACCAAATTTGAGTGGGATTTTTGTTAATTTTTTTTGCTGCAGATATGCAGATATATGGGGACCATGCCCAAAAATAGACCGATCCTGACCATGTTTGGTAAAGTCTCTTCTATTTTGCAAAAATATATACAAACTAAATTTGAGAAGAAACAGTGCAATATTTTTGTTTTTTGATAGATTTAAGTGAAGATCGGGAAGCAGCTCTATATGGGGCCTATGTCTAAGAGTTGTCCCATAGGGATCATTTTTGGACTACTGATTAATGGATGTAATCAACACATACAAACCCAATTTGACTACGATTTATATGATAATTTGGATCTTATGGCAATTTATGTTGATTTCATAGGGGACATTTGTATGGGGGCTAGGTCTGAACATGGACCGATTCCCACCAATTTCAACAGCGTTCATCCTATGGCTGATGAAAGCTCATATACCAAATTTCATCAAAATATATTCATATTTGCGACCTGCAGTTTGATTACAAGCTTTTCATGGACACACAGACGGATGGACGGACGGACATCGTTAAATCGAATCAGATTGTGATTCTGATTCGATTGGTATAATTAAAGATGACTCTAGGTCAAATATTTTGGTAGTTACAAACAGAAGCACAAAGTCATTATACCCAAACCACATAGTGGTATAGGGTATAAAAAATCACTTTTCTAAGAATAGGGTACTTTTTAAGAAAAACCACTTTTTTAACAAAAGGTACTTTTTAAGAAAAGGTTTTTTTTTAAGAAAAGGTACTTTTTAAGAAAAACCACTTTTTTAAGAAAAGGTACTTTTTAAGAAAAGTGACGTTTTAAGAAAATGTACTTTTTAAGAAAAGGGACTTTTTAAGAAAAGGGACTTTTTAAGAAAATGTACTTTTTAAGAAAAGGTACTTTTTAAGAAAAGGTACTTTTTAAGAAAATGTGCTTTTTAAGAAAAAGTGCTTTTTGAAGAAAATGCATTATTTTTGAGAAAAGGTACATTTTAAAAAAATTTATTATTTTTCAGAAAACGTACTTTTTTAGGCACATACATTTATTAGTTTAGAGAAAATGTACTCCCTTAAGAAAAGTTACTTTTTAAGAAAATATGCTAGTTTTGAGAAAACTTCCTTTTTCCAGATAAAGTACTGTTTAAAGAAAATGTGTTTTTTTTTTACAAAAGATACTTTTTAAGAAAAGGTTCTTTTTAAGAAAAGTTACTTTTGTAAGAAAGGGTACTTTTGTAAGAAAGGGTACTTTTGTAAGAAAATGTACTTCTTAAGAAATATTAATTTTTAAAGTAAAGGTGCTCTTTAAAGCAAAAGTATTTTTTAAATAAAAGTAACTTTTTTAAGAAGAGTATCTCTTTCAAGAAAAGGTACTTTTTTTTAAAAAAAGGTGTTATTTTCGAGAAAAGGTACTTTTTCTAAATTTGGTACTCCTTAAAAAAAGGTTTTGTTTTTGACATAATACTTTTTAAGAAAAGAGACTATTTTAAGAATATATAATTTTTAATGAAAATGTACTTTGTTGAGAAGAGGTACTTTATTATAAAAGGTACTTGTTTTATAAAAGGTACTTTTTAAGAAAATATATAATTTTTGAGAAATAGCTTTTTTGAAGAGAAATGATTATTTTTGACAAAAATATAGTTTTTTAAGAAAATGTATTACTTTTGAAATAAGGTACTTTTTTAAGAAAAGGTACTTTTCTAAGAAAATGTACTTTTTTAAGAAAATGTAATTTTTAAAGAAAATCAATTACTTTTGAGAAAAGGTACTTTTTGAAAAAAGGTACTTTTAAAGAAAAGGTACTTTTTAAGAAAAGGCACTTTTTAAGAAAAGGTACTGTTTAAGAAACTTTATTTTTTAAGGAAAGGTAGTTTTTTAAGAGAAAGTACTTTAAACAAAAAAATTTATTATTTTTGAGAAAAGATACTTTTTCAAGAATAGTTAATTTTTAAAGAAAAGGTACTTAGTTAAATGTAATTTTTAAAGAAAAGGTATTATTTTCGAGAAAAGTTAATTTTTAAGATAAGGTACTTCTTAAGAAAAGTAACCTTTCATTAAAAGAAAATGTCTCAAGGAAATACACTTTGTTAAGAAAATATAGTTTTTAAAAAAAGGTACCTTTTTACGTTTGTCATTCCGTTTGTAATAGTTAAGGTACTTCTTAAGAAAAGTAACCTTTCCTTAAAAGAAAATGTCTCAAGAAAATGCACTTTGTTAAGAAAATATAGTTTTTAACGTTTGTCATTCCGTTTGTAATAATTAAAAAAAAATCTGGACTCCATAAAAAGAGTTGTTGATGTAGCTATGTCCGTCTGTCCGTCTGTGGAAGTCATATTCTGCCTTAAGTAGGGCAGCTGGGTTGCTTATATTTAGTAAAAATAATTTGCAGGCATCCTGAGCAGGTTGCAATTTAAAATCATTGAAATCGGCCCAATAAGCCTCGAGATATCAATGACCACATTTTGTTTGCAACATTTGCTTAATAAGTCTATCGTTACACTCCACGTTGCATTTCACCGGTTCCCGAAGTAAGTACAAAAAATCGCCATTATGAAAGGAAAATAAATATATAGTTTGCATTTTCTTAAAAAAAAGTACCTAGTTGTTTATAAGAATAAGATAACTATTTACGATATTTATTAAAAATAGAAATTAATCAGATTTTCATAATTTTTTTGCAACACTTTAGATGTACGCAAATTTTCTCTTAATATCTCTAAATTTTAACTTATATTAAAATTTTGTATATACTCTATACCAATTATTATTCCGATCGCTCCGGATCACTTTCTGAGTCGATTTATCCACGAGATCGCCTTAAATTACCATAAGATCGAAATTCAGTTTGTGTTGTTCAGTGCATCCATAAAGCTGATTCCCGATCTTCACTTAAATCTATCTCATATTTGGTTTCTATATGTTTTTTCAAAGACTAATGCCGTTTTCTTTTCTGACAAAAAATGTCGCCCTTTTTTCGCCCTTTTTTCGAAAAGTGTATTTTTTTATATGTTCTGAATTAAGAGCAACCTTATCTTATACATCAATCGAAAGGTCTCAAAGTCGAGGCCTCGTAAATCACAAAAAATTTCAGCCATTGACTTCTTTCAGGTCAAAGTGTGAGAATATTTTCCCATTGTTCCCCTTTTTTGTATATTTTCACCATATGACTCTCAAGAGGATAATAATCAAAATTTTTTTGCACTTATGAATACGGCACTTTGAGACCTTTCGATTGATATATAAGAAAAGGTTGCTCTTAATTCAGAATATATAAAAAAATACACTTTTCCAAAAACGTTCGAAAAAAGGGCGACATTTTTTGTCAGAAAAGAAAACGACATAAGTATATTTACAAAACATGGTCGGGATAGGTTCATTTCCCCTCATCCGATCGATCTCAAACTTGGTCCATACACTTGCTGTGAAAAAGATTAACTTTGACATAGTCACGCACAGTCACGGAGTGGTTTAAATGTCATTTCCCCTCATCCGATGGATCTGAAACTTTCTCCATAGACTTGTTGTGGCCAAAGATTAATTTTAAGATAGTCACACACAGTCACGGAGATATTCAAAACTCATATGCATAAGGAAAGAAAGAGTTTTAATAAAAACTTTGTTTTTATGGGTTAGATTATTTCACCCAAGCTGGGGAAAAGTAATGCGATCACAAAGGATAAAAGGGAAATGTGTCGAAGCTATGTATTGCTGCAAAGCCTCAATTGACGTGAAATTTTAACTGAATTTTCCACAAACGTAACGTGATCACGCGACTGTAATTTTAGCTGCTTGCATGATTTCAGATAGCAAATTAATTTAGGTTCAGGGGGTGTGCCACTGGCATGGGTGGGTCGGCACTCTAAAGTTAGTGGGGGCCGATCATACATTTAGACTCGATTGGGGCACTCTAAATGGGTCAAAGGGAGACAGACAGACATACAGGTCAAAAGTCGGGACATCAGAATTCGTTTTAGGGGTATGGTTCCTTGGGCAAAGTTTCTTATTTTGATCCCTAGAATATGATTTTCCTTGTCACTTGAGCGATTTTTTTGCCTCCCTACAAATCGACCCGCCCTAATATGCATATATAAAATCCGCCATATACTAAAAAATCTTACTTATAACTTGAGCTTCGCTAAAGAGTTTCTAGTCCAAATATTATCAGATCACAAGCATTAATGGACATAAAAAAATTCAAAACTTCATTTTAGTAAGGCTTATTGAATTTAATTACTTTACGGAGAGTAAATTAAAAATTTACAATTTCAAGTTAATTTCACCATTTTGTATACCTTTAATGAAGTTCAGCTGATCATTGGGAGCTTTCTTTACAGAAAAACTGGGACTAAACATGATTCAGCCTTGATTATAGTTAGATTGTGTATCCAGATTTATATCATTCATACATAATTCAAACATGAGATTTTCGAAAGCTTACCTTGCGATCAGGGTATATTAATCACTTTTTTGATCAACTTAGTTGTAGTCGGCCATTTTTTGTATCTAATATAAAGCTTTTAAGCTTTTTTATGAAATTTGGTAGATCAGCTTAAATCAACTTAGGGATGATTGAAATTTCATTAAGGCTAGATGAAAACGACCTTAACTTGTAGGACTTAATTTTAATTTCTGGAGCATGTCACATTAAAAAGCAACAACACATATTTCCTTAAATAAAACAAAAATCTACGTTTTTATTTCAAATGGTACAGTATCATGTAAATTTTGATTATAATAATCATACATTACTACAGTTGATGGTTTCAACTTTCGAACATCGTGCACTTTGCTACACTCAAAATGAACACAATCTTCATCGCCTGCTTTCAAGTGATCAAAATATATGTGAACTATCGTATCTGAATTTTTCAACTCCACTTTGGTTACCATATCATCTTCCAGAAGTTGGTAAGTATCATCGCTAGACGATACAAATCCGGAAGGTAGGTTAACTTCCAGGATAACCATATTAGTTTTTTGATATTTTAGAATGTCTTCAGGTTGATATTTAAAACATATATTTATATCAACTTTATTAGTAATTGACATTTTGGCTAGAGGTTCAATAATAAAAGATTGTTCCCTCAGTACAGCATTTCGTGGTTGTAATGCTTGAGTATTTTCAATTTGTGAATCCAGCGTATCAGTATTAATCATCTGAATTGAAGAAGAAGTTTGGCCAAAAACTTTTTCACTCCTTATAGTTTCGTAATATTGATAAGAGAATTGTAGTAATGAATTTCCCCGACCCAAAACCTCAAAATTTATAGAACGTGTGGATTTTGGTAGCTACAATGAAAAGTTAATAGAAAAACTTATGACCTCTTAAATAATATTTACTTTTACCTCATGCTGTTGCAGTATCATAATATTATCCGGATCAACTCCAAAATCTCCACTTTTAACTTCCTGTCCTTGTTGATTCTTTGCCGAATAGTTGACTTTTAGCAGAGTATTGGCCGCACTGTTATATTTTTCAGCAAACTTAATCAAGGCCTGCAGGGCAACAACTGTGTCTTGTGAGGATTTAAAACCACCTTTTTTGTTGCGTTGTTCTATTAACCATCGAAATATTGGCAAAACATTGTCCGCTTTCAAATCCAATAATGTCATTAGCATGTAAGAAGTAATTTCAACATTATTTGAGCGACCATTGTCACTGCCTGACCACCATTTTTGATTCTTTAACTCTTTAGCTCTCGTTTGTAAAGTCTGCAGGATTGTGGATACTTCATTGTTTTTCTCAGCTTTAAGGAATGCCGTGGCCATTATGGACAGAGCATACGTATCGTTGACATTATTGGTGTTTGTTGTTAAAAATTGTAGACCCTTCTGGATGACATTGCTGTATTTTTTTCGATATTTCTGCAGGCAAGGAAAATGGATATTTACCCAAAATTTTCTTAACATTAACAATTACATTATCTAAAATATAAATAGGCTAGGCGATTTCTTGTGACCGATGTTTTGTTCTACCGTTTTATCCCGATTTTTACCAAGCTTATATTATTTGAAAGGTATTTCTTTTAAGCCGTTTTGCAGATTTACAGATTTTAAAATTTTTTGCTTTATTTTGAGTAAATTGTATTTAAAGTTGTTACTAACACATACATAACATTATACAATGCCATGTGTGTGTTTATTAAATTTGTAATGTGTGTGTAATAAAAACGAGTTTGTTTTTGTGTTGATTTTTGAATTGGCTATAACTGATTAGCATACTTTTGGGGTCTTTATTTAATGAAAAAATAAAATTTCCTAGAATTTGCGCTCACATTTCGAGGGCTGGAATCTGCTAGTATCAATTAATATATAGCTATGTTAATGCTTGTTCATATTAACTCTCGTATAAAGAAAAAGTAATCCTCATGATCTTTTCTTTTAAACATTTGAGTGAACAAGTCAAGTTGTTCAAAAGCGCTGTCTTCAATTTTTTCCATAATTCTCTTACATTGCAAAATTATTATCTCTTTCTTTAATTCGAAAATATATACTTGATCTGAAACCGAGCAATAAAAACTAAGTAATTTTCTTTTTTGTAACCTACTCCACTATATAACTACCAAAAATATTTGAGCTAGATCCGATCGACTCAGAATCACTTTCTGAGTCGATTTAGCAATGTCCGTCCGTCCGTCTATCAGTGTGTCCATATAAACCTTGTAAACTATATAATGAAATTCAGTATATAATTCTTTACCGTCAACGCCACGAACATTATTGAAATTGAGGGGAAATCGGTACAATTCCAGACCTGGCCCCCATATAAATAACCAAAATCAAACCAACTAAAATGGTCATAAGATCAAGATTATCATATAAATATCGAAAAATTTGGTGTGTATGTAAAAATTATAACAACTAATCAGTAGACCATCAATAGACCTTGTATGAATATTTTTAGTCATAGTCCCCATATAAAACTGACTCCCGATTTTCATTTAAGTATATAAAAAAAATGAATAGATTTTTTCAAATTTGGTTTATATATGTTTTTGAGAAAAGTCAGTGGATTTAACATCATATTATTTTCAATATCCAGCTGTTACTTCAGCAAAGTTCGATCGAAGACCCTTTCTCGAAACGCATGTCGCAGACCCTTTCTTGAAACGCAATATCGTGTAAATTAATATCGTCAGAAAGTATTAATCAGAGAACTGTTAGCACTCTTGCACTAAAACAAGCAACCAAATTAAAGTTTGTCTAAACCGACTATACCGACTGACTAAGAATTGTCCTATAGGGTTTATTTTTGGACTACTGCCCAACGAATGTAATAAATACACACAAACCCAATTTGACCGATATCTATGTGATAATTTTGAACTTAGGGCAATTTAAGTCGATCTCATAAGGTTCATTTGTATGGGGCCTAGGTCTGAACATGAACCGATTTTCACCAATTTCAATAGTATTCATCTTACGACCGACAGAAACTTATATACTAAATTTCATCAAAACATATTCATAATTGCGACCTGTAGTTTGATTACAAGTTTTACTTGGACACACAGACAGACGGACGGACGGTCAGGGTATAAAAATTATGGACAGTCTAGACAGACTATATAATGCTCTATACCATGTGGTTACAGAAAGGATGTTGGGTCCAACTTATTAGATATAGAAAATTAGCATAAACCAAATTTGAGTTGTATTGTTATTATTTATTTTGCCCACAGTTATAAAAATTCATATCGGTTGCTATATTTATATGAGTACTAGGTCGAAAAATTTACCAATCCTGACCATATTTGGTAAAGTGACTTATTTTTGTCACAAACATATACAAAACAAATTTTAGAAAAATCTGTGCGATAGTTTTGTTTTTTGATAGATTTAGTAAAGATCGGGAAGCAGCTTTATATGGGGCCTATGACTAAGAAATATCCTATAGGGTTTGTTTTGGAACTACTAAGTAATGGGTGTAATAAACACTGCCAAACTACATTTGACCGAGATCCATATGATAATTTGGCCCTTATGGCAATTGAAGTCGATTTCATAGGGGTCTAGGTTTGAACATGCACCAATTTTCGCCAATTTCAATAGCGTTCGTCCCATGGGCGGTAAAGGCTTCAAATTTCATCAAAATACGAGGGCGGATCAATAAGTCCGTAACTTGTACAATGAAATCTTCTTTTAGCTCAATACACTTAGTCCAACGTTTCTCCAATTTTCGTATTCCTTCCAAAAAATAAGATTTTTCGAGGTCCATAAAATAGGCATTTGTTTGATCAATAATTTCATCGTTGGAGCTGAATCTCTTTCCACCGAGCCATTTCTTTAGATTTGGAAATAGGCAATAGTCACTGGGGGCTAAATCCGGAGAATATGGCGGATGAGGTACCAATTCGTAGCCCAATTCATGGAATTTTGCCACTGAGACTGCACACGTGTGCACCCGTGCATTATCTTGATGAAAAAGAATTTTTTTCTTGGCCATATGGGGTCGTTTTTTTAAATCCTCGTTAAATCGGTCCAATAAGTTAGCATAATATTCGCCATTTATTCTGTTTCCCTTTTGAAGGTAATGGATGTGGATTATCCCGCGTGCATCCCAAAAAACTGTTGCCATCACCTTATTGGCCGACAAACTTACCTTGGCCTTCTTCGGAGCCAGTTCACCCGGAGAATCCCATTATTTAGACTGCTGCTTGGTCTCTGGAGTGTTTAATGGATCCATGTTTCGTCCACAGTCACAAAACGCCGAAAAAAACTCATTCGAATTGCGGTTAAACAACTCCAAAGAATCCTTTGAAATTGTCACACGATTACGTTTATGGTCAATTGAGAGCAAATGCGGCACCCATCTTTCAGACAGTTTTCTTAAACCCAACTGATCATTTAACATCGAAACCACACTGCCATATGAAATGCCTATGGCATCAGCAATCTCACGCACTTTTGCTCTTGGTTCAGCCAATACCATATCGTGGATTTTTTCAACATTTTTGGATGTATTGACCTCAATTGGCCGTCCAGAACATTCAGCGTGTTTGTGCGGCCACAACGAAAGTCAGTAAACCACATATATACCGTTGAAATCGATGGTGCAGAGTCCCAACAGAACATATCAAGCTTTTCCTTGGTTTGATTCACGGTTTGTTTTCGCAAAAAATAATGTTTAAGGCCGAGGCCACGCAATGAGCGGCAAGCGGCAAAGCGGTGAGCGGCACAGCGACGAGTTTGAGCGGCAAGTGGCTTATTACTGAGCGTCATTTCTGGTTAGTTGTCAAAATGCCATTGTCGATGTTATTATTTATTATTTATATAAAAAGTTTTTAAAATAAAAGTATAAATGCAAAAAATATTCAAAAATTCAAAAATAACGATTGCTTGTTTGGACAGAGTTGTATCTTCTGAAATTAATACAAAGTAAAGCTGTATGGTACGAAAACTGAAACTAACCACACTGCTCGTAGGCCTGACTTTAGGTGAGTGTGTTAAAGCGCTGACCAAAAAGTGCAAGTACGAGTGTATGTGAAGGTTCATGGTTCAAAACCTCACGGCCGCCCTAAGTAGAAAAAATTTTCATATAGAAACAATCTATTCAATTAAAAAACATAACAATTATCACAATGTTCAATAAATCGCTGATGAAGGCTGAAATGCCAGAAACCGGTCCGATTAAGAATACAGTGCAGTTATGAATTTTTGAAATATATGCTTTCTTCATATTTTCACTATTTTATGATTTTTATTTATGTATGACTACATTTCAACTTTTTAACTTTTTATCG
Organism: Cordilura impudica; assembly: GCA_963682025.1. Taxonomy (NCBI): domain Eukaryota; kingdom Metazoa; phylum Arthropoda; class Insecta; order Diptera; family Scathophagidae; genus Cordilura; species Cordilura impudica. The sequence continues at coordinate 28,056,219 of OY821518.1, forward strand.
ATTGAAAAACAACACAAAGTGGTTGTCGTTAAGATAACAACAACAGCTGACTTTAACAATACCGAATATCGTTTAAAAATTTTATTGAATACCAACATCGATAATTTTGTTGTTTTTTTTCCTAACGATTCGATTATCGTTAACAAGAATTTGCTGAATCGCGCTACAGATTGACAAAACAAAGAAAAGCCATTTTTTACCATTTTTATTCTTTGCCGCTCAGAAAACAACTAAAAATTAGAACAAGTTCTATTCCTGAGCGGCGCCGCTTAGACGCTCAGAAATGACGCTCACATGCCGCTCATAGTGTGGCCACTTCAGTAGTATTTCATATGTTTTAATTTTTTTCCGCTCATCGCTCTGCCGCTCGCCGCTTTGCTGCTCATTGTGTGGCTTCGGCCTAATGAGCACTAGAAATTCACTTTTTTCCTTAAAAAAAAAAACACGAGGTTATATGTTTTGAACAGCTGTTAAACGCAAAGTAAATGACGGAACTTGCTCTATTAACAGGTGATACTTGATGGGAGCAGTGTTGCATTTCATATAACCACGAGGAAAGTTCGAGAAGTCACGGACTTATTTTTCCGCCTTGTATATTCATATTTGTGACCACTAGTTTGGTTACGAGGTTTACATGGAGACACAGATGGACAGATGGACGGGTATTGCTAAATCGACTAATAAAGTGGTTCTGATCCGTTCATTACAATAAAAGATGTAAATAGAACAGACAATCAATAGAGTCAAATATTAGTCAAACTGTACTATGCATAGTGTAATGCAATATATGTTTGGTTTATGTCAATAAGTAACACAAGCCTTCATAATATCGAATAAAGCAAATAACGTATGTAAGTTTAGCAATATAGGTCAAATAAGCTAAACCAAATTTGGTACAAAAAGGCTGAAACCCAGAAATAAATTAGATTTTAATGTAGACAACTTAATCGGCAACAACTGCCTTTATTTCTTTTAATTAAAATTCCCATTTGCCCTTACTCTGTAAGAACGGCAAATATAATAGATCAACCAGTGGCAAGCTCTGCCGGTTGAAAAACTACAAAGGACCACATTCCACTACATGGCGATCCTGCTAGTTTATATATCACATTTCCACCACATGGCGATCCTGCCAATTTATATATTACATTCCACTTCGTTTGATATAACATTCTACTGCAGTAGGGTATAACAAAAAAGAAAGATAGAATCGATCTAAGCATACTATGTGATAAGTATAACCAGGAAGGCATATAGAACGTACCATACATACTTGTACTCTTTATACTAAAACTGATAACTTATATATAATATTCGTAGTAAGCCCATATATATCAAAATTTATCTGCGGTCAATACTTATATTGAAAGCACCATGAGATAACGTGGCGTTGGTACCATCAATAAAAATTATTTATGGGCATTCTCTCCCTTCGAAACTGAGACAGAAAATAACAACTCGATACTAAATTGAAGACATGCACTATAATATGTAGCAAATACTTAATACGATTGTGAAATACTTTTGGATAAACTTAAACCTTTCACGATCGAACCTAAACTGCTAGAAAAAAAAATTTTTTTTTTTTTTTTGAGGATTCGAACTTAACGACCCAACATTTCTAAACAAAAGTGCCGTCAAAAATATTTTTTTCAATTCCTTCAAGGAAAAAATCCATGGGACCCTCAAGGCAAGTCAGAGATTTTTTTTTTACTTTTTACATAAATAACTGTAGTTTTGGTTTTGTATTTGTTGTAAATTTTTAAACATAGATCACGGAGAATCGATTACTACTTTTTGTTTGGACAAACGCAATATGTTGCTTTTGTGAAAAACCTTTTTGTTTCACAATTAACCTTTTTCTAAGTCTTTTTTTTTATAGTTTAATTAATTGTTGAATTAATATTATGAATTATTTTAATTTATTAAAAATATTAAACTATAAAACATTTTTTACCATTAACGACCAATTGGACATATATGTCCCGTACTGAATTTTGCTGAATAATGAACCAATTCCAAATATTTTGTTGTTTCTGGTCCATTTTATATCAAAATTTCAATGTTTTTGGTTCAATAACGTTCGAATTAAGGACATCCAAATGTGATTAAAAAAACATAATTTTCAGACTTTTGGGTCACCGCCTTAGGTGCAGAGAATACATATTTCAACTTTTCTGGTATGGTCTTAGTCTGTCGACTCAAGTCAGCTGTAAAAAAATTGGTTAGAAAATGTGGAAAATATAAGAAAAAATAAAAATGGGACATATATATCCCATTGGTCGTGAAAGCGTTAATTTGAGAGTACATAGAAATATGCCAAAGTACCTTAACACACTAAATGAAAAAGAAAGTAAATGACCAACAAATTCGTGGCACCATTCTCCGTTAAATAATGTTAACAAAATTGCGTGACTTGCTGATAAAAAAAATAACTCTTTACTAGAATTAAGAAATAGCGAAATATAATTGTGGGCATAGGATGAGAACTCCAAAATTAATTTCGACAAATGTCTTTTATTATTTTTAATATATATTTCATATTCCACTTACCCGATCTTCTAAAAAGGACAGTAGCACAAAAGCCGTAAAACCATATTTATTTTGATGGGCTGGATAAAACAAATGACCCGTATGGGGAAAATCGCCATCACTAAGCTGATGGTTGGCCAAAAATTGCAAACCATTTTCAATAACCCTTGAATCTATGCTAATATATTTCTGGGCCTTAATAAAAAAACGCATCACATACGATGTTAGCCAAGTACTTTCGGTGCCTTTTGTACCGAATACACTAAAACCACCTGTGGCATGACCATATGTCAATTCCGTTTGGTAACCAGTTTCAATAAACTTTGTAGCAGTTTTAACCAAATCGGAATATTTTTGTGATTTGCCAATTACTTTTAGGTAGTCTAAAACCAAGATATTCGGAACAAAATTTACCATATTCTGTTCACCACAACCAGTCGGTAATTTTATTAAATCGTTAAGATTTTCTATAGTTGTGACCATAGCATCACCTCCCAGCGATAGTGTAAGATATTCAGAATCTGGTATAATATCTGAAGGTATATCGGCCGTGATCGATGACTTAAATTGTTGACCATCAAGAACATTTAAATAAATTTCTTTGTTAAAGCTTTTCAGAACTCCTTCTGGTTCAACTTTTAGTTGCTGATGCACAGCATCGACTGCTAGCATAGAGCTAGCTCTTAGGATTATGTCAATATTGCCCACTTTTGTAGCTGCTATAACAAAGGATACACTCTTTCCACCATTCGCTGCTACAGAAATATTTTTCTTTATAATTTGAACATCCTCATCTCTATAATGATTGTTCAAAAACTGAAATGCTCCTTCACGATAATTCATTAGAATTTCTGTGGCAAGATCATTTTTAAAGTAATTGAATATTGTTACTGGAATTACGATAGTTTCTCCTCTCTTGATGGAATATGGCAACTGAGTGCTGATAAAGAATGGCTTGAAAACGGTTATATTTAGCGAATCACCCATCAACGCGAAACCGGTTTTTTCATTCACACTAAAGGCCGTTACTAGCCATGTTGTTATTGTATCGGGTATTTGGAAAGATATTTCAGTGGGGTCATCGTTGCTATAATTAAAATGTATTAGAACGTATAAAATATGTGGGGGGGGATATCATTTGTGACTAGAAATTTACATATCAATGTCTGTGAATATCCAAGTTTCGTCAAAATTCGAACGTATATCCAGACTGTCCATCAAATTGTCATCCCACAGCAACTGTCTTATATTGGGGAGCACCTCGAATCCATCCATAGGATTTATTATTGGTGTTGTATAAGTAAAATGAGCATTGGTCAACATTATCAGATCAGATGGTTGACCAGCATTAAGTATTGGCGTCGAAGTATATGATTTGTCATTTAATAGCTCATCAAATATAGTTTCTTTTTTCAAATTATAATCTACGCCCAATAAATGTACGCGTAAGTCCACAGCTAAAAGACCTACACGAGAGTCAGGTTGGGCGTTTACACTCAATGTAACCGACTCACCCGGTTTTACATTAGGCGTCAACGTTGAAACGGATATCTGGAAAAAAGTTTAAATTATTAAAAATAAGTTTGTAATTATAATAGTCCTCGGCCGGAATCTTATGCCCAATACTAGTCATATTCCAAGAATTTAGAGTGAGTTCATTAATGGTTCTTCTCAAATTTATGGAGAGTGTAGTGGTTAGTTGTGGAGTTCGGGGTTAATCTACTATTCAGACAATTTACCTTATTTTCAAATTCCTCCGGAAACTTGAGCTCTACATAACAAGAATGCAAATTTCCGTTGTCTATGTAGTGCACGTAGACAGTTGAATGAGGCATCATTTTAATTGATGGCATTATTTTAAAAATATGTGATTTTTGATTGCCGTGTAGTTGAATATATTCCATGTGGATAATAGCACTGTGGCCAGTTATCGTATAGATGATATATGGTAAATTGGAACTTGAAGAAACTTTTATATGTACAACAGATCCCACATGAAGTCTAAAAATATAAGGAGCTAAAAATTTATGGTAAAAAAAAAATCACAATTCAAGTTATTTACCTTCGTTCTTTGATTGTAAGACTGCAAAACGTTGTTTTTTCCTCCAAATATGGAATGTAGGCCGTTGCAATGTTTGAAACAGATGCAGTAGCATTTCGAAAAGAAAAAGTATTACTTTCAGTCGATTGATAGGGAAATACAAATTTAGCAATACCAGTACGATTCAGAAATGACTGATAATGTTTAGAACCATGTTGCATGCACACTGGAGTTCGAGGATCATTGACTGCTGTTCCGTTGAAATATTGGACTTTAGCTTTCATAATACATGAATTATTGCTAAGGAATTCAATTTCATTAAGCGGTATCTCAATGTGATACTTTTGTTTGTGCAGCTTAATTACCCGAGATGTTGTTATTGAATAATTAGTATATTTTTCATATAGTGTGGCTTCTATACTTATATCTCGAAACCCCGATAACATTAGGCCACTTATATTAAATTTCACCTGAGCTTTGGAATCTTTAATATCCACAAATTGATGTTGCCATTTTGTATAATTCTCAGTATTTCCAAGCTCTACTTCAACAATGCCTTCCACATATTTGCCAAACGTATATTTTCCATAAATGCTAGCCTCTATGATTTCATCCTCCAGTAAAATATCACTATCGCTTTCTATATGAACACTAAATTTTGGTAAAACATATTCGGCCACCAGAAATTGTTTTTTTCGACTTAAATCATATTTTCCACTGATGCTAACAATAATATCCCAAATACCCAAGTTGGGTTTGTCCGATAACTGCAAACTACCTGTAAAATACCCCTTCTTAAGCTGAATGTCCTTGTATTGTTTAACACGATTGAGTGCAGAGTCCTGAAAGTATTAAAACGGTTACTATTGAGATTTTTATGAGAGTAAATTTATATAAATTTTTAATTTTTAATTTTTTATTTTTAATTTTTAATTTTTTATTTTTAATTTTTAATTTTTAATATTTAATTTTTAATTTTTAATTTTTAATTTTTAATTTTTAATTTTTAATTTTTAATTTTTAATTTTTAATTTTTAATTTTTAATTTTTAATTTTTAATTTTTAATTTTTAATTTTTAATTTTTAATTTTTAATTTTTAATTTTTAATTTTTAATTTTTAATTTTTAATTTTTAATTTTTAATTTTTAATTTTTAATTTTTAATTTTTAATTTTTAATTTTTAATTTTTAATTTTTAATTTTTAATTTTTAATTTTTAATTTTTAATTTTTAATTTTTAATTTTTAATTTTTAATTTTTAATTTTTAATTTTTAATTTTTAATTTTTAATTTTTAATTTTTAATTTTTAATTTTTAATTTTTAATTTTTAATTTTTAATTTTTAATTTTTAATTTTTAATTTTTAATTTTTAATTTTTAATTTTTAATTTTTAATTTTTAATTTTTAATTTTTAATTTTTAATTTTTAATTTTTAATTTTTAATTTTTAATTTTTAATTTTTAATTTTTAATTTTTAATTTTTAATTTTTAATTTTTAATTTTTAATTTTTAATTTTTAATTTTTAATTTTTAATTTTTAATTTTTAATTTTTAATTTTTAATTTTTAATTTTTAATTTTTAATTTTTAATTTTTAATTTTTAATTTTTAATTTTTAATTTTTAATTTTTAATTTTTAATTTTTAATTTTTAATTTTTAATTTTTAATTTTTAATTTTTAATTTTTAATTTTTAATTTTTAATTTTTAATTTTTAATTTTTAATTTTTAATTTTTAATTTTTAATTTTTAATTTTTAATTTTTAATTTTTAATTTTTAATTTTTAATTTTTAATTTTTAATTTTTAATTTTTAATTTTTAATTTTTAATTTTTAATTTTTAATTTTTAATTTTTAATTTTTAATTTTTAATTTTTAATTTTTAATTTTTAATTTTTAATTTTTAATTTTTAATTTTTAATTTTTAATTTTTAATTTTTAATTTTTAATTTTTAATTTTTAATTTTTAATTTTTAATTTTTAATTTTTAATTTTTAATTTTTAATTTTTAATTTTTAATTTTTAATTTTTAATTTTTAATTTTTAATTTTTAATTTTTAATTTTTAATTTTTAATTTTTAATTTTTAATTTTTAATTTTTAATTTTTAATTTTTAATTTTTAATTTTTAATTTTTAATTTTTAATTTTTAATTTTTAATTTTTAATTTTTAATTTTTAATTTTTAATTTTTAATTTTTAATTTTTAATTTTTAATTTTTAATTTTTAATTTTTAATTTTTAATTTTTAATTTTTAATTTTTAATTTTTAATTTTTAATTTTTAATTTTTAATTTTTAATTTTTAATTTTTAATTTTTAATTTTTAATTTTTAATTTTTAATTTTTAATTTTTAATTTTTAATTTTTAATTTTTAATTTTTAATTTTTAATTTTTAATTTTTAATTTTTAATTTTTAATTTTTAATTTTTAATTTTTAATTTTTAATTTTTAATTTTTAATTTTTAATTTTTAATTTTTAATTTTTAATTTTTAATTTTTAATTTTTAATTTTTAATTTTTAATTTTTAATTTTTAATTTTTAATTTTTAATTTTTAATTTTTAATTTTTAATTTTTAATTTTTAATTTTTAATTTTTAATTTTTAATTTTTAATTTTTAATTTTTAATTTTTAATTTTTAATTTTTAATTTTTAATTTTTAATTTTTAATTTTTAATTTTTAATTTTTAATTTTTAATTTTTAATTTTTAATTTTTAATTTTTAATTTTTAATTTTTAATTTTTAATTTTTAATTTTTAATTTTTAATTTTTAATTTTTAATTTTTAATTTTTAATTTTTAATTTTTAATTTTTAATTTTTAATTTTTAATTTTTAATTTTTAATTTTTAATTTTTAATTTTTAATTTTTAATTTTTAATTTTTAATTTTTAATTTTTAATTTTTAATTTTTAATTTTTAATTTTTAATTTTTAATTTTTAATTTTTAATTTTTAATTTTTAATTTTTAATTTTTAATTTTTAATTTTTAATTTTTAATTTTTAATTTTTAATTTTTAATTTTTAATTTTTAATTTTTAATTTTTAATTTTTAATTTTTAATTTTTAATTTTTAATTTTTAATTTTTAATTTTTAATTTTTAATTTTTAATTTTTAATTTTTAATTTTTAATTTTTAATTTTTAATTTTTAATTTTTAATTTTTAATTTTTAATTTTTAATTTTTAATTTTTAATTTTTAATTTTTAATTTTTAATTTTTAATTTTTAATTTTTAATTTTTAATTTTTAATTTTTAATTTTTAATTTTTAATTTTTAATTTTTAATTTTTAATTTTTAATTTTTAATTTTTAATTTTTAATTTTTAATTTTTAATTTTTAATTTTTAATTTTTAATTTTTAATTTTTAATTTTTAATTTTTAATTTTTAATTTTTAATTTTTAATTTTTAATTTTTAATTTTTAATTTTTAATTTTTAATTTTTAATTTTTAATTTTTAATTTTTAATTTTTAATTTTTAATTTTTAATTTTTAATTTTTAATTTTTAATTTTTAATTTTTAATTTTTAATTTTTAATTTTTAATTTTTAATTTTTAATTTTTAATTTTTAATTTTTAATTTTTAATTTTTAATTTTTAATTTTTAATTTTTAATTTTTAATTTTTAATTTTTAATTTTTAATTTTTAATTTTTAATTTTTAATTTTTAATTTTTAATTTTTAATTTTTAATTTTTAATTTTTAATTTTTAATTTTTAATTTTTAATTTTTAATTTTTAATTTTTAATTTTTAATTTTTAATTTTTAATTTTTAATTTTTAATTTTTAATTTTTAATTTTTAATTTTTAATTTTTAATTTTTAATTTTTAATTTTTAATTTTTAATTTTTAATTTTTAATTTTTAATTTTTAATTTTTAATTTTTAATTTTTAATTTTTAATTTTTAATTTTTAATTTTTAATTTTTAATTTTTAATTTTTAATTTTTAATTTTTAATTTTTAATTTTTAATTTTTAATTTTTAATTTTTAATTTTTAATTTTTAATTTTTAATTTTTAATTTTTAATTTTTAATTTTTAATTTTTAATTTTTAATTTTTAATTTTTAATTTTTAATTTTTAATTTTTAATTTTTAATTTTTAATTTTTAATTTTTAATTTTTAATTTTTAATTTTTAATTTTTAATTTTTAATTTTTAATTTTTAATTTTTAATTTTTAATTTTTAATTTTTAATTTTTAATTTTTAATTTTTAATTTTTAATTTTTAATTTTTAATTTTTAATTTTTAATTTTTAATTTTTAATTTTTAATTTTTAATTTTTAATTTTTAATTTTTAATTTTTAATTTTTAATTTTTAATTTTTAATTTTTAATTTTTAATTTTTAATTTTTAATTTTTAATTTTTAATTTTTAATTTTTAATTTTTAATTTTTAATTTTTAATTTTTAATTTTTAATTTTTAATTTTTAATTTTTAATTTTTAATTTTTAATTTTTAATTTTTAATTTTTAATTTTTAATTTTTAATTTTTAATTTTTAATTTTTAATTTTTAATTTTTAATTTTTAATTTTTAATTTTTAATTTTTAATTTTTAATTTTTAATTTTTAATTTTTAATTTTTAATTTTTAATTTTTAATTTTTAATTTTTAATTTTTAATTTTTAATTTTTAATTTTTAATTTTTAATTTTTAATTTTTAATTTTTAATTTTTAATTTTTAATTTTTAATTTTTAATTTTTAATTTTTAATTTTTAATTTTTAATTTTTAATTTTTAATTTTTAATTTTTAATTTTTAATTTTTAATTTTTAATTTTTAATTTTTAATTTTTAATTTTTAATTTTTAATTTTTAATTTTTAATTTTTAATTTTTAATTTTTAATTTTTAATTTTTAATTTTTAATTTTTAATTTTTAATTTTTAATTTTTAATTTTTAATTTTTAATTTTTAATTTTTAATTTTTAATTTTTAATTTTTAATTTTTAATTTTTAATTTTTAATTTTTAATTTTTAATTTTTAATTTTTAATTTTTAATTTTTAATTTTTAATTTTTAATTTTTAATTTTTAATTTTTAATTTTTAATTTTTAATTTTTAATTTTTAATTTTTAATTTTTAATTTTTAATTTTTAATTTTTAATTTTTAATTTTTAATTTTTAATTTTTAATTTTTAATTTTTAATTTTTAATTTTTAATTTTTAATTTTTAATTTTTAATTTTTAATTTTTAATTTTTAATTTTTAATTTTTAATTTTTAATTTTTAATTTTTAATTTTTAATTTTTAATTTTTAATTTTTAATTTTTAATTTTTAATTTTTAATTTTTAATTTTTAATTTTTAATTTTTAATTTTTAATTTTTAATTTTTAATTTTTAATTTTTAATTTTTAATTTTTAATTTTTAATTTTTAATTTTTAATTTTTAATTTTTAATTTTTAATTTTTAATTTTTAATTTTTAATTTTTAATTTTTAATTTTTAATTTTTAATTTTTAATTTTTAATTTTTAATTTTTAATTTTTAATTTTTAATTTTTAATTTTTAATTTTTAATTTTTAATTTTTAATTTTTAATTTTTAATTTTTAATTTTTAATTTTTAATTTTTAATTTTTAATTTTTAATTTTTAATTTTTAATTTTTAATTTTTAATTTTTAATTTTTAATTTTTAATTTTTAATTTTTAATTTTTAATTTTTAATTTTTAATTTTTAATTTTTAATTTTTAATTTTTAATTTTTAATTTTTAATTTTTAATTTTTAATTTTTAATTTTTAATTTTTAATTTTTAATTTTTAATTTTTAATTTTTAATTTTTAATTTTTAATTTTTAATTTTTAATTTTTAATTTTTAATTTTTAATTTTTAATTTTTAATTTTTAATTTTTAATTTTTAATTTTTAATTTTTAATTTTTAATTTTTAATTTTTAATTTTTAATTTTTAATTTTTAATTTTTAATTTTTAATTTTTAATTTTTAATTTTTAATTTTTAATTTTTAATTTTTAATTTTTAATTTTTAATTTTTAATTTTTAATTTTTAATTTTTAATTTTTAATTTTTAATTTTTAATTTTTAATTTTTAATTTTTAATTTTTAATTTTTAATTTTTAATTTTTAATTTTTAATTTTTAATTTTTAATTTTTAATTTTTAATTTTTAATTTTTAATTTTTAATTTTTAATTTTTAATTTTTAATTTTTAATTTTTAATTTTTAATTTTTAATTTTTAATTTTTAATTTTTAATTTTTAATTTTTAATTTTAATTTTTAATTTTTAATTTTTAATTTTTAATTTTTAATTTTTAATTTTTAATTTTTAATTTTTAATTTTGAATTTTAAATTTTTCATTCTTCAAAATATTTTTATGACTCTATTCGCACCTTCATTTTATCTCCAAACACTTAATAATAAAATCGTGCCTTGATTTTATATCCAAACACTTCCTAATCTTTTCACCAATGCAATCGTTCCTCACACTGTTTTTGTCTTACTCTGTTTTTGTGATTGCATTGTGAAATAGATTTCTACCCTCCATAGTTGTTTACACATCAATAATGGGTGAGATTGTGCAAGGGTCGTGTCGCCTTTCCAAGAGCAATTAGTATTTTTAAATCTTTCACAAACTCTGTGTCAAATATGGGAAGGCTTCCATTACAAACAAAAATTATAAAATACTCCTTCACTCAATAAGTTGTATTGAATGTATTTGAAATTTTTTTTAAACACTGTTGCAAACTTTATCCACAAATCTTTATATTTTAATTTACTGTATGGAAACTTACTGAAGTCAGTGTATTTTTATTAAATGTGAATTATGAATTAATAATATTAAGAGTAACTGAGTGTTCGTATACATTATCCACATATGTTAGTATAAACAAATTAAATACATACATGATTGTTTATTCTCATTGAGTACATTTATTATCTATTGATCGCATCTTATTATTTGAGAATAACTGTTTATTATAATTATATTTATTGTAAATTGTACTCATTAATCTTAAAAAACCTGTTGAGCTGTCTATTCATTTTTGGGTCTTCAGAAGAAGCGGTAATTTTATAAAATAATAAATGTAATATTTTTTGACAGAAACTAGTTTCGTGTATTCCTTTAACAATCATTATGTTAAATGTGAGCAGGCAGCTTTTTTATTCAACAGCCTCACTCAGTATTGTTTAGTTAGTGACCATAATTTCGATATCATTTTCAAAATATCACTTTATTTTAAGTTAGAAAATTTTAACTTACCATTATTTGTACTTTAATGGGTTCCACCAATTTAATCGGTTTTATATGTTCATCCAATACTACAACGCGAAATTGCACCAAATCACCCGGTTTGTACATACCCTTATCAGTTTGTATGTATATTTTGAGACCATCTGCTTCATCAATATTCAGAATAGTTGAGTTAATAAAATCAATTCCACTAACACCCTCAGCCACAAATGTATATGCAAACCTTTTATTTAGTTTCGGTAACAAAAAGTCAATAGATTTTGTTTGATAAGGTTCTATGGTTACTTCTTGGGATAAGTTCAGTAAAGGCGAGCCGTAAATGCCAACGCGTATGGTGCAGGGTCCATCAGCTTCATGAAGAGCAACACAAATTGAATAATTACGATTTGATTTTATTGTACCGGGAGCCACTATGGAATAAAATCTGGGAATTTATTCTTCAAGTGAATTAAATGTGTATATATAATTGCTGTGTATAAATATATTACTTTTTACAAGTGACAATGGTCCATATTTGCACTACGAGTACAAATAGTATCCACATCCAAGAGCGATGCATGTTAATCTATTGAATAATGTTTCTACACTGATTGAGAGGCGATATATTAAAATATTATTATATATTTCATAAGATAAGATTTGTCATGGTTTTTCCACTAGCATCATAACAGAGTTGCCAAAATAAAATAAAAATATAAAATACAAAATAAAAATTTAACTTTTTCCATTTTCGTGTGAATATCCGCAAAGTGTTTCAAAATTATTCCCAAATACAAGTCTTATATATAGGAGGAATGAATCTTTCTGAATAAAAAGTTTAAGAAGTCACTCTAGAGTTTAAAAACTGGTGCGCCTATCTTAAAGTAGCTGGAAATAGTAAATGCAGTTGAAGTTCTGTGCTCAAATTTGCTTATATTGTAAGTTTCTATATATTACATTACTATAACCCCAAGAGGTCATTACCGGATATAGGAAAGAAGTTTGAATGTTTGAAAGTTTATATCGCTTCTGATATGTTATTTTTTATGCTGAAGATTTACGTATATAATATCGCACATAATCAAAAGTTTTCCTAAGATATATATGTCTCATAGGGTTATTACACCTACTAATGTAAAGAGCCCCAAAAAAGTAAAATTTCGAAACTCGAATGGAAAAACGAAATGAAATGGAACATGAAATTTGATATGAAGATAAATGCACACTTTCTTTAAAAAACATTTTCTTAAAAAAGCATATTTTCTTAAAAAGGTATCTTTTATCTCTCTTAAAAAGTGTCTGCTCTTAAAAAAGTACCTTTTTTAAAAAAATAGTTTTTTTTTTAAAGTACTGTTTTGAAGAAAGTATCCGTTCTTAAAAAAGCACATTTTCTTAAATAAGTAACTTTTCTTAAAAAAGTAACTTTTCTTAAAGAAAGTCCCTTTTCCCAAAAGGGCATCTGTTCTTAAAAAGTACCTTTTCTTCTCCTCAAAAGTACTTTTTCTTAAATAATCTAACCCATACAAACAAAGTTTTTATCAAAACTCTTTCTTTCTTTATGTATATGAATTTTTAATGTCTCCGTGACTGAGCGTGACTTTGCATGACTATTTTAAAATTAATCTTTGGTCACAACAAGTCGATCGACCAAGTTTCAGATCGATCGGATAAGGAGAAATGGGTTTTAAATCACTGCGTGACTTCGCGTGACTACTCCAAAATTAATCTGTAATTACAACAAGACTGTAAGCCAAGTTTCAGATTGGCTTATTGGATGAGGAGGAATGGGTTTGCCTCATGGCAAGAAAACGAACATTTTCTTAAGAGCAACCTCTTCTTAAAAACGTTAATTTTCTTAAAAAAGTATCTGTTCTTAAAAAAGTATCTTCTCTTAAAAAAGTACCTTTTCTTAAAAAATTTCCTTTCCTTAAAAAATTTCCTTTTCTTAAAAAAGAACCTTTTCCTAAAAAGAGTAAGTTTTCTTAAAAAAGTACATTTTCTTTAAAAGTAAATTTTCTTAAAAAGTAACTTATCTTAAAGAAAATCCCTTTTCCCAAAAGGGTATCTGTTCTTAAAAATGGTCTGTGTTTAGAAATGTACCTTATCATCAAAAATACTTCTTCTTTTCTACATTTTCTTAAAAGCGTTCATTTTCTTTAAAAAATATCTGTTCATAAAAAAGTACCTTCTCTTAGAAAGTATATCTTCCTAAAAATGTACCTTCTCTTAAGGAAGTACTTTTACTTCAAAAATAACCTTTTCTTAAAAAAGTACTTTTTCTTAAAAAAAACATTTTCGTAAAGAAAGTCCATTTTCTTATAAAATTACCTGTTCTGAGATTATAACATTTAAGAAGAACATTTACTTGTAACATTAATTTTTTTATCAGTATTAAATTGTCTTTCCGAAAAGCTATAAAACTTCACAATCTAATAAAAAATCGCCAAGAAATAGCAAATGCCCCAGACCACTTTTGTGCCAAAAAAAACTAGGTCATACAATTTGATTGCATTTTTTTCAACTTTAAGAAATTAATTAAAGCCAATATTTTGTTTTAGTTTCTATACCTGTAAGTACTCAGATATGAAGTATTGTTTTATTACCACCTTGCTAACCTATTAAGCATTGAGACCGAAAATGAAAAAGTTTTTTGATAAAATTTTGAAAACTCCTTTTTCAAATTTTGAAAAATTTTCTTAAACAAAATTTAAAAAAGTTGATCTAGCTCTTTAAGGTCTTGTTATATGCATGTTAAAGATTAACTGTGTGAATTTTTAAGAATTTTTTTTGACAAGGATTTTATTTTTGCGGATTTCGAGCAAAATGTGATATTTGTAAAATATTCGGTAAATGTACTATTTCTAAATAGTTTATATCAAAAAATCACCATTTTTCTAATTTAAATGTTATATTTTATCCTAATAGCCTAGGGTTTCGGAAAAAATATTATGACCCCATTAACCCTTTTGGAAGTGGGGTCACATATGGCCCCAAGCTAATAAAAGACAATTTATTCAAAAAATTCAAATATTATGTAAGTGCTGTTGAATTTTTAGATTTGAAGCTTAAAACAAATAACCAATTGTGCAGAACTTCCGTTCCTAAAAATTGGAATAAATCCGAGAACGCTAAACTATTATTTGCCAACGCTTTGGATTTTAAGATATTTTTGAATAAAAATTACCGAAAACGAGTTTTTCAATTAAAATCGATGAAACCACTATTTAGAATTTAAGAAAAATAATTCGGTTAATTTTTATTTATTTAACCCTTCAGTGCTCCTGGTATCAAAATAATCCATTGTGATATATCTTTGGTGCAATAATCTGCTTATTGCTCGCGAATATAAATTAAAACAACTTTCAACCATTTTTTATATTTTTCTGAATAAAATGAGAAGACCCACATATGACCCAAAGCTAATAAAATACAATTTATTCAAAAGAATATGAAGTAAAGATAAGATAAGGAAAGATAAAAACTGGTGTGCCTATCTTAAAGTAGCTGGAAATAGTAAATGCAGTTGCGAATATAAATTAAAAGAACTTTCAACCATTTTTTATATTTTTCTGAATAAAATGAGAAGACCCACAAATGATCCAAAGCTAATAAAAGACAATTTATTCAAAAGACTATGAAGTAAAGATAAGATAAATAAAGGTAATTTAATACTGATCCCGAATTATATAACAATTTGTTGGAAAAATTAAACTATAGAACGAAGTTTTCATAAAATCTTAAAAAAAGTCATATATTCCCCAAATAAACACACTTGAAATTTTCAATCGCGTTGAGCCTCCTCTAAATGTTTTTTGATTGGCCCAAAATTTTTAATTTCTCACTTTTTTTTTTTGGTATTCGCATATTTCTAGGGGGTGCGACCGAGAGTTTGAACACATTTTTTTTTATTAAGGGCCAGCGTAATGCTTCCCACATTACATAAATTCTTTATTCACGGGTCAAAAATAGTATCACATGCATTATTGCCAATTGGCCAACTATCTGATGAAGCTCAAGAAATTCAAAACAAAGATTTTAAAAATTATAGAGAACACTAGCGCGTAAATGCAATCGAGAGAAGTCAAATGAAGACATATTTAATAGGTTTCTACTTAGTTCAGATCCATTACTTACCGCCAAAAGGAAAATTTATAAGAAAAAAATTCATCATATACCTCAGATGGCACAAGATTTAATAATTTTGCCAAACATAACAGGTGAAGAAGAGGTTAAAGATGATGAATATGAAGATGATGACTACGAAAGTGATGATGATTATGATGAGTATGAAATATGATGTAATGGTGATTTCAAGAATGATAATTTTGTTGATATGGAGCATAGTTAATAAAAAAGAAAAAATTATAAAAATTCAAATATAGTTTGCAATTTGATTAATTAATTTACCTCTTTAAAATCCAAAGTTACACCAAATGCTGTGAACCAAGGTAATTTTTTCCGAAAAACAAAAAATTATTTTTTTTCACAAATGGTTTTTTTTTTTTAATGCACTTAAAATTTGTAAAAAAAAATATTTTTTTAATACGACTTCCCTAAATTAATCCTCACTTTGTCTATGATTCAACCCACTGTGCGCTGGTTATAATATTGAGTTTAAGCCCCAGGTGGAAGATATCAAAAATTCAGCACATCCGAACTTAATACTGTTTAAGAAAATATACTTTTTTTACGACAAGATACTTTTCTAAAAGAAGAACTTTTTAAGAAAATTTACCTTCTTTTAAATAGTTACTTTTTTAAGAAAATATACTTTTTTGGGAAAATTTAGTTTTTGGGAAAATATACATATATATTTTAAGTAAAGGTACTTTTTTAAGAAAAGGTAATTTTTTTGTAGTAAAAAGTAATTTTTTAAGATAAGGTTCTTTTTTTGTAGTAAAAAGTAATTTTTTAAGATAAGGTTCTTTTTTAAGAAAAGGTAATTTTTCGAAAAGGGACCTTTTTTAAGAAAATTAATTTTTTTAAGAAAAGGTACTTTTTAAGAAAATGTGTTTTTTAAGGAAAGGCAATTTTTTAAGTAAAGGTACTTTTTTAAGAAAAGGTTATTGTTTAAGAAAATATTTTTTAAGGAAAAGCATTTCAAGAAATTTTATGTAATATTTAAGTGATTCTAGCTTCACGTATTTTATTTAAACGGGTACTTAGACGTATGATTGATAATGGAATGGAGTAACAATCATACGACGTTACCGATGACCCAATTATACTATACTAAGAATATAAAAATATTTACGAGTATGGGTACAAATATTCAGTGTCCGGTGAAAATATGAACTAATATTTTTTTTATTTTTTCATTGCGTTTTAATGTTTTTATGTAACTTTTTTTAAATAGTTTTAAAATTAGACATGAAATTATGACATATTATATATCACAAAATTATAGCCTGCCTTTAAAGTACCTCTAATACTTAGAACGAGTAATTTGTATACTGATTTAATGCTAGTTTTGTTGAACTGTTTAAAAATAGTCAATTTCCAGCATTTTCATAGTTTTATTTACGGTAAAATAAATCGCCATCGAGTTTATATTATGGTCATTGTTTTATTTATTATGTATCTGTGGAAATTTATGATTTTCAATGATAGTTAAGGGGAGAAACGTTTTATGTTTAAGGAAGGATATTGTATTTGTTATGGACAATTTGATTGATTGCTTGTAAAGAAACAAATATATATTGTACATCATTGCGTACACTTTGGAACATTCGAATATAGAAATAGAATATTTAATAAAACATTACAAATTTAATAAAAATTATTAATGTGTTGCTTTGTTAATAAAATGTTCGAACAAATGCCAAATTTTTATTCGCACAACTTTTGTCAATGTTTTGTTCATATGTGAAAATAAAATTGTCTTCCCTTAAGGCTAGACTATTTTGTCTATTTTGTCATTTAGTTGGCAGCATATTTTCGTGCACACTAACCACTCTGTGGTCAGAGTATAATTATCTCGCCAAGATAATGATAAACTAAGCCTGATTTTCTGAGTCAATTTCGAAAACGCAAATAAGTAAACGAAATATATTTATACTAGCAGTAACGCCATGCGCTTCGCTACACCCATCGTAACCGAAATAAATAAACTGGTTATACATTTTTTATAAAACCATTTCATTTATTTTTTGTCGATTTTTGATTTGTCGATTTTTGTTTTTGCGATTTTTGATTTTGGCTTTGGCGAATTTCGGTTTTGGAACTTTTTGATTTTGCCGTTTTTTGTTATTCGCGATTCTAGATTTTGGCGATTTTTGAAATTGGTGATTTTTGTTTTTTGCGATTTTTAATTCTTCGCGATTTTTGATGTTGGCGTTTTTTTGTTTTTTGCGATTTTTGATCCTGTCAATTTTTGGTTTTCGAGAGTTTGGCGATTTTTGATTTTAGCGATTTTTGATCTTAGCGATTTTGATTTTGCCGATGTTTGGCTTTAGCAATTTGTGTTTTTTACGATTTTTGATTTTGGCGTTTTTGATTTTAGCGATTTTTGTTATTAGCGATTTTCGGTTTTGTCGATTTTTGATTTTTTATTTTTTCCGATTTTTGTTATTCGTGATTTTAGATTTGGCGATAATTGATTTTGGTAATTTTTGTTTTTTTCGATGTTTGGTTTTAGCGATTTTTGTTTTTTGCGATCAGAATCACTATCTGATTCGATTTAACGATGTCCGTCCGTGTGTCCGTCCGTCCGTCCGTCCGTCTGTGTGTCCAAACTGCAGGTCGCAAATATGAGTATATTTTGATGAAATTTGGTATATAAGCTTTTATCGGCCATAGGATGAATGCTATTGAAATTGGTGAATGTTTAGACCTAGACCGGTCCATGTTTAGACCTAGCCCCCATACAAATGACCCCTACGAAATCGACATAAATTGCCATTAGATCCAAATTATCATATAGATCTTACTCAAATTGGGTTTGTATGCATTTACTACATCCATTAATGAGTAGTCCAAAAATTGTCCCTATGGGACAACCCTTACTTATAGGCCCCATGTAGAGCTGCTTCCCGATCTGCACTTAAATCTATCAAAAAACAAAAATATTGCACTGATTCTTTTCAAAATTTGTTTGTATATATTTTTGCAAAATACAAGAGACTCTACCAAACATGATCAGGATCGGTCCAATTTTAAGCCTAGTGCCCATATATATATAGCATCCGATATGAACTTCTTCATATCTGCAGCCAAAAAAATTAATAAAAATCCCACTCAAATTTGGTTTATCTTATTTTCTATGTACAGTTAGTTCGGCCTAAGAGATAGGGTCTCTAAACGCATGGTATAAGGTATCGTATAGTCGGTCTAGACCGACTATAATTTTCTTACTTGTTGTATATAAGAAGATGCAATTTTGTATGTAAGCTCTTGTTGCTAGTTGGTGCATGTTCAGATCTAATCCCCATACAAATGAAGCCTATGAGATTGACTTAAATTGTCCAAAAATCCAAATAATCACATCGATTTCGGTAAAATTTGGTTTATGTGTAATACAACACCTATTAGTTAGTACTCCGAAAATAAACCCTGTAGAACAATTTTTAGTCATACTGCCCATATAAAGTTGCTTATCGACCCTCAATTAAATCTGCCAAAAAAAAAATAATAACGTTGCAGAGATTTTTCTCAAATGTTGATAATACATGTTTTTTCGGTCAATTTTCGACCTAGTCCTCATATCAAAATAGCATCCAATATGAACTTTTTCATATCGGATAATAACTGATTGATAACAATGGCACTCTTACTTTGTTTATGGTTATTTTCTATAATCATTTAGATGGACCTAAGACCTTTTCTGCAGACTTATAGTCTAGGCCAACTATAATTTTCTTAATTGTTTTTTTTTTTATTTTATTTTTTATTAAAATATATTTTTTACTTTCCTTGAATTTTCAATATGAATTTGTAATGCCCAATATTTACTTAGAGAAACATTAAAAAAAGCCTCTTCTTATCAACGAGAGTCTACTGCCAATATATACAATATAAACTATATGCTCTTTGGCATTAATAAGGCGTTCTGAATGTACATATGTGTAAGAGACAATAACCCAAATGTGTGTAACAATAACAGAAGCCAAAAATTGTTGAGTAAGATCCAATTTCGATGTGTGTGTAAGCTTTACATCAATAACTTGTTATCGGTTTAAATTTATATCAACACAAACAAACGTAAATAAATATGTATGTATATAAATTGTAAATGATGTATGACAGTCGTGAAACATAATACAATATAAAACAAATAAGAAAATTATAGTCGGAGTAGACTGACTACACAATACCCTATACTATGTGCTTCGAGAGAGAGAGAGAGTCTTGGATTTGTTGGGAAAATAACCATAAACCAAATTTTAGTGCTATTGTAATTAATTTTTGGCATGCAGATATGAAAAAGTACATAGCTGATGTTATTTTTATATGGGGACTAGGTCAAAAAATGGACCCCACATGACCGTATGGGGACTATGACTATAAATGTTCCAACAGGGTTTATTTTATCGATATATATACATATACATGTATGAAAATCTGGATATTACGACCATACTAGTCGCTCTGATAGAGGTTATTTATATGGGGGCTAGATCTAAACATGCACTGATTTTCACCAATTTCCACAACGTTAGTTTCATAATTGCGACCTGTAGTTTGATTAAATGGTTTACATGGACACACAGACGAGCGGGTAGACAGACGAACAGTCAGCCATATGGACAAACGGGCGGACAGCCGGATATCACCAACTCGATGCAGAAAGTGATTCTGTGTCGATCGGGATAATAAAAGGCTGACGGTTTTAAACTAAGCCGTATATAAAGTCATTGTTATTAGTATTAGCAGCAAAGAAGTAAAGAATGTATCTATCTATCTATCTTTTTTTCTTTGGTTGCCGAGGGTGGAAAAAATCTTCCAAAGATATGAATGCTGTCATTCATTATGTGAGATTCAACCCGTGTGCGCCGTCTACTCACTCAAAAACCGTAGTCTTCGACCACTCTTCCCGTGGGACTGCCGTTAAGTGTTACTTCCCGAGGCTGGTTAGCGGCTAAGGTACTTCATCGTTCTGAGCTGTGCTTCTATGTGTAGTTTTTTATTTACGGTGGTTACGTAGTTGCAGACCGAATTCCAATTCTCCCTGGATTTCAGCATCGCATCTACTATTTGCTCGGGTTTATATTCTGACCAATTTCACTGTTCACGATGCGTCTGTATTCTTCAAATCTGAGACATTCGAAGAAAACATGTTCACATCTTCCCATAGTTCTGGGCATCTTGGGCACTGTGTTCTGGGTATCATGTCGGCATTTAAAAAGGTAGTTCCTGAAACCTCTGTGGGCGATTAAGAACTGCTTCAGGTCATAATTTACCTCACCGTGTTCGCGGTCTATCCCCTTCTTAACGCTCGGCACCAGCCTGTGGGTCCACCTGCTTTTGGGTGTGTTCTCCCACCTTCTTTGCCATTGGTTAATCGTATCCATGCTTTCCGTGTGCAGCCTATCTTTTTTGTTATTATTCTCCTGAGAGTTTTCTTTCCTCGCGACAAGATACTCTGTGCCTCCTCTGCTGCTAGGTCGATCGGTATCATTCCGGCTAGCAGACCTATTGCCTCCAGCGCTATGGTTATGTACCTACAGTTTCGTCTTTACAACGAGAGTACGTTTCGCCTTAATGAACTTCTAATAGTCCTCGCTTAGATTGGTGCTCCATACAGCAGTATGTAGTTCACTACCCTTTCGATGAGGATCCTTGTGCTCTGACGGGTTCCACCAGTATTGGGCATTATCCTCGCAAGTGCATTGCCAACTGCTGCCGTCTTCTGGCATGCATATTCCTTATGTGCCTTAAAGCACAGCCGATCATTTATCTTGAGTCCCAGGTATGTTATCGCCTGTAAGGTTGCGATTTCAACATTTCCCACTTCTAGTTTCAAGATTTCTCTTTTCATGCGTCCGCTAATCAAAACTGCCTCCGTTTTATGCGTGGCAAGTTCTAGTCCAACCGTTCCGAGCCAGGTCCATACTAAACGGATGGGCTCGTTCGCATCCAGTTGCACTTCGTCCAGGAAGCGCGCACTGACTACGACGGCTATGCCGTCTGTGAATCCTTTGATGTCGGCCTCCTCTGGAATCTCAAGTTTAAGGACGTAGTTGGACATGACATTCCACAGTGATGTCGGCCCCAGTGAGCCTTGTGGGACCCATACCATAAGGTATTTTGGTACGTTAAGCTTCCGTAGTGAAAGCATTATTTGGTTCCAGCTCGCGCTAATAAATGCGTTCTTCATGTCCAGTGTAATCACCGCACAATATTTCCTGGCCACTTCTCTCCCCTCTATGGCCGTTTTCGCTATTTGGCTCATCCTGTCAACAGCATCTATTATCGATCGGGCTTTCCGAAATCTATATTGTTTTTCGGATAATCTTCGAGCACTTTCCACAATTGGTAGGATTCTATTGTATATGAGTCTCTCCAGTACCTTCCCCATGGTATCCAACAGGCAGATCGGTCGGGATCAGGTCTCCGGTTTCGGGATCAGGACAAGTTTCTGTTTTTCAATGGTTCCGGGAATTCTTCGTTTTCTAGGCTCCTATTAAAGAACTCCGCGAACAGTGTGGTCTGGCCCTTAGCTCCGTCTTCAGTGCCCTGTTCGGCACCCCGGCCAGTTCTGGTGCTTTGGTATCGCATACCTTCGGGCATATTGCCAGTATCTCGGCCTCCGTCCCCCTCTCTACTACCACGTCTATCTATCTATATGTTTATCTATCTATCTATCTATCTATAAATATTTTTGGTAGTTACAAACATCAGCTCAATCTAATTCCCTCAGCACATAACGGTATAGGGTATAAAAATATAATGTTTTTTTTTATTTGTTGCTTTTTTGTTTTACATATATATAAGCGGGTTACATTAAGCTTCTCCAATAACATGTATCTGTTAGACATTTGTTGCCAAAGACTGCAGTTTTATTATAATAAAAACTTAAATATCGAATTTACCTTAATACTTCAGTCCTACAGCGACTTACGACAACCATTTTTGAATTATCTGCTAAATTTTAAATTTTTTCGTTTTTCAAAGTAAAATTTCTCAATAATGTAAAACTTTTGTTACTCGATCTTATATTATCCCATTCCAGCTTTCTCTAAACAAATTTTCTTTTGTCTCTTTTCAGAAAATGTTCCTTTAGATATGGCCAAAATTTCACGACGCTCTGTGGCCTCGTCGTCTTCAAATAGTGCTGCGTTATCGTCCTCGTCCTCATCAGCAGCTGTACATACAACATCATCACAGGCCGCATCTTCTGAATATCGTGCAAATGCCAATAGTATAGTAAATGCGGGGAAATCAGTACGATCGGTGCCATTTGGCGCATCAAATTTTATTGATACTCCATTGGCTGGTTATGCGAGTGCCTCAGCTACAGTTACTGCTACACCATATCTATTACGAAATGATGGTTCGGAATTTACAACAGCACATACTAATAAGTATGCTTATACTACAACGACTGGGTAAGAAATTGATAGTTGTTCAAATTTCTCCTACCTTCAAAATTTAAGACTATAAATTTTATTCATCAATTTCACTTGGTTAGGCCATCTCTTTTAAAGTTTAGGCATAAAATTTGTATTTGTAATTTTTATTTATTTATTTCGAGCTTCCGTAATATTCAGATACAATCTCTTATAAATAATAAATTTCATTTCGACATTGTTACTGAAAACAAACTTACAAGAAGACAGACCTCCCTTTTCATTTCAATAAGTAATAAAAAAAAGTATTTTTATTTTTTACCAATAGTAAATAAGAGCTTTAGATGGTATAGCATATATCACTTTAAAGGTATTTCATAGTTGTAATAAAAATTTTCAAAAGATTACAAGATATATTAAAAACTAACTAGCAGATTCCAGCGCTCGAAATTCGAGTGCAATTTCTAGGTAGCTTTATTTTTCAACTGAGCCAATTCACAAACCAACACTTTTATGGTTTATTATTATTGTGAATGAAGATAACGAACTCATTAACAAACACATTAACAAATTTAATAAAACACACATCGCATATATATTATTTTATGTATGTGTTAGTAGCAACTTTAAATGCAATTTACTCAAAATAGAGGAAAAAATTTAAAAATCTGTAAATCTGCAAGATGGCTGAAAATAAATACCTTTCAAATGATATACGTTTGGTCAAAATCGGGATTTAATGGTAGAACAAAACATCGGTCACAAGAAATCGCCTAGCCTATTAATATTATGGATATGAAAAAAAATTATTTCGAAAATATGTCTTGCTTATATTAAAGCCGGTAAATTTCTCTTTAAATTAGGACATCACTTATGCAAAATGGTGATACTTTTAGAATATTAAAATATATATTTTTGCCAGTTAGTTTGTTGATATTAGTTTTTGTACACGTCACATTAAAGCTTCTTAAAAAATTGATGAAAACTTAATTTCATTACGAATCACAACAAGTTAGAGTGTTAAATTCGGCCGTGCCGAATCTTTGATGACATTCTACACACAATACTATAGCCAAGGTTGTCAATACTAATAGATAACAAGTAAGAGTGTTAAATTTGTTTATACGTTTTCATTAATATCTGGACTTATTGCACTATTTATAACAAATGTAAACAAAATATATTAAAAAGTAAACAATTTGATAAACTTAATACTAAATTATTACAACAAACACGCTGAATTTTTTAATATTTTTTTAGACGTGACTTCATATTTTTTGACATATTGTGTTACAATGAGGTCCGATTTACCCAATTTTCAAAAACAGCCTGCTCGAAATAATGGCAAATAATACTGTCGTAACAGACAGACATCTATATATCGACTCGAGTTGTTATAAATATCAGGAACATATACACTTCAGAGGGCGCAGATGCCGTTTTTTTAATGAGTTAGAAACAAAATAAAAAGCTGATATATACCCTTTGTACAGTGGTTTGGAGGGCATAAAAATAAGCTAGATTTCACATTATAGTGATCAAATTTTTTTTATAATGATGTTAAAAATTAATAAGATAATATTAGTGCACATTTTAAGTATTTTCAGCATAAATGGGAATACATACATTTAAGTTAGTTTAAAGAGAGTAAGAGTATAACTATCTTTGTTATTCTCTTAATTATTCTCTTACTCTCCTCGATAAACCTTTGTTTCACATATACAAAAAAGAAACAATACGAAAAGAACCAAGTGTAGGCATCGCTGATCCATGCAATCACTGTTTGAGTTTTTATATGTAATTTTATCGTAGTATCTTTACATTTGCGTACGGCATTCCTCGGCTATTAGACCTATAGGCTCCAAATTCAATATCAATCTGCTCAAAATAATGGGAGATCGTGAATGAATGAGCGTAATTTTAAGACAGAGACATGCATCACTATTTCGACTCGAGTTGTTATAGGGATCAAGAATATATAGTTTATGGGGTCACAAATTCATTTTTCGGTACATTGCAAACGGAATGACCAACTGATATATATACAGGAGGGTATAAAAAGTTTAATATATGGAAAATATATTTTTTTACCCTACTTCGAGTGGTCTTCCGAGACATATTATCCTACACTTTAAGAAGCCACCATGATACAAAAGACGGAACTTCGGAAAATTCGGATAAACTTTAAACTTAACCAAGAATATCGTCGAGCACAAAAATAGGAATTCATTTGAATATAATAGAGATTAACATATGAGAATTAGATATCACACCTATTATGTACTCGTATACATTCAAATACAAAGCTCCCTTCAATTTTGATATCTTATGGAATGACGAAATAATTTTTGCTGGTTCGTAAAGCGCATAATGGGCATTCGGAATAATTTTCAAGTGAAACTTAATTTTTGTAGGTAACATTGGAGCAAAGGTGAACAAATTTGGAAAAATAATAACAAAAAACCATTTTCTTCACCCGTTTTATACTCTAAATGTGCGATTGGTCGTCTTGTCTTTCATTTATCCAAATTGAAGATCATTCTGAGAGAAACACCTAGAAGTTCTTTCTTTAAAGAAAACCTAAAACTTTTCAATATAAGCAGAGCTTTTAAGGAGCCCACTCACAGATTTTGTTTAAGCATTGAACTAACATTCAACCAATGAATTTTCTGACTGCAGTTATTGAATCGAATAATTAATCATCTTAAAAAAATTTTAATTTCTAATTTTGTCGAAATTTTTTACAATTTATTCAATGAGGAAATTAGTCAACTATATAAAATTTCAGTAAGTAAATTCCTAACCGGTTTAAGTGAATTAATTCTATTTTGCTGTTCATAAAAAGTAATAAATCTCGACTTAATCAGAATCACCATATCTTAGATTGATTCGATGAGAATTAAGTTCTGTGTAGTTTTTTTTTCATATTTTTAGGTATAAACCTATACTCATATATAATCTTATGAGGAACTTTATTTTTTGTCTTACAATTAGACCTAATACAAATATGCCGTATACTGCCTCACCCCTGCCTCCCGATCAATATAATAGAACCATCCAAGAAATGCAATATAAAGCCGAACGTGAACGCATACGTAAGGAATTCTTTGACACATATGATGTTATGACCGGTGTACGTATAGCAGCGACTTTGGGAGGCTTCTTTGGTCTTATGGTTTTCTTGATAGTTTGGAAAAGTCGTAGCAGTTCTAATGAAACTCTCAAAGTGTTGAAGGTAAGAGCTCGCTTAGTTTTAATATTGATAAGCCAAAAAAAAAAAAAAATGCAACATATTTTTGATTTTTTAGGATCCAAAAATGGCTGCTGTAGCAGCTGTGTGCATGCAAGAAGAAGAAGAACGTGAAATACAGGAAGCGATGGTTGCCACCGGCATGTCGATATATCCAGATGAATACGATACCATATTGTACCGACGACAACGAATGCTCTCATTGGGCAATGTTAGTGCTCCTCCAATGTTGAATAGAGACTTTCGTTTTTCCTCTGTGGGTGGTGGTTATAGTAGCCTCTTGGAGCCGCCAAGAAGATTTTCTTTTTCAGCAGCATCTGGCGTTTTGAGCTTGGGTGCTGGCAGTTATGCAGGTAGTCGAAGAAGAAGTGGCTCTGAAACATCTCGCATATTTAGTAATTACCCTATGGGTAGTAGTTTTGGTACTGATGATTATTTTGTGGAAACTGATGATGAGTTGGAGAATGGTGATTATCAACAGCATGAGACCGCAATACATATGGAGGATGTGGGAAAACGTCATAAACGAACGGATTCAACTAAAAGTAAACAGGGGTTTCTTGAAGTGCCATTAATGGTAAGAATAGTTTTCAGCTGGTCTCATTTGATGTATATTAGATTTGAGATTTTTATTGAAAGAATATACCACAGGGAATTTAAAACTTCCAAATATCGTATAATATAACAGACTTTAGAAAAGGGAAGTTTTCTCTTGGAAACTTTCAGAAAAGAAAATTTCTTTTGGTTCTCCTTCCGACTATAGTGGACATTATTTGGTAACTTGTTTTAGAATGTTAAAAATAAAGTTTCCAAATTTAGTTAGAATACTC
This sequence comes from Cordilura impudica, assembly GCA_963682025.1. Taxonomy (NCBI): domain Eukaryota; kingdom Metazoa; phylum Arthropoda; class Insecta; order Diptera; family Scathophagidae; genus Cordilura; species Cordilura impudica. Next base: position 28,083,569 of record OY821518.1, read on the forward strand.
TATAAAAAAGTTTGCTCAGATTTCAAAAGAAAACGTTTTCCTTCGATAATTTATCTGTATATTTTCTTTTGCCAGCTTTTCCATTAATACTTGGATCGATATGTGGATATTGTAGCTGAACTAAACATCATTTAATTTGTAGGCTTTAATAATCTTTTTTTTTTAACTCACTTCCACTACGTGTTGTTGCACTTTTCACTATATCGATCTTCCTTTGGGCAGTGACATTCAGTTGCTGAAAACATAATAATCTGCTATTTTCAATAACTTCATAATAAGCATGTGTATTTCTTTTAAGGAGATGTTAAGCTGAAAAGCATTTATTTAATAAATAAATAAATAAATAATATTGAATACTTACTTATTACTTATTTACTTTTTATATTCCACATTTTCGGATGCGATCACTGATTGAGGTTGTTTTAGTAAAAAATTATTGTTCAAGTTTTTAAGTTCAATATCATTCTTCTCAATTCTTCACTTCTAAGTGTTGTCCTAAAAAAAACTCTTTCATTTAATATTTTTCTATCTCTCTCTTTCTCTATCTCTTGTTTATACTATTTTTCTTTCCTCTTTCTTACTATAAATATCATATTCTAACTCTCTTTCTTTCTCTCAAAGGAATAGCGTGTTCTCTGTAGCCAAAAACTCTTATCTCATATCATTCTAAAAACTGTAAATATTATTTACACACATAAAATCTGGCCAAAGTTTAACTAATCCTCATTAACTTTGGGAGCCGGATCAATCCATAGTTTTTGAAACCATTTTCCGAGGAAGTAACTGGATAGTTCGAAGACGCGGTAGTTTTATTAGATTATCTAAATCTGTAAATTGTTCTACTAACTGCAAAATACTTTTTTCATTTATAGGGTCAAGATTCTCGTCGCAGTAGTGCCATGACTTGCTGTAGCACTGATAGTTCTTACTTGGAAAGACGTTGTTCTGCCTTTACATTGGGTTTGTCAAACCTGCCGACTTCATTACAGCGAAAATGTTCAACAGCCTCAAGAGCATCGAGTAACGATAACTGGGATTATTATTATCCTGATATACAAGTTATACAGCCAACGCCCAAGCCATCACCTTGCCCCTCGGAACGTAGTATCTATGATCAATTGATGACACAGACTCAGGCTTCGAAAACAACGACTTCAACTGTTGCAATGGAAACCTCACTAAAAGGTTTGGCTACAGTGACAACGGCAGCCACCAAGTCAGCAAAGCCCATAACAACATTAACATCCAGCCTAGCAACGGTTCCAACAACAAGTTCAATGGGTAAGATGGGAGGTGTCGCCCTAACTACCTCTTCGAAACTTATAAGAAAACATAGTATTGCCTTTTACGATCCGGAAAGTGCTCAGTCTGGACGCAAACAACAAATTCATTCAATAAGTGCTGACACCGTAGATGTTTATCCCTATAATCAACCTCTGACAGAGAGAGGTTATTTGTATGACAATTCGAAGCCAGCACAATCGGCTCCACCTGTGGGGGTACATCAGGGTTTTCACTTCAGTGATTCTCCCACAGAAGAATTACGTTCAAATGTTAAACGTAAGATAGCTGTGGTTGAACTTCCACGCATACCTTATCCTGAACAGGATACACCACCTGGTTTAGCATCTATGTCTTATGAAAATAACAATAGTTTTCCCTACTTCAATTCCGCAGCCGCTAAAGCAGCAGCCACTGCGGCTAATTCCAGTAGCATAAGCATCGATAGTACACCGCTTACTATTGATAAACTCAATGGTAGTGGTAGCTTGGGTACTATATCAGCCAGAGCTCTATTTAATGGTGAAAGACGGGCTCCCTTAGCTTCGTTAAGTTCCTTTAAGATATCTTCATTGGAATATCAAGACTCTGAGTTAAGATCATTAGATGAGGATTCAGTGTTTTTAGATAGTGCAGCTGATACCGACGAAGATATGCAACAAATGAGCAGTGACAGCGAAGAGGCCAGTTTTCAAGATGTCGCAACTAGAGATATGCCAACTACCGAGACCATAGTACCTGCTGGAGTCCTACAAGTTAAAAAATTATCTCCAGAAACAGCAATGACCGGAAAATCATCATTACCAAGATATCCGTTGGAAAAACGTTTCAGTTTGGGAGCTTCCATAAACACTACACAAACAACTACCAGTACTCCGATAGTGGGGACATCGAGTGGTATAGCTATAACTGCCAGTGCGCGTGTACGAAGATCTTTATTACAACGTCATCGCACCATTAGCGTGTCTTCCAGTGACCGCGTAGCTTTGCTGGGTCAACCTTTAAAAGAGTTTCCCTCAAGTTCAACACAAACGTCGATATTATCGTTAGACACCAAACAGCAGACTCCTTTGGAAACACATTTCGGTGCCATTATATGTACAAACAGTCCTCCAACTCATCCAAGACGAGCTCAATTACTACAGCAATACAGTGATCCGCAAAGCCTGCCAACGACTACGACTACCACCACAAATACCACAGAAGAAGATACTTGCTCCACCCTCAATACTGAAGTTGGTTTAGGTATCGAAACTGCAGCGGATACAAGAGATACAATAACTATGGGTAGTAATGACACGTTGGCTATGGGAAGTACCACTCGAGGCTCTACCAGTCTCACGCAGCATAGTAGTTTGAATACGGTTGTGAGTTTTGATCGCACAAGTCCTTTTGCTGAATCACAACATGTAAGTACAGATGCCTCTAGAGGCTATCTTCCAAAGCATTCTCATCAGTATCATGATTCACAACAACAACAGCATCATCAGCAAGAACTGCCAATTTCAATAATAACCCAATATGATCCTTGTGCCTCTTCTATATCCGATTCTTTTATACACACAAAAGAACCTCTAACAAAAATGCCTTCTTCTCTTAAAAGCCTGATATTACAACCTAAAAATATGTCTAGCACACAACACAACTACCAACAACAGCAACAACAACAGCACCAAAGTCATCAACACACTGATTTACCCATAACAATAAGTCATAGTGCCACCAATTTAAGCTATACCGCATCTATGCCACAAACACCCGAAGATTGTCATGTGTTTGAAATGCAGCAGCACAGTCCTTGTCCATCGGTAATGTTAGAATTGCCACTCATACGACTACCAACGGAAGATGATTCTCAGGAGAATTCTCAAACATGCGAACCTAAGACAGTCGATGATGATCATAGTCAGAGCTGTAAAAGTGACCAACCTAGTGATCCTAGCTTACCAGGTTCAGCACGTAAATGGTCCAAAGAAACATTATTCTAGCTAACCGTTTCATCGTTACACTCAATCTCAGTAATTATAATAATAGCCTGCAATTAATAACCATCTAACACGTATTCTGGCGGTATAAAGTTACTTTACAAGCAGAACTTTAAAGGAATTTATTTTAATCAAAATTTATATATATATTGAAAATATTGAGATCAATTTATCACGAGAAGCAGCCGAGCTCTAAACATTAGGGCCGATTTTTTGTGATGTCTAAACAGTTTGACTAAACTTAAGGTCAAATTATTGAACGCTTTAGTTTGCAAGTTGTTAATATTTAAAAATGTTTAACCGATATTCCAAAAACTCATTCTAATTCTAGTTATTTTTTTTTTTTATAAGATCATGTAATTAATCCTACAAGTATATTTTTTAATAACTAACTTCTTATTCTCTACAAACGAGTGTTCCAAATATTTCGAATTTCTTTCCACAATATAAACTAAGATCTCCCAAAATGGTTTACCATAACTTTACAAGAGCAGCGACTATCTGATGAGATGTAACACTAGAAGCATATCTCAGAGATTACAGAATCCAATTGTAGAAATTTTTGTAGTTTAACTGACATGGTTTATAAATGTTTTTGAGAAAATTAAGAGACTTTACTAACTATGGTCATATGCAGATATGAAAAAGTTCAATAACAATAAAATTTATGTTTATGCTTATTTTCTATATCCAGTTATTGCCTCAGCAGATTCCGACCCAAAACTCTCTCTTTCGAAATGCATGGTTTAAGGTATTGTATAGTCGGTATAGACCGACTATCATTTTCTTACTTTTTTTATATTCTACTTACGAGTATTTTTTCGATTTAGGAACATTACAACATATGGAAATCACACTCAATAAAGACCTATTAACAAAATCAAGCAAGAGAAAAATTTAAGTCATGTTAAAAGAATCACTTTGCTTCCAAAGAAACTGCTTCTTTGGATGTGATTTTAAATAACTTCTAATGATACTTATATAAAACTGTTATAATAGACTACACTTTAAGGGCCGTATGCCGTATAATTTATTGTATGTTTTTCATACAAAATTGTTGATAAAGTTTACACTTTAATTTTTTTGCATACGGCCCTAAGAATTTAAAAATATCAATAGAAATGAATTTTGAATTTTTTAAACTTTATGTTGGAAGAGGAAAAAAAAATCATGTGAGTCCGCTCGCAGGTGAGATGTGTAAACATCTAGTAATTAAAGATTCTTTTATAGCACGTTCTTAAAATCAAACACTTATAGCAATCAACTGCAGGGGCTCTGTTAATAGAAAAATATTTATTATTATTTTAACCGGTTAATTTTTAATTTTTCTTTTTTTATTTTTCATTTTCAATTTTTTTTTTAATTTTTCATTTTTTATTTTTTATTTCAAATTTTTCATTTTTAATATTAATTTTTCATTTTTTATTTTTCAGTTTTCAGTTTTCATTTTTCAATTTTTATTTTTCATTTTTCATTTTCCAATTTTTATTTCTATTTTTTCATTTTTTATTTTTCAATTTTCATTTTTTATTTTTCATTTTTTATTTTTCGTTTTTTATATTTAATTTTTCATTTGTTATTTTTCATTACTCATTTTTCATGTTTCATTTTTTATTTTTAATTTTTTAGTTTTAATTTTTTATTATTAATTTTTATTTTTCATTTTTCCTTCTTATTTTTTTTTTTAAATTTCTTATTTTTTATTTTTTATTTTTTATTTTTTATTTTTTATTTTTTATTTTTATTCTTAATTTTTTATTTTTCATTCTTCATTTTCCAATTTTTAATTTTTCCTTTTTTCATTTTCCAATTTTTATTTCTCTTTTTTAAATTTTTATTTTTCAAATTTCAATTTTCATTTTTTATTTTTCATTTTTTATTTTTCGTTTTTTATATTTAATTTTTTATTTTTCATTTTTTATTTTTCATTACTCATTTTTAATTTTAGTTTTTCATTTTTCATTTCTTAATTTTCATGTTTCATTTTTTATTTTTAATTTTTTAGTTTTATTTTTTTATTATTAATTTTTATTTTTTATTTTTCATTTTTCCTTCTTATTTTTTTTTAAATTTTTTATTTCTTGTTTTTCATTTTTTATTTTTTATTTTTATTCTTAATTTTTTATTTTTCATTCTTCATTTTCCAATTTTTAATTTTTCCTTTTTTCATTTTCCATTTTTTATTTCTCTTTTTTAATTTTTTATTTTCAATTTTCAATTTTCATTTTTTATTTTTCATTTTTTATTTTTCGTTTTTTATATTTAATTTTTTATTTTTAATTTTTTATTTTTCATTACTCATTTTTAATTTTCTTATTCATTTCTTATTTTTCATGTTTCATTTTTTATTTTTAATTTTTTAGATTTAATTTTTTATTATTCATTTTTTATTTTTCTTTTTTATTTTTTTTTTTTTAATTTTTTATTTTTAATTTTTTATTTTTCTTTTTTTATTTTTATTTTTATTCTTAATTTTTTATTTTTCAATTTTAATGTTTTTTTTTCATTTTTCATTTTTAGTTTTTCGTTTTTCATTTTTTATTTTTAATTTTTCGTTTTTCATTTTTTATTTTTCATTTTTTATTTTTTATTTTTCACTTTTAATTTTTTATTTTTAATTTTTTATTTTTAGTTTTTTATTTTTCATTTTTATACCCTATACCACTATGTGGTTTGGGTATAATGACTTTGTGCTGCTGTTTGTAACAACCAAAAATATTTAACCTACACCCATCTTTAATTATACCGATCGAATCAGAATCACTATCTGATTCGATTTAACAATGTCCGTCCGTCCGTCCGTCCGTCCGTCTGTGTGTCCATGTAAAGCTTGTAATCAAACTGCAGGTCGCAAATATGAATATATTTTGACGAAATTTCGTATTTGATCTTCCATCGGCCATGGAATGAACGCTATTGAAATTGGTGATAATCGGTCCATGTTCAGACCTAGCCCCCATACAAATGACCCCTACGAAATCAACATATATTGCCATAAGATCCAAATTATCATACAAGTCTTAGTCAAATTGGGTTTGTGTGTATATATTACATCCATTAATCAGTAGTCCAAAAGTGATCCCCATTGGACAACTCTTAGTCATAGGCCCCATATAGAGCTGCTTCCCGATCTTCACTTAAATCTATCAAAAAACAAAAATATTGCACTGATTCTTCTTAAATTTTGTTTGCATATATTTTTGCAAAATACAAGAGACTTTACCAAACATGGTCAGGATCGGTCCATTTTTGGGCCTAGTACCCATATAGATATAGCATCGGATATGAACTTTTTCATATCTGCAGCCGAAAAAAATTATAAAAATCCCACTCAAATTTGGTTTATGCTTATTTTCTATATCCAGTTAGTTGGGCCTGAGATATAAGGTCTCTAAATGCATGGTATAGGGTATCGTATAGTCGGTCTAGACCGACTATAATTTTCTTACTTGTTTATTTTTCATTTTTTATTTTCCATTTTTTTATTTTTCATTTTTTATTTTTCATTATTCATTATTCGTTTTTAATTTTTCGTTTTTTATTTTTCATGTTTGATATTTTATTTTTCATTTTTCATTTTTAATTTTTCATATTTCATTTTTCATTTTCAATTCTTAATTTTTAATTTTTAATTTTTAATTTTTAATTTTCAATTTTTAATTTTTAATTTTTAATTTTTAATTTTTAATTTTTAATTTTTAATTTTTAATTTTTAATTTTTAATTTTTAATTTTTAATTTTTAATTTTTAATTTTTAATTTTTAATTTTAAATTTTTAATTTTTAATTTTTAATTTTTAATTTTTAATTTTTAATTTTTAATTTTTAATTTTTAATTTTTAATTTTTAATTTTTAATTTTTAATTTTTAATTTTTAATTTTTAATTTTTAATTTTTATTCTTTTATTTTTCATTTTTCATTTCTCATTTTTTATTTATAATTTTTCGTTTTTCGTTTTTCATTTTTTTTTCATTTTTCATCTTTCAAAATCAAACAGAAAGCGTATGACTTATTATTATTATTATTTATGATTTTAACCGGTTAATTTTTAATTTTTTATTTTTCATTTTTAATTTTTAATTTTTCATTTTTTATTTTTTATTTTTTATTTTTCATTTTTTGTTTTTAATTTTTTATTTTTAATTTTTTTATTCTTAATTGTTAATTGTTGTTCATGTTTAATTTTTTATTTTTAATTTTTTATTTTTCATTATTCATTTTTAATTTTTTATTTTTCATTTTTCATTTTTTATTTTTCAATGTTCATTTTTTATTTTTAATTTTATATTTAATTTTTTATTTTCCATTTTTTATTTTTCATTTTTATTTTTCATTATTCACTTTTAATTTTAGTTTTTCATTATTCATTTTTTATTTTTCATGTTTCATTTTTAATTTTTTATTTTCCATTTTTTAATTTTAATTTTTTAGTTTTAATGTTTTGTTATTCATTTTTTATTTTTTTTTTCGTTTTTCCTTTTTATTTTTTTTTTAATTTTTTATTTTTAATTTTTTATTTTTCATTTTCCGTTTTTCACTTTTCATTTTTCGTTTTTAATTTTTAATTTTTAATTTTTCATTTTTCATTTTTAATTTATTTTTCATTTTTTATTTTTCATTTTTAATTTTTCATTTTTTATTTTTCATTTATTATTTTTAATTTTTTTATTTTTCATTTTTTATTTTTCATTATTTATTTTTCATGATTCATTTTTTATTTTTAATTTTTTTATTTCTCATTTTTTATTTTTCATTATTCATTTTTAATTTTTCGTTTTTCATTTTTCATTTTTAATTTTTCATTTTTTATTTTTAATTTTTTTTCATTTTTTATTTTTAATTTTTAATTTTCAAACAGGTTATCATAATATCATAATTTTTTCACCAACACAATCACATTTTGTCTTACGACTCACATGTTACGCTCACATCTTACGCTCACATGTTACGCTTAAATGTTACGCTATTTTTGAAATTTACGCCCCCTCCCCCCTGCGCGTATAGATGTTTACACATCAAAAATTTATATTGAAAACTACACGTTTAAATTGAAAAAAGTACTATCTAGAAGAAGAAGAGATTTATCATGACTTTCTAAACACTAGTTAAGATGTAATTCACAGGATAAAAGACAACTTCCATCCTATGAGAAGCCCATGTTAAATTCATTGGATCTGATCCAATTTTTCACAACATCCGAATCCAAGAACGGCATCTAATTCACTTGTTTAAATGCTCTTGTTTTTGCTGGGTATACTAAAAATAAAAATATATATTTTATTTAAGAGCGACTTTTTGTTTTGGTTCTACATTAATAAGGGGAATAAACTTTTGTATATGATTCCTCCATTAAAGAGGAGTTATGCTTCAACAATTATTTAACTATCCAGCGTCTTTCATAGAAGAACTTCTAGTCTAGAATATAGCATATCACAGAATATTATGAATAGCTCTGTATTTATTGTCCTCCTTAATTTATCTTCCGTAATAAGCTGTTTTCTTTTCTGAACATCCAGTTGTTGGTGCCATCAATCGGTTCGGTTTGTACTCATTTCGATCTGATAAGGCAATTAATTAGCTCACAATGATCGTTTAAATTAGAAAGTATTTTTTTTTTTTAATATTTGTGACATTATAATAATTTCCTTGTGAATAAATATATTGTATAACTAAATTTCTAGATCAAAACATCGAAAATCATTAAACATCTTTTTTAACCAAATTTTTATAGATAGATACTAAAATTTCAACATGTTTCAGATCGTTATAAGGTATCTTATTTTGCAAACTTTTTTAAACATATTCAATATGACAATTTCAGCGCAACTGAAAACTTTCCGAATTTGACTTCAGATTTTGAAAATGACAAATAATACTGTATGCTAAATTTATAAAACAAACATATAAGTTAATTCCTTTAAAGTTCTGTTAACAATTAATAGCAAAAAAAAAAATAATACATTTCATCGTTATATAAATAAAGGGATAATTATTCTGTGCAATTTATAAAAGGAATTTATTGAATAACTTATTCATTTTTAAAAAGAGCTTGTTGTTAATTTTTTATCATTAACAATCAATATTAAATATGATTATTATTATGATTATTATTATTATTAGTCTATTAATTAGTAATTAGTGAAATTGGAGAATTGAATGTTAAACAACACAAAAATCAAACAGTATGGAAACGTTCTCTTCGAAAACCAAAAAAAAAAAAAAAAATTATGAAAGAACAATTTAGATTTTAAGATCGTTAGTAGCTGCAAAAAATACAAGTAAATTTGGGTGTTGTTTTTATGATTTTATTATTTTGCAAATCGTTATTTTGCAAATGCAAAATTTTTATTTTTTTTTTATAAAAATATTGTAAAGTCCAGAGACTGTTTGTTATACTGTGGTAGGTAATTATCTATTTATAAATCATTATTTCCAATTTATATACATACTAGTGTGTATCTTTACTATAAGGTTTCTTCTAATACGGTTTCTAAGTTGAAGAGTGAACAATTACCTTGGGATCGTGCAGAATATGCTCTTGCAAAACACTGAATAAATATAAATAAAAAAAACTTAACTTACAATCTTACATCAAATTTTTAACCAAAAATACAACTTACAAAATATTGAGTTCTTATTTTTAAATATAAACAGTCCAAGAAAAATAATAATAATAATTAATTTATGTCTATTATAAATACCGAAACTAGAAGTGCCACAAATATCTAAATAAGCAAATTTAACGGCACCATGATGATGATGAATAATGGGTACGTTCGTAAATGCAGTAAATTTGTGCAGCATTGCGGCAGTTATACCAAGTTTTGTTGCTGATGCGTGATCAGCTGTTGCACATGCTTTGTTACTGCTCAACAATTGAACAGAGTTTGCTTTTTAAAACGTTTTGCAAAGATAAAAAACATAATCACCAGAATAACATTAACAAATATTATTGAAAATCTTGCTTCTAAAAATGACAACTTAACCACATAAACAAAGTTTTTGTTAAAACTCTTTGATTGGATGAGGGGAAATGGGTTTTAAATTACTCCGTGACTGTGCGTGACTACCCCAAAATTAATTTATAGTAACAACAAGACTATGGGCCAAGTTTCAGATCAATTTGGTGAAGGGAAATGGGGTTGCCAAATGGCAGACAGAACGTATGAGTCAAAAGAAAGAGTTAAAAAATAACAGTCGATACCAAGGGCGGGTCGATTTATAGGGGACCGAAAAATCGTATATGTGGAAAATAAACTAGGGATCATACTGAGCAACTTTGCTAAGAATCTATGGGTCTAAAATGTATTTCGATCCAGCGATTTTTAAGGGAAAGTTTGACTTTGTATGGGAGGTATGCCTAATTTTTAATCGATTTTGATGAAGATTGATATTTTCATAAAACATTTCAATCCCCTCTATGTAATTTTCATAGGTCATTTAAATATTCATTAAAAAGTACCATGAAGCCTTTGGGTTGTTCTACATATTTATAATCAACGAAAAAAATAAATAATATCTTACTAAGTTGAGAAGGTCCTCTAGCTCCTACATTTCCTGAAATATGGCGAAGCGAAAAATAATTAAAAGGTATTAAAACATCCTTCATCATGACATTTGCCTTAATCTTATTTGATTAATATTATCACATAATCAAAAATTTTGCGATATAATGTCTGAAAAAGTGATAGCCGTATTCATAAACAACATTTAGACATTGCATATTCATTGCATAAGTATTTCTTATCCATAACACTGTGTAACAAACTATGTTTAAATAATGCACAAATGCTGCTTCACACTTGAATAACTGATGTCATTTTTACAATTCTATCAACATATTTTTATAGTAACAAAAGAAATTAAAACTATTGTTTTAATAATAAACACGATAGGTAGACAAAACACATTGGAGTCTTTGAATTCCCAGTTCATCTTTAAATCGTTTTTCCATTTAGCCCTCTTTTTTTACTTTTAAATACAAAATAAAAATTTAAAAGAATCTGAGTAAATCAGAGTTGATTTGAACTAAAACAGGGATGTTAAAATTTTATTTAATCAGAAGATGAAAAGTCTTGTGAATAGACTCACGAAAAGACTAATATACATTCTTGTGGTAAATGCAATGAATGGTTTTTATTCCTAGATTATCGTAGGGGCAAAAAAATACGGAATAGTGTAAATGCGGTAGTTAAAAAAAAAAACTATGTTGTTTGCAAAAATTTTTTTCTAGAATATACCGGTAATATAAACTTGTTTATTAGAAAATATTAACATGTGCATCATTGATCAATTAGTATTAAAAATGTCACTAAACGAAACAGATCGACGGAAACTCATTTGCGAGTTTTGTAAAGTAAATCCGTTCAAAGTTTGACATTGTTAATCATTTCAAGGACATGGGATTTAAAAAAACTTTTATCTACAAGACAGTAAACTTAATACAGAACAATAAAAGTGTAGAAAGAAATCCTGGTTCGGGGAGGAAATATCGTTTGCAAGACTCCAAAGTTCGCAGTAAATTGAAAGCGGAAACCGTGGGCCGCAGCGCAAAAATTTACCGGGAATTGGGAAACAAATATCAATGCCACAAAAATACGGTTAAGGAATATCTTGAGTCCATGGGAGTTCAGAGGAAAAACAAAAAAACGGCACCAGCAACAATTGAGAGACAAGAAAAAATTATTAAAACCAGACTACGTCTCCTTTCTCAAAATTACTTCTCTGCAACCACTGAGTATAAATGTATGATGGATGATGAGTCGTACTTCACAGTGGAAGGCAATGAATGGCAAGAACAGTATTACTTTTTGGGCAAACTTAAAGAGAAGAGTGTATAAAAATGGATACCGAGCAAAAAATATAGATTGCCTTATTCGGAAAATAAAAAAGAGCTAAAAACCATAGATACAAGCGGAATTCAGAGATCAATGGCTGAAGTTCCAAAAAAAATTCGGAAGGCAAACCGCTACGGGTCCAATATTTTTTTATAAATCTAGTCTAACCTAGAAACTAATAAATAAATAAAAATTAATATGAAAATGCTTTGTTTACATATTTATTTTAACATTTTTCGTTTTTCCGTATTTTTTTGCCCATACGTTAGCTATCCTGATGTCAACATTTTGTTAAATCTGAAGATGAAAAGTCTTGTGAATAGACTCACGAAAAGACTAATATACATTCTTGTGGTAAATGCAATGAGTGAGTTTTTATTCGTTGCCGAGATATAAATATAACAGTAAAATAGATGGATGATTTTATATTTTTGTATGTGGTTATCCAATTCCATTTGCGAATTATGAAAGTCAAATAATTGATATTTTGTTCTGAATTTTACACTAGTCTTTGAATTCTTATTTATAGCTCATGAAGCACAAAAAACTCTATTATTAAATTCAACACAAGTAAAGAAGAAGAAGATTACCAGTAACATATTTTTATTTATTTTTTTTTTAATTTTAAATACATATGTATATTACTTTTTGGGATAACCTGTATATTATATAAGCATTTTTAGCCTTTGCCGACCCGTAGTAATATTGATATTCCCTGAAATCATCTTCGGCCTTAGTAGACTTTTTTGAAATTTATATTTCAAAGTGGTTTTAGAGTTAGTTTTTGGGATATCAGTTAACTGAATACTGCTTTTATGATATGTTTAAGCTCGTCTTTAAGTGAAAAAATTGCACTGTTAAGATCGAGTTAGAATTGTCAAAATGTAAACAGCTGATAAAACAAACAAAACACAGCATCGCAGTTCAACGAACAAATGTTTCTTTTTTGCTTTTATAAAATAGTATATATACCCTGTAGGAAATGTCGATAGTAAAACTGTACTGATTCACTATTGACTTTCTAACCAGTACTACTGACCAATTATACCCCATGCACTGCTCTCTGCTACAGACATTTAACATGCGCTTATCATTTAGAATCCACTAGTACCTTTGGGACTATTGACTGGGTGGTTCTTATGGGACCATATGGAGACACTGGAACCAAAGAATCACTAGTACATTTTTGTAATTCTATTCTACACTTTTGGTACGTTAAATTAGATTTCCTGACTAATAACATTGGTAGGGTTATAAGTTCAAACAGGTGTATTTATTTTTATATGCTTTATTCAAGCAAAAAATTATATTATTTTCCTAAAAGTACAAAATGCAGTTGTCAAAAAATTTTTCTACCTATCAAAGGCAAATTGAAAAGTGTAGATGGTGTGTTGACAATGCCACCCAAAATAGTAGCCAAAAGTGGTGACTTGGAGGCAATAGACACCAGGCTTCCTACAGTAGGGCAGTACTGCAGCTCCTTCCAGCTCTATAACCCGTTTTTTATACCCTATACTACTATGTGGTTTGGGTATAATGACTTTGTGCTGCTGTTTGTAATTACCAAAAATATTTGATCTAGACCCATCTTTTATTATACCGATCGACTCAGAATCACTTTCTTATCGATTTAGCGATGTCCGTTCGTCCGTCCTTCCGTCTATGTGTCCATTTAAACATTTTAATCAAACTACAGGTCGCAAATATGAACATATTTTGAAGAAATTTGGTATATGAGCTTTTATCAACCATAGGATGAACCCTATTCAAATTGGTGAAAATCGGTCCATGTTCAGTCCTAGTCCCCATACAAATTACCCCTATGAAATCGACATAAATTGCCATAAGATCCAAATTATCATATAGATCTCAGTCAAATTGGGTTTGTATGTGTTTATTATATCCACTAATTAGTAAGCCAAAAATAATCCCTATAGGGCAATTCTTAGTCATAAGCCCCATATAGAGCTGCTTCCCGATCTTCACTTAAATCTATCAAAGAACAAAAATATTGCATAGATTTTTCTCAAATTTTGTTTGTATATACTTTTTCAAAATATAAGAGACTTCACCAAATATGGTCAGGATCGGTCCATTTTTCTACCAAGTCCCCATATAAATAAGCTAAAAAAATTAATAACAATGCCACTCAAATTTGGCTTATGCTTATTTTCTATATCGAATTAGTTGGACGGAAGAGATAGGGTCTCCAAACTATGGTATAGGGTATCGTATAGTCGTTCTAGACCGACTATAATTTCTTACTTGTTTTATCATAAAGCACGTTTTTTTTTTTTTTTTGCTGGAAATAAGGCATTTTTTATTTAATTTCTATGTGGTATTTGCTTTCATACATTGTCATATTAATATTAGAAATTTTCAATGTTGCCCCCTAATTTTTCTGTATAAGGTATGGCAGCATTAACTAATTAAATATTTCTTCAACTAGCACGCAAAACAGCATAATGCATTTAATTAATTTTCAGATTGATTTATCGGAAAGATAATCTAAGTATACATAACTCACATCCCAAAAAACGGATTTTAAGGAGGGTAAGGTTTTAAAGGCGAAAAAAGATATGAATAATGTTGGATTATTTATATCTGAAGTATCTCTGAAAAAATGTTCGAATCTCCGGAGGCGCCTCGAAAAAAGTTGTTATGCGGTGAACTTCGTAACTCTTTACTGGATCATCTGAAACGTGATAGGTTTCCCTAGATAGTCAGAGGGAGTTTTTGAATTTTTTTTTTCAGCATTTTGATTTTCGCTAAAAAAAAAAAAAAAAAAATTCGGTAAATTTGTTATAAAAAAATGGAAAAAATTAAAAAAAAGTCCATCTGATTAACTGTTGATTTCTGTGTACAAATAGTGTATAAAATTTCAAGTAGATGTTGAGTTATGATGTTCACGAACGAAGGGTATATTTTTTTATAGTTACACAGAATCATCATCGTAAAAGTAGAAAGTAATTTGGAGATTACAAAGAGCCGCTTCTATGTAGACGCGTCGCGCAGCTGCCAGGAGGGTATACAAATCGAGCAAGTGAGCCGGTCGCTTGAAACGCAGTTTGCTCCAATTTACTTGCCATGTTGTACCTTCAGAAAAAAAATCATGTGAGTCCGATTGCAGGGGAGATGTAAAATCAAACAGAAAGCGTATCACTTATTATTATTATTATTTATTATTTTAACCGGTTAATTTTTAGTTTTTCGTTTTTTAGTTTTAATTTTTAGTTTTTCATTTTTCGTTTTTCATTTAAAAATTTTTTTTTAATATTTCATTTTTTATTTTTCATTTTTTATTTTTAATTTTTAATTTTTTAATTTAAATTTTTTATTTTTCATTTTTAATTTTAGTTTTTCATTTTTCATTTCTTGTTTTTCATGTTTCATTTTTTATTTTGCATTTTTTATTTTTTTTTAGTTTTAATTTTTTATTATTCATTTTTCATTTTTTTATTTTTCATTTTTATTCTTAATTTTTTATTTTTCATATTAAATTTTTTTTATATTTTTCGTTTTTCATTTTTTATTTTTCATTTTTCATTTTTTATTTTTCATTTTTAGTTTTTCGTTTTTCATTTTTTATTTTTATGTTTTCATTTTTAATTTATTTTTCATTATAAATTTTTTATTTTTCATTTATTATTTTTCATTTTTTATTTTTCATTTTTTTATTTTTCATTTTTTATTTTTCATTTTTCATTATTCATTTTTAATTTTTTGTTTTTCATTTTTTATTAATTTTTCATTTTTAATTATTCATTTTTTATTTTTCATTTTTAATTTTTCATTTTTTATTTTTCATTTCTCATTTTTCATTTTTCATTTTTTTTTTTTTTCATTTTTTATTTTTCATTTTTAATTTTTCATTTTTCATTTTTTATTTTTCATTTTTTATTTTTCATTTTTCATTTTTTATTTTTCATTTTTAATTTTTCATTTTTTATTTCACATTTTTCATTTTTCATTTTTTTTTCATTTTTTATTTGTCATTTTTAATTTTTTTTTATTTTTAATTTTTCATTTTTCATATTTTTTTTTTCATTTTTAATTTTTCATTTTTTATTTTTCATTTTTAATTTTTTATTTTTCATTTTTAATTTTTAATTTTAATTTTTTTTTTAATTTTTTATTTTCCATTTTTAATTTTCAAACAGGTTAATATCATAATTTTTTCACCAATACAATCACATTTTGTCTTACGACTCACATGTTACGCTTACATGTTACGCTGTTTTTGAAATTTACCCTCCTGCGCGTATAGATGTTTACACATCAAAAATTAAAAAAATTACAAAAAAAAAAGGTTTTAAAACCTTATCCCCCTTAAAGTGATACATTAAAACTTTTTATCCATTCGATTTTTTATTTATTAATAATTATTTCTATAATTTATTTATTATTTATTATTGTTAAATTAATTAAAAAAATATTCTTATTATTCTATTAATTAATCAACAAAGTTTTAATGTCATACTCGAATTCAAATAAAATGAAACTCCACCAACAAACAACTGATCCTGCACGATCCAATAACAATTGTATATACATACCCATATGTAATTAACCACATTCTTCAAGTTCACCAAAATTTGTCATGAAAAACAACATAATTTCAATTCTACTGTAACTCATATACCTGATTAAAGCACTTTAAAATAAAATACATATAAATGAAAATAATTATAACAAAAAAAAAAAAAAATGCACCAATAATAATAAAAAAAAATAATTTAGAAACTAATAAATAATATTTTCATACCCCTTCATAAAATAAATCCTAGAAATATTTTTTTAGAAAATAAGAAAGAAGTAGTAAGAAAACAAAAGAAAAAAAATCAGTTTCCTAAAATCATCCCACCTATCAAGCATCTATTTTTCTACTATAAACAAATGACAAAACAAAAGAGATTAATCAAAACATTTAAATAAAAATAAAACATGAACGTATTTCTCAAATAAAAACCTGAATAGTCTGTTTTGTACTAAATTAAAACGAAATCCTTAAAATTAATCTTTAAACATAAGTTTATAAGCTTGGTTTATATAAGCTCTAGTTGTAACAAGAGCTTTGCACTGAAGCAAACTTCGAAGCTTGTATAATAATTAAACTTAAGAAAAGAAAAGCTATATTAGAAATTAAAATTTTTAATATACTTAAATATTTAAGAAAATGTCATGATTTAGTTTTTTTTTTTTTTTTTTTTTTTTTTTGTAAAAATAATGCTGAATGAAGATCGTAAAATTATTAGTTACTTACAATAATTAAAAAAAAATAATAATAATGTTGTAGTCCCATATTTAAGTATTGTTCAATGATTAGAACTTTATAATAAAAAAAATATTATATATACATACATACATAAATATAAACTGAAAATTTATAAAGTAGTGGAACCAATTGTTTGATAAAAAAAATTAAAAACAATGAATCATCAAAAAATCATTATTTCAAAACAAAGAATTTAAAAAACAAAACAAATTAGATTTAAGACTAATACTAAAATCGGTCAAAATCGATTAAATGTTAGCCTACACCAAAAGGGACTTTCAAACTTATTTCCATATCATCTCTTAAATACCAATATATTATAAACAAAAAAAAGTACATACAAAAATTTGGTACTAAATATCGCTTTAAATTTCCAGTATTTATATGCATAAATCTGGACTGTATATCGTACACGTAGTTCAAAAGTGACTCAACTCAAAATTTTCATTTTCGTGTTTATATGCTTAAACTATGCACAATATACTTTTTTATCTATAAAAAAAATGTCATTGTGTTTTGTTCTTGTTAACTGTTGCTAAAAAAAACAGTTATGTCTTTCTTTATGTTTCAATCGGTATAAATTTTTTGTCGATTTCTGAAAAATGAAAATTTTAAGTTGAGTCACTTTTGAATTGGGCGTGCGATATGTTCAATTTATAAAATATGTTTATTTTGTCAGTCAAATTTTGAAAAGCTCTTAAGATTGTGTTAACTTTATATGAATTTAGTTTATTTTATTTATTAAAGTCTTATATGTATGATTTTATTGACTTTTCCTTAAAACTTCCATAAAATTTATAAAAATTTATTATTAAACCGTAATCTACGATTGACGGTTAAAATCAAATCGATTATAAACGTCAAATAAAAGTGTGGCCCATCAGCTCGAAGTGTAGCCAAGTCGTTCGATTTGAGCTATTTACACTTATTTTTTTTTTGCTAGGTATTTGAAACCCTTGAAACCACAGAGAACCACACGCAACATTTTAAATCTCTGATATATGTTTTTCGGCTCCTTTTTGAATACAAGTCTTCATCAAAAAAAAAAAAAAATATTCAGGTACTAATGTTTATAAAACCGTATCTGTATATAATGTCGGGAAGTCGACTGACAACTATTGCCAAATTTCTTACTATGACCTCAACTAATATAAAATTTACTATTTCTTGTGGTGTAGGTTAAGAAAATATATATATTGCAAAAAATGCTACAGTATTAAAGAAAATCAGTTAAGCATTTATTATAGTTTAAAACAAATTGTTAAATATTTATGTATCAAAAAGATGAATATAAATATAAGCTCCAAAAATAAACACCACATTGATTAATTATTTTTTTTTGTTCCAGTTATAAGTTAAGATATTTTCCGTTTTAAAATTAGGTGGTTGTGGAACTGACTAAACTTCATTAAATCAAAAGAAAATGTAACATTATAGTCATAATGAATTTATAATAAAAATAAACTATTTTAATTTCTAAAAAATTAACCAATTTATTTTGAAATTTAGCCAGTGCGCACAAAACCTCGGGTCGGATTTCAAAGTGTAAGACAAATATTTTCGTTAAATTTATTGCGAAACAAAGAAATTATTAAAAATATTGAAACTCTGTTAGTTGGTCCAGAAGTGTTGACTATATATATAATCCGACTTTATATTTATATTTATTTGAATTACTTTAATTGTCTAAATTATCAATCTTCACGAAATAGTTTTAATAAAAAAAAAATCGTAACTTAAGAACAGTTAAAAAAAAACAAAAAATAATTAAAAACTTAGTTCAATGGGTATTATAAAACAAAACAAATAATTAAATTCGTATAAGTTATAAAATGTATGAGTAAAATTTTAGTTAAATGTTATTTAAATGAAAAAGGAAATCGAAAAAAAAAACAAAAATTTATGTAAATGTTAGAAAATATTTAATAAAGAAACATCATTAAAAAATATATAAAATACAAAAGAATAACAAAGTTTTTATTTAAAATTGACAAGTAGTCCATTATAAATTTATCTAGAGTTCTCAAGGACCTCGAAACCTGAATTGAAATCATGAAATTATTCTTTAAACTCTTTCTTTAAACTCATAATCTCTGTCTGTCTGTCTGCCATGGGGCAACCCCATTCGCCCTCATCCGATTGATCTGAAACTTGGCCCATAGTCTTGTTGTGACTATAGCTTAATTTTGAGGTAGTCACGCAGAGTCACACATAGTCAAGCACAGTCACGGAGTGATTTGAAACCCATTTCCCCTTATCCGATTGATCTGCAACTTGGTCAATAGAGTTGCTGTGAAAAAAGATTAGCTTTGACATAGTAGTGCACAATCACGGAGGGGTTAAAACCTCACTTCCCCTCATCTGATCGATCAGAAACTTTGTCCATAGCCTGTTGACCAAAGATAGTCACACACAGTCACGGAGTGATTTAAACTCCATTTCCCCTCATTCGATCAATCTGAAACGTGGTCCACAGTCTTTTTGTCACCAAATATTAACTTAAAGATAGTCACGCATAGTCATGCGCAGTCACGGAGTGATTTAAACCCAATTAACCCTCATCCAATCAATCTGAAACTTGGTCTATAGACTTGTTGTGTCCAAATATTAATTTTAAAATAATCACGCGCAGTCACGGAGAGATTCAAAACTCATATGCATATGGAAAGAAAGAGTTTAAATAAAAACTTGGTTTTTTGGTTTAGATTATTTCTTAAGAAACTTCCACACCTCGAATCACCATTATTTAAAAAGACTTCGAGTTATACATTTTGTTTTGGATTACAAAAACTTGAAGGTTTTTTTAATTTAAAACAGGCACTTACGGAAAACTATAATTAAGTTACAGAAAGTTAAATGTCCTAAAAATAGTGACTGAATATTTACTTTTTTTTATTTTCGAAAAAAAATTACTCTAAATTGCTCAAAGTTTTATAGTGCTCGTTAGTCGTAGTTGCATTCGTTTTCAAATATAAATATAAATTCAATGTGCAGAAAAAGTTTTCTATATCATTTCTGAAGGCAGATGAATAGTTTCTTACATCGAACTTAAGATTAGATCCTCTGATTCAGGACAGTAATGATCAACAATATCATCATCTGTAGGAAAGCGAGTTGTGCAAAGCTCATTATCTACTTCAATATAAACCTGAGTAGCGTTGCAAGTTATTTTCTTTGTTTTTAACCATGCTTCGTAATCAGCTCCAATGAGTTTTTGATGTTCATCAAAAAAATTTCTACTCAAAATATTATCATATTGTCATCTATTTTTTCTCATTCGGCCATTACTTTGAAACTGCTTATCCAATTTTAGTACCAATTCTTCAAAAATTTGTTGTCATCCAGGCCTTGGAGTTTGCTTTAAACTTTACGGGCAAACTCTTAACAGCACGAAAATGCCGTGCTTTGACATTTTTAATTTTCAATAAATTGAATTTTAGTTCTTTCCGAACCATCCATATATGTTTCCAGTATTAACGTAACCCGCTGCTTGCTAATTTTACAATGCTGGTTTTTAAAAGTCAACGTTTAGTCGGGCAGACATTTGAAAAAAAAATCATCCCGTTCACAGTACTTTTGAAATAAATTCGGAAAAATGTCTTTTTTCATTTTCAAAGTCCACTTCACGCTTTTTTGTTAACCCACACCATGTCTAAAATAAAAAATTCCACAAATTATTTTATGTACACACAATACCTCTGTTTCCATTAATCAAGCCAACCTGTTGTTGCCATAAAATGGTCATCGCCAAAATGCTTTGCAAACTCTTATAGTACGTTTTCATCTAAGCAAAATCTAGTATATACGAGATTTCGAGCGAAATCTAGCTCATTTTTACTAGATTTCCCATACAAAACAAAATCTAGCTCGTTACTAGATTTGTGCAAAATCTCACAAAATCTTGTCAAACTTGGGCACTAACAAATGATACTACTGTGTTTTTTTAATATTGTAGTAGAAAATTACAAAGCAGTGACTGAAAAATTGACATTTAAAAACGAAAGCAAACAAGTTGAATAAAAAGGATATAAAAAAATGAAAATTGAATCTATAATAAAAAACTTAGTAATTGAAAAGTTATAACTTTTTATAGCGACATGTGCCCATTCCAATCTGCTAAATAATAATTGTGGAAAATGAATTTGTTTTTGCTGTTCAAACAATAATTTAACAAGTGCTGATTTTTGTTCGCAAAATTTCTACTTCATTTTGTGATTTTTCCATTTTTGATGCATAATATAAATATAAAATCTGTTCCGTTTTAGAATTTTCGATATTTCCATTTTGCTATTGTTTTGTTTATTGTCAGTATTTCTAGTTTATATGTTTTATTTTAATCAAAAAATCTCACAAAATGTCAAAAAGTTAGATGTAAAAGGTATAGATTTTGAAATAGATTTCAACTAAAATCTACTAGATTTTCTTGAGTGTAAACGCACTATTAGATATAGACTTGTTTTGTTAACTAGCTGCTGTAAACCAATCGATAACTATTTTGTCGATATTTTGAAGTACTAGGTTTTTAATCCTTTTACTAGAGACGAAATCCATATTCAAACGACGTGATAATTGGTTCTTTATTTTGAAAAATCGATTAGACCATACTAATTGGGATACCATATTTTGCAGCTGCCTCCTTTTTATTTAATCCACTTTCGACTTCTTTGATTAGTTTATAATATTCTTCAAACAACAGGGGTCGAATCGTCGCATTCGTTATCGAAATTTTGCGATCGAAATTCTTTTTTTATTTGCCAAAATAAAATATTAAGAGCAATTTTACTCTGTTACAGCTAACGAGCTATGTTTCATAGTTAATCGTAAAGGTAAAACGAGGTCTGATGATTGTCCCTCTTTAAATAATAAAACAAAATATGGAATTTTGATAAATTTTACTCGATGTCGAATGCGACGATTTGCTCCCAGAGCTTTTATATTTATCAAGCGCGACTGACATTTATGCATAGAACTGGCACGCATTTGATGTAGATAGAAATTAATTCTAAATAAACAATGAACTAATGACTTCCTAGAAAAATGTAAAGCGATATTACACAATAATTTGAGTTATAGAAATTATATGTATTTATTTCGTTCGAGTTATGGAAGTTTGAGTTACGGAAAGAGAATTGTTATTTATTATCTTAGCATTAATTCCAACCGATTCAGTTCGAGTTAGAGAAAGTTCGAATTATAGAAGTTCGACTATAAATCTTCATATTACAAATTTTATTTTTAAAAATAATGCCTTAATAAATACACTTAAATTTTATTACTTTCACTTAATATCTATATTTGGTTGAATAATCTTTAGGCGACACAACCAGACCACGACCTTTGCGCGCACCCCGATATACTGTCTCCACAATATCAATCATTTCTTGTTTATCTTCCAACGGCCAATTGATTTTATTGTTGTTACCAGTGCCCAAATCAATCATGATGTGTTTATTGCGGAAAAAGAACATTATCGTACAGGGATCATACAACTCGTACATTTTATTGAAATCGGGTACTTCAGTTATGTCCACCAAGTAATTGACGGCAAAGTTTTTCACCTTCTCCGCAATACTATATAAAACTTCGTCCATTTTCATACAGGCAGGATCCCAATCATGTCCAAAACGGATTACCTTGGGAAGGGCGATTAGTATAGTTAGATGTGAAGTGACATAAAGACTTACTTACCACCACTCGATCTTCCTCCGACAATATGGCCTGGTCTACTTGCCAGCCATTGTGTAAATGTGGTAACATATAAGACATATTGCTGGATTAGTTTATATTTGGATTAGTAAAAATTTAATTTTTCTAGTAAACGTTTAGCTCCAACACAGCTGCTAATTGTCAAATTTTAATAACAATTGCGAAATGTGCAGCCAAGTTAAATATAGCAAAAAGTGCTGCCAAATTATTCAATAAATACATTATATGAATCGCCCTGTGCTCTCTCAGTAAATAGCTGTCAAATTCTTTAGTTTTTTCTGGTGAACAACACGTTGCACTTATTTTGTTAAAGTTGTTAGTTTTTATTAAACATTAATTGAAAACTATTTAAATTTTTTCAAACAAATACTGTACGTTAGTAACTTAAGCATGGTAAGTGTATTTTTTATATACAATTAAAACCGGCTTTTTGAGTCATGCTAGATTTTCGCAACGCGTGTTCTCTCTTAACCGTAATGTAAACTGATTTAATTTTTATAAATTTCAGGCTAATGTTGAACGTAAAGGTACCTTTAAGGTAGAATATTTACAAAAAATCGAACAAGAAGTGCAACAACGTTGGGAACAAGAGAAGATCCACGAATCTGATGCTCCCGTTGAGCCCAAAAAATCCCAAGATGAGAAATTCTATGTGACCTTTCCCTTTCCCTACATGAATGGTCGTTTACATTTGGGTCATACCTTCTCCTTGTCTAAGGCTGAATTTGCCATACGCTACCAACGTTTGAAGGGTAAACGTGTCTTGTGGCCACAAGGTTTCCATTGCACCGGCATGCCTATTAAGGCCTGCGCTGATAAGTTGAAAAGAGAAATAG
Organism: Cordilura impudica; assembly: GCA_963682025.1. Taxonomy (NCBI): domain Eukaryota; kingdom Metazoa; phylum Arthropoda; class Insecta; order Diptera; family Scathophagidae; genus Cordilura; species Cordilura impudica. Next base: position 28,107,489 of record OY821518.1, read on the forward strand.
AGGATTTTGGATATCCTCCTAATTTCCCAGCTGCCTCGGATGTTGTCGCTCCCGTGGAAACAGAACAATTTGAAGCACCTAAAGATAAATCGAAAGGCAAGAAAAGTAAAGCTGCTGCCAAGACAGGCGCTGCTAAATATCAGTGGCAAATAATGCAAAGTTTGGGTTTGAAAGATGAAGAAATTAAAGAATTTTCCAATGAGGAACATTGGTTAAACTATTTTCCACCCTTAGCTGTTAAAGATTTGAAGAGGATTGGTGCTCATGTAAGTTAATTCCTTATCGAATCATAATCCCATAACTCATAAAAACAGAGTTTTTATTAAAACTTTCTTTCATTATGCATATGAGTTTTGAAAAACTCCGTGACTGTGCGTGACTTTGCGTAACTATTTTAAAATTAATCTTTGGTCACAACAAATCTATGGACAAAGTTTCAGATTGATTGGATGAGGGAAATCTGTTTTAAATCTCTCCGTGACTGTGCGTGACTAAGTCAAAGTTAATCTTTTTTTTCACAGCAAGTGTATGGACCAAGTTTGAGATCGATCGGATGAGGGGAAATGACATTTAGATCACTCCGTGACTATGTGACTATGCGTGACTGTGCGTGACTACCCCAAAATTAATCTGTAGTTACAAGACTATGGGCCAAGTTTCAGATCAATTGGATAAGGGGGAATGTGGTTACCCCACGACAGGCAGACAGACAGACAGAGAGTGAGTTAAAAGAAGAGTTTAAAAACAAAACGTGTAACAAAATATGAAAGAAAACAAGTAAGAGGCTTAAATTCGGCTGGGACGAATCTTTAATACCCTCCACCTGCATGTTAAACTCAATATTACAACCAATATTGGGAACGGCTATCACGTCAAAACTGTTGTCGGTACTGAAATTTAAATTTCGAAAACCAATTAAATTTAAAGTTCTTGGTCTGTTTCTATTATAATTCCTTGTTATAAAAAACATTGATCGTGTCTTCTTTAGAAATAATTCGCTACTATTTGAAAAATGGCATTATTTTTCTTTTACTAGAGTAGAAAACCCCTAACGCAGCCAGCATTATAACACCCAAAGTTTGATCCCTATAAGAAAGTTAATTCATGATAATTAAAAAAAGAAAAAAAAAAAATCAACTGATTCATGGCTAAAAATTTCCAGACATTAATATTAAAAAAAGGTAATTTTAAAATATTTTTATCTGAATTAGCTAGTAATTTTAAATTTTTATTTTTAGTTATTTAATTTTCCATTTTTCATTTTTCGTTTTCATTTTTCTTTTTTCACTTTTCATTTTCAATTATCCATTTTTCATTTTCCAGATTGCATTTTCCATTACTTTTTATTTTTCGATTTTTCATTTTCCATTTTTATTTTTCGTTTTTCATTTTTCATTTTTCAATTATCATTTTTCATTTTCCATTTTCAATTTACTATCATCCGGGAGTATGCCCTTATCGGTGCATCTATGGCCCAAGTATGTTACTTCGTTCATAAAAAATGAGCATTTTCCGGGATGCAATTTGAGGTTATGTTTACGACACAATTCGAAAACGTTCGTTAAGTTAGTTAGCATATGTTTTTCTGAACAACCCAATACAACTAAGTCATCCATGTATAAAAAGGCTTGTTCGGGTTTTAAACCACTAAAAGCAATGGTCATCATTCTTTGAAATGAGTTTGGGGCTATTTTTAGACCGTACGGTAGTCTAGTAAATCTATATGAACCGATATTGGTTGAAAAAGATGTTAGATCTCTAGAATCGTTCTCTAATTTAATTTGATGGAATCCGGACATTAAATCCAGACAAGAAAAATATTTCGCCCTGCCAAGTTGATCTAAAATATCGTCTATTCTTGGTAGTGGGAACTTATCTGCCACTAATTTCTTATTAATTTGTCTATAGTCTATTACAAGTCTCCATCTTTTGTCGTTGTTATTCGGAAGTGATTTTTTCGGAACCAACAGAATTGGACTATTATATTCGGAACATGAAGGTTCAACTATTTCGTCCTCTATGAGTTTCTTGACCTGTTTTTCGACTTCTTCTTTATGTGTATGTGGTATACGGTAGTTCTTAATGTATTCCGATTGTGTATCCTTAACCCTTAACTTCTGTTCATAAAAATTGTTGGTAGTTATTGTTTCAGATTCTAAACCGAAAATGTCACTGTATTCAGAACAAAGATTAGTCAATGTAGAACTAAAACGTTCCGGGAATTTTCCCTTTAAAATTTCCATCACTTCACTTTTTCTTTGCGCATTGTCCAATTTATTTGAGAATATTTCATAATCATTCATATCCTCAGTCTGTATCTGGCCTTGTTTCAGTGTAATCGTTCTGTTAGTAGTGTTAAGTATACGAATTAATGCTCTGTTTGTCTTCACCAAAGTGCTAGCTATAAACACTCCTGGGTGTGGTTCTTGATTCGGAATCAACACTTCAGTACAAGAGGTCAAAAGTTTTACTTGACGTATTACTTCTGATCTTGCTGGTAAAGCTAAGTCGTCATTGCATGTGTTCGTAATGGGTATTTCTATGTGTTGTGTAAAATTGTGTGGTCGTAGTGTAAGGCAATCATGATCTTCATTAAATTTTAGTATGCAATTATATTTTTTAATGAAATCCATGCCTATTATTCCGTCGCATGGTATTGGGAAGTCATTATTAACCACGTGGTATGTATGTGGTATCAAAAATTTTTTGAATTTAATGTCAAAAAATGTAGTACCTTTCGGTATGATTTTACCTTGTCCTATGCCACTTAATGTTGTTATTTTGTTTCTATTTATTTGGTTGTGTGAAAAATGGTAATTTTTTATAATTGATATGTCGGCGCCTGTATCCACCAACAATGTTATGGGAATGTTATTATCGTCTATATGAACTTGAACAAAAACGCTTAAGTTAAGGTTAATGTTATACACTTTTCTGTTTACGATCTTAGGGGGCTGTTCGGGTTTTCCGAACTAATTTCATCTACATATGTCGCTCTTATATTGCCTCTATGGTGGCCATTGGTATGACCGTTGAATCGTCCACGTCCAGGCCTATTGTTTGTATTTCTATAGTTATAATTGTTGTTATTGGTGTTATTGTTGTTATTGGTGCCTCTGTTATTCCAAGTATTATTGAATCTACCGTGAAATTGTCTTCTTTGTCCACGATATGTATTATTGAACGTTCTTTGTCTAAAATGCAGAACCGTATTCTGCTGACCGGTGGCCTCAGTACAGCTGCCAATAAACTTGCCCACTGCTTCGTTCATATTATTGAACTGGCCTGCCTCCATGATAAGTTTTACCCTATCTATGGTACAATTCTTGGTCATAGCTCTAATGGCTGTTTGTGTAGCGTATTTTGTCGCCAATGTGCTTGATAACCCATCTGTTATATATGAGTTTTCTAATGACTTTGTAAGACTTTCTATTTCATTGCAATAGGCGTTTGCCGATTTGCCATTTTGTCTTACATTCATTATCTTAGCGGACAAAACTTCGATGGACTCTCCTTTCACGCTATTTTTCAGTTTGGTTATTATCTCAGCAATTGTAGACTCATTCTCAATTAAGTTTCTAGTGTTACCCTTTAATCTTGTCTTGATTAGAGACACCGCAATGGTCTCATGTGTGTCCTTTATTGATTCTAATAGTTGGAGTGAATCCAAAAACGACCTCAAATTTTCCGATTTGCCGTCAAACTCGGGTATCAGCTTCGAAGCTGTATTCAGAAATTCTACTACTGTCTGTGGCATTTTAAAATGTTTACTTGAATCGATTGAATCAGAATCTGATAAATCTTCCTCAACAGATTCCAGTTTGGAGGTTTCCCCTGAAGAAAGTATTATGTTAACGTCGAATTTAATTGGTTCTTCTAAGGTATGAGGGACTTTTTGTTGGATACAATATTTATCCAATATTTTTACTAACTGATCCCTTAAGTTCCAATATAATTCCAAACCTTGCTCTCTATGTTCTTTTGTAAATTTATGAAGGTGTTTATTTATTATTTCTCTTATATTTTCTAAGGAATTAATCAATATATTCAAATGCTTCCTTATTGTCTCTGTCTTTATGAAAACATTTTTATTAATACATTTGTATGATTTTCTAAAATTGTCCCTTTCGCTTGACAATATTTTCTCTATCAATTCCCATTGATCCATATGTTTAAATTTTATCTAGGCCATTAGCCCTACTCAAATATTTTTTTTTAAATCTTTTGTTGTGCATTGAATAGATATGTATAGCTAGGTTTAAGCACATAAGTATTGCCATTATTATCAAACATATTTCTATTAACAACATGTCTTGTCCGTCATGTTTTACTATGATTTCGTTAATTACATTTGCCTTAGGATTGACTATCTTGGACTCTTCATTGCCCATTTCAAATAATGTAGAATTTTAAAATATAAAATTAATTATAATTAGAAGTTATTAACGTAAATTTTTAGGTATTATTTATTATAAAAAATGATTTTTTTTTTTTTTTTTTTTGAACTTAAAATTATTTATATAAAAATTTTTTTTTTTTTTAAAATTTAAAAAAAAATTTAATTATTTCCTATTATTAACAATTTCTTTTCTTTTTCTTTGAAACGTTATTTAATATAAAAATATTGTCCATTTTAAAAAAAAATTTTTGTTTTGTCACAAGGCGGTTAACGCCGTTTGACTCTATGAGTGCGACTTAAACGCACTTCTTCTTTAATAAAGTTATTTACTTTTCTTTTTGTTTATTACCATATTGTTCGATGAGGAATTCTAATTTATCTATCCTCTTCCAAATTTCTGTTGAACGTTGCCAAGATGGTGGTGGTTTGGTGCTGGTCTCTCTTATCAGCACTGCACGTTCTCTTCTTAATTTGTTTATATATCCGCCTCTCCGTTTTGGTTTATTCATTCGTGGTATTTTTATTTCCTCTTCAGGCTTCTTCTTGTACTGCCTTTGCCTATACTCCTCAATGGTTAGTGGTTGAGGTCCTGCTGACATCCTTCAACGCTGCTGACGGACTTTTCTGGCTGTCTACGTCAGTACTATTGTAGTGCAATATCACGCGGTTTTTACGTGTTTTTCTTTTCTAGTCCCGTGGTATTTGCAAGCGGATTTTACGCTCTGCAGGACATAAGCGGATAATACGCTTTTCAGGCTTTATACGCGGCTTTATACGCGTATCTGGCAGGATCGCCATATAAATAAAACACTTTTATTTATTTGAATAAATGGTTTTATTTATTAACTTTGCTGAGCTGAACAATTTAGCTCTTAGAATGGTCAAAGCAAAAGTGTGTCGATTGAACAAAATCGAACACTATTTATACTTAAAATAAACTTACAAAGTTGCTCAAATTAACGTGAAGAAATGTAGCATTGGACAGAACATCTTTGGTCAATTTTATATGTATATCTCAACAATCGTTGTACAACACCAAAAGGGTTGACTGTTACAGTAGGTACCGTAGCAGCTTAATTGCACACAGCACTACTTGAGTACTCTAAATCTAGAGCACTTGAATTATTGTATAAGCAGTGCTGATCGTGTTGGTAGCTTTAATTATTTTGTGTGTAACATGATCACTCTTTATATTTTATTACCCAAAAATGTTCTTGTTGGTAATGATGACTTATAGTTTATGCTACATTTCATTTTCATTTTCCATTTTTCATTATTCAAATTTCATTTTCCAAATTCCATTTTTCATTTTTACTTTTTATTTTTCAATTTTTAATTTTTCGTTTTTAATTTTTCAATTTTCGTATTCCATTTTTCATTTTTCAATATTTCATTCTCCATTTTCTATTTTCCATTTTTAATTTTTCGTTTTTCATTTTTAGTTTTTCATTTTTCGATTGTCATTTTTCATTTTCCATTATCCATTTTTCATTTTTAATTTTTCGTTTTTCTTTTCTCATTTTCCAAATTCCATTTTTCAATTTACAATTTTTCATTTTCCATTTTTCATTTTCCATTTTTCATTCGCCATTTTTCATTATCTATTTTCCATTTTACATCTTTCATTTTCCGTTTTTCATATATCATTTTCCATTTTCCAATCTCCATTTTTCAATTTCTATTTTCCATTTTTAATTTTTCATGTTTCTTTTTCCATTTTTCATTTTCCATTCTCCAGTTTTCTGTTTTAATTTTTAATTTTCAATTATTTATTTTCCAGTTTTCATTTTTCATTTTTAATTTTCAATTATTTATTTTCCAGTTTCCATTTTTCATTTTCCATTTTTTATTTTTCATTTTCCATTCTCCATTTTTAATTTTTTATTTTCCATTTTTATTTTTCCATTCTCCATTTTTCATTTTCTATTTTTCATTTTCCGTTTTCCATTTTCCATTTTTCATTTTCTGTTTTTCGTTTTAAGTTTTTCTTTCATATTGGCGATTTTTTTTATTATAACGTGATAACGATAAAAAAAAATATGTGGTAATACAACTAACATAAAGATTATGTTCAACCACTAAAATATTACAACAAACACACTGGGTTTTATGTTTTTTTTTAGAGATATCTACATATGTTTGCTCGTATCTAAGCGCAATGATGCCCGATTTAGCCCATTTTCAATACCAACCTGCTGGGAATTATGGCAAATGATATAATTGTTACCTTACCCAGCAAAATTGTTTTTTTTTGTGAATGAGCGTTATTTCAACAGACGGACGGACAGACAGACATCGCTATATCGACTCGAGCTGTGATAAGTATCAAGAATATACATATATACTTTATGGGGTCGGAATGACAAACCTATATATATATATACCCTTTGCCACTGAGGTGTGGAGGGTATAAAAATTAAAATTTGATTTAAATTATTTTTTTATATATTTCGACCGTTTTTTTCTTAACTTAGGTTGATTGGCGTAGAACATTTATCACCACGGATGCTAATCCCTTTTTCGATTCATTTGTACGTTGGCAATTTATGCATTTGAAAAATCGCGGCAAAGTTATGTATGGTAAACGTTATACCATATATTCACCAAAAGATGATCAACCTTGTATGGATCACGATCGTTCTACGGGTGAAGGTGTCGGACCACAAGAATATACCTTAATAAAAATGAAAGTTTTAGAAAAACCAGCTATACTAAGGTAAAAACAAATCAGATAATAGAAAACCCAATAAAAAAGGAAACTAAATTGCGATTTATTTTCTAGCTCTATTAAAGCTCCTGTGTACTTGGTGGCGGCCACTTTACGGCCAGAAACCATGTATGGTCAAACCAATTGTTGGTTACATCCTGACATTAAGTATATTGCTTGGCAAACTACACATAATAATGAGGTGTGGATAAGCACCAGAAGAGCTGCTCGTAATATGTCTTATCAAGGTTTTACTGAGGAAGAGGGGAAAGTGGTGGAATTATTGGAATTGACGGGCCAGGATTTATTGGGTACTCCGCTGGAGTCACCCTTAACTGAGCACAAGGTTATTTACACTTTGCCCATGCTATCGATTAAGGAAGACAAGGGCACTGGTGTCGTCACTTCTGTGCCCTCAGATTCTCCTGATGATTATGCCGCCCTTATGGACTTACAAAAGAAGGAGGCCTTCCGACAAAAGTATGGCCTCACCGATGAAATGGTTATGCCCTACGAACCGAAACCTATCATAGAAGTACCCACTTTGGGTGACATGTGTGCTAAATACGCATATGACTTGTTGAAAATACAATCACAAAACGATAAAGATAAGTTGGCTGAGGCCAAGGAATTGTGTTATCTGAAAGGTTTCTATGATGGCATAATGTTGGTGGGCGAATTTAAGGGAAAGAAAGTGCAGGATGTTAAAAAGGATTTGCAAAAACAAATGATTGACACTAATGAGGCTTGTGTTTATTATGAACCCGAAAAGACTATTATCTCCCGCTCTGGAGATCAGTGTGTGGTGGCCTTATGTAATCAATGGTATTTAAATTATGGAGAACCAGTATGGCAAGGTCAGACCATGAAGATTTTGGCCGATATGGACACGTATCATGATGAAGCCCGTAATAATTTAGAACATTGTTTAAATTGGTTGCATGAATATGCCTGTTCGAGAACTTACGGTTTAGGTACTAAACTTCCCTGGGATGAACAGTGGTTAATTGAATCATTGTCGGATTCTACAATCCATATGGCTTTTTACACCGTTGTCCATTTGTTACAGGGTGGTTCTTTCCGTGGCGAGGCACCCAGTCCTGTGGGCATCACCGCCGAAGATATGACTCCCGAAGTATGGGATTACATATTCTTTAAAGAATCTCCTTATCCCAAGAACTCGAAAATTAAGCAAGCTACACTGGATGTATTGAGACGAGAATTTGAGTACTGGTATCCTATGGATTTGAGAGTTTCTGGTAAGGATTTATTACAGAATCATTTAACTTTCATGCTCTATAATCATGCTGCCATATGGCCCAATGATGATACGAAATGGCCTAAGGGCATACGCGTCAATGGTCATTTACTTTTGAATTCCTCTAAAATGTCGAAATCTGATGGTAATTTCTTAACTCTGCATGAAGCGGTCAATAAGTTCTCAGCCGATGGTATGCGTTTATGTTTGGCCGATGCTGGTGACAGTGTGGAAGATGCTAATTTTGTAGAGAGTACCGCAGATGCTGGCATTTTGAGATTGTACACGTTTATAGAATGGGTTAAGGAAATGTTGGCCTCTCGTTCCGCCATGCGCAAGGGAACGGCTCAAACCTTTAACGATAAGGTTTTCACAAGCGAAATGAATCTGAAAAGTAAGCAGACCGACGAGTTCTTCAAGAAAATGTTGTTTAAAGAAGCCTTGCGCACCGGTTTTTATGAACTACAATTGGCCAGAGATAAATATCGTGAACTGTGTGGTGTTCAGGGTATGCACGAAGAACTAGTACTTGAATTCATAAGACGACAAGCTTTATTAATGGCGCCCATATGCCCGCATGTCGCTGAACATGTTTGGGGTTTATTGGGTAATAAAAAATCAATACTTCATGCTCGTTGGCCTGAGGTAGGAATTATTAATGAAATTGATATTATACGCTCAGAATATCTAATGGAGGCCGCCCATTCCTTCCGTTTGAACTTAAAGAACTTACTACAAGTTAAAGGTAAAGGCGGCAAAGAAAAGGCCGTTGATCCAGCCTCGCTCAAACCCAACAGAGCTTTAGTTTGGGTAGCCAAGACATATCCGCCGTGGCAGTGTTGTGTCCTCGATACTATGAGAGATTTATTTACACCCACTGGTTCTCTACCAGACAACAAAATCATAGCGGCAACTCTACAGAAAAAGGAAGAATTAAAGAAATTCATGAAACGTGTTATGCCTTTCGCCCAAATGATTAGGGAGAAGGTGGAGAGTGGCAAAGGTTTAGCAGCCATGGCAGTAAATTTAGAATTTGATGAAGGTCAGGTATTGCTTGACAATTTGGATTATTTAAAGAATACTTTGGACTTGGAAGCCTTGGAGATTAAATACACCGACGATCCATCAGCTCCTGAAAAAACCAAGGAAGAAGTTAGACCCGGCAATCCTTTCATAGCATTTACAGTGGCTCCTCATGTACCTGTCACCTTTGTTAATCCTATCGAAAGATCTGGTCTGTTTCAAGTGAATACCGTGGTGTCCGAGGGCGAAACTGTTAAGACTCTAAAGGAAAAATTGGCCAAAATATTGAGTTTTAAAGGTAATTACCGTTTGATTTATTCGGTATCAAAAACCCACTAAAAAGTTGCTTATTTTATCAAATCAACACAACAAATAACATTATCTCTGTTCTTCTTTTCCTTCCTTTAGCTGATTTAGCTACCTTGAAATTATGGCATTATAACGATCCCATCTTGGGTCCCCGTCAATTACCCCAATTCCAAGATTATAAGAAAGGCAAAACTTTGTTGACGGATGGCGCTTTAATTTTGGATTTGGAGCAACAACTTGTTTCTTTAAGACAAGAGAACGGTTCATGTATTCCTCTCGGTCATCAATTTATTTATGTTGTGGATTAATTGTAGTATTTATTTAAACATATTTTTTTTTCTGCTTTAATATTCAGTTGATTTTTATTTAATTTTTTGTCTTTTTATTTTATTTCAAATTTTTTTTTATTTATAAAATAAACATAACAGGATTTATGCAAAGAATAATTAAGCAAATCGATTGAAGTTTTATTTATATATATATTTTTTTTTTGTATATCAGGTGAAGTTTTTGAAACTATAAAATCTTTTTTTTTTTTACAATTTAAATATTTACACATATTTAGACATGCATAGATAGCTGTTAATCCATTTTTTTAAAATATTTTTATTAAAATATTAGGGGGCAAATCGTCGCATTCGATATCGACTAAAATCAATCGAAATTCCATATTTTTGTTTATTATTTAAAGAAGACAAACAAACGTCAGACCTCGTTTCCCTTTTACTATTAACTATGGGCCATAACTCGTTAGCTGTAAAAGAGTAAATAATATTACTCTTATTATGTTATTTTGGAATATAAATTAATTTCGATCGAAAAATTTCGATAGCAAATGCGACGATTCGACCCCAGTTTAACATTCATACATAATCAACACCTGGGATCTAATTGTCGCATTCCTTATCGAAATTTCTCGATCGAAATTATTTTTCTTACCCTCCACACCACAGTGGCAGAGGGTATATATATGTTTGTTATTCCGTTTGTAACGCATAGAAATAAATTCCGGAGACCGCAAAACCATATACATATTTTCATGATCATTATAACAAGGGAAGTTGATTTAGCGATGACCGTCTGTCCGTCTGTCTGCGGAAATCACGATCACGCCGTCAATATCTCAGCTAGACCATTCGTTTTTGTATAGAATCGTTTATTAATATCCCAAAATCAGTTAAAGGGTTCACGAGATATGAATGAAATTTTGAAAAAACTCTTGACAAAATTAAATGTTCTAAATATATGTTGTAATTCTTTATTGCAGTTCTGTTTATATTAATACTGCTGTGTCACACTGGCCTAATCAAGTATTACCACATATTTTTTATCGTTAAAATTAAAAATTGAATATTAAAAATTAATAAAAATTAAAAATAAAAATTTTTAAATAGAAATTAAATATTAAAAATGAAAAATGAGAAATGAAGAGTTAAAAATTAAAAATGAAAAATGAAAAACTAAAAATGAAAAATTAAAATCAAAAACTAAAAACCAAAAATTAAAAATTAAAATTAAAAATTAAAACTTAAAAATTAAAAATTTAAAATTAAACATTAAAAATTAAAAATTAAAAATTAAAAATTAAAAATTAAAAATTAAAAATTAAAAATTAAAAATTAAAAATTAAAAATTAAAAATTAAAAATTAAAAATTAAAAATTAAAAATTAAATATTAAATATTAAAAATTAAAATTTAAAATTTAAAAATTAAAAATTAAAATTAATAATTAAAAATTAAAAATTAAAAATTAAAAATTAAATATTAAAAATTAAAAATAAAAATTGAAAATTAAAAATTAAAAATTAAAAATGAAAAATTAAAATTAAAAATTAAAAATTAAAAATTAAAAATTAAAAATTAAAAATTAAAAATTAAAAATTAAAAATTAAAAATTAAAAATTAAAAATTAAAAATTAAAAATTAAAAATTAAAAATTAAAAATTAAAAATTAAAAATTAAAAATCAAAAATGAAAAATTAAAAATTAAAAATTATAAATTAAAAATTGAAAATTATAAATTAAAAATTGAAAATTATAAATTAAAAATTAAAAATTAAAAATTAAAAATTAAAAATTGAAAATTAAAAATTAAAAATTAAAAATTAAAAATTAAAAATTAAAAATTAAAAATTAAAAATTAAAAATTAAAAATTAAAAATTAAAAATTAAAAATTAAAAATTAAAAATTAAAAATTAAAAATTAAAAATTAAAAATTAAAAATTAAAAATTAAAAATTAAAAATTAAAAATTAAAAATTAAAAATTAAAAATTAAAAATTAAAAATTAAATATTAAAAATTAAAAATTAAAAATTAAAAATTTCATTCCTTAGTTAGTTTTTATTATTTTTGTTTTTTTTTGTATTAAATAAAATTATTTTAAAATTTCCTTTTCTTAATCTATAATATTAATAGGCTAGGCGATTTCTTGTGACCGATGTTTTGTTCTATCGTTTTATCCCGATTTTGACCAATCGTATATTATTTGAAAGGTATTTCTTTTAAGCCATTTTGCAGATTTACAGATTTTCAAATTTTTTCCTGTATTTTGAGTAAATTGCATTTAAAGTTGCTACTAACACTTACATAAAATTATATGCTATGTGAGTGTTTATTAAATTTGTTAATGTGTTTGTAAAAAAAATGAGTTTGTTTTTTTGTGTTGATTTCTTTATTTAATGAAAAAATAAAATTTCCTAGAATCTGCACTCGAATTTCTAGGGCGGGAATCTGCAAGTATTAATAATTTGCTGCCAAGAATCATTAGAATTTTTTTTTTTTTGAATTATCGGATGACTTCTAAGGTCTCAAAACAGACTTATAGGGATCAAACTTTGGTTATTATTATGATGCATTCTGCGTTAAATAGAGGTTTTCTCTCTAGTAAAAGAAAAATAATGAAATTTTTCAAATAGTAATTAATTTGTTTTAAGGATCACTAGATGACCCCTGCTGCTCTGCAGCATTATATTATATTATATTAATTTTTATAATATAATACCAAAATTTGCCAAGAGAAGTTAACGTACAGTAATGCCAAAATATGCCAAGAGAAGTTAACGTACAGTAAAAGTAAAGTTTATTCTCCACGCATAACTTTCCTCAAACCCAACGAATTTAAGCAGTTAATAGTTCAAAAGAAGGAGCTTGATCCACTGAGTGTTCTTAGACCTATGTCAACAGCCTACGTTAATTAGAACTCTAGTTATAGAGGTTTGAGAGAAGAAAAATATTGAAAAAATCTTGAATGCAAAGTTTATTCATAAATTCTTTTAATATATAAGATTGTTTGTTATAATTCAGATTGGCCAAGAAGAAAACCAATTAACTTTCAATTTAATTGGTATTCGGATTTAATGTTTCAGTATCGGCAAGAGTTTCAAAGTGGTAGCCGTACCCAATATTGGGTGGAGGGTATCAAAAATTCGGCACAGTCGAATTTAACACTCTTGTTTTATTTTCCAAAATAAAATACTAAGAATAATTTTACTTTGTCACAGTTAACAAATTGTGGCCTCTGGTTAAGAGTAAAAGTGAAACCAGGTCTGACTTTTGTCCGTCTTCTTTTAAATAATGAACCAAAATATTGAATTTCAAATTATTTTACTCGATAACGAATGCGGCGATCTAGAATAACCAGCAAATTGCGTTCACACCGGGATACATCTAGTATGTACGTATATAAAACATTACAAAAAAAAAAACATTTTTACTTGAAATTCATCTAAATAAATAATAAAAACAAGTACGAAATACCAAACTTGAGTGGCATTGTTATTATTTGTTTGCCTTCGGATATGCAAAAGTTCACATCCGATGCTATATTTATATAGGGACTAGGTCGAAAATGGACCGATCCTGACCATATTTGGTAAGATCACTTATTTTTTGCAAAGACATATACAGGCCAAATTTGAGAAAAATCTGTGAAATATTTTTGTTTTTTCGATAGATTTAAGTAACGATCGGGAATCTGCTTCATATGGGGGCTATAAGAATCGTCCTACAGGGTTAATTTTGGACTATTGATAAATTGATGTAATAAACATACGCAAACCCTAATTAACCAACAACTATATGACAATTTTGATATTCTGACCTTTAGTTTTATTACAAGGTTTACATGGACACATAGACGGACGGAGGGACGGACATCGCTAAATCGACTCAGAAAGTGATTCTGATTCAGAAAGTGATTCTGAGTTGATCGGTATAATAAAAGAATGGTCTAGATCAAATATTTTTGCACAAAGTCATTATACCCTGACCACATAATGGTATATGGTATAAAAATAAGAATTTGTTTTAGAAACCTTTTATGGCTAATTGGATATTTAAATACCCATGCCATAAAAGGCTATGACTTATCCGGTTGGTTATATATTTTTATACCCTCCACATCTCAGTGGCAGAGGGTATATATAGGTTTGTCATTCCGTTTGTAACGCATCGAAAAACTAATTTCCGACCCAATAAAGTATATATATTCTTGATCCTTATCACAGCTCGAGTCGATATAGCGATGTCCGTCTGTCCGTCTGTCCGTCTGTCCGTCTGTCCGTCTGTCCGTGTGTCTGTTGAAATCACGCTCATTCAAAAAAAAAAGCATTTACTTAGGTCAGGTTACGAAAAAATTATTTGCCATAATTCCCACCAGGTTGGTATTGAAATCGGAGTAAATCGGGAGCCTCTGCGCTGAGAAATGAACAAAAGTTTATAGATACCTCTAAAAAAAACATGAAACCTAGTGTTTTCTTGTAATAGTTTAGTGGTTGAACATACAACAACATAAAAAAAGCCACAAAAAAAATGTGATTCATACATATTAACAATAACAAGAACACAACTACCATGAGCTATGTTAATAGTATTGCCACAAACCGAGGTGGAGGGTATCAAAGATTCGGCACAGCCGAATTTAACACTCTTACTTGTTTTATATAGAAGACATGTTATGCTATAAGGCAGCAAGAGAGTTTTCAGGAAGTACTTCACAAACTTTCCGGATGCATTTATGTCAAAATTAGTTTACATTGTTAAATTATTTACTTTTGACCCGTTAATTTTTTCCCAAGTCTAAATTTTTTTTTTTTCCTAGTTTTATCATTCATCTATCAATTCGTGAAAAAAGTTTTCCGATACCTTTCGCCTGGCTCTAGCTATAATTTTTCAAAGACAGCTCTATTTTTGGGTATTATTCTTCTCATTCGGCGTTAATGCCTTCTTTAGTTAGCATATTATGACATTCTTTAAAGGTTAAACTGTCTTGCTATTATTGTCGTTTTTCTGGAAATGAGTCGTCACCTTACCTCTTTCACGATACTTCTTGATAATTTTGCTTTTAAATTAATTATTATCATAGCATATTTCTCATAAATTTTCTTTTGCTTAGGACCAGCAGTATCTATAATATTAATAGGCTAGGCGATTTTATGTGACCGATGTTTTGTTCTACCGTTTAATCCTGATTTTGATCAAACATTTATTATTTGAAAGGTATTTCTTTTTGGCTGTTTTCCAGATTTCCAAATTTTCAAATTTGTCCCTTTATTTTGAGTAAATTGCATTTAAAGTTGCTATACTTATACATAAAATTATATATATGCTATGTGTGTGATTATTAAATTTGTCAATCTGTTTGTTAATGAGTTTGTTATCTTCATTTACAATAATAATAAACCAAAAAAGTGTTGGTTTGTGAATTGGCTACGTTGAAAAATAAAGTTGCCTAGAAATTGCACTCGAATTTCGAGCGCTGGAATCTGCTAGTTATCATTTCATTTATTATTCTAGTTTTTAACTTCGTGCCATTGTTTTAGAATAACTAGCGTAGCCAAGCATTCGAAATTCAAGTTCAAGTTCGAGACAATTTTATTTTTCATTAAATTTTTTTTCTTTCGATGTCTTTTTTAGGTGTCCAACAAGAAAACCATGTAGGACAATCTTTAGTGATAGCCTTCATATAAAGGGATATTTTTCTCAAAATTGTTTTGTATATGTTTTTGCAAGAAATAAGTGACTTTACCAAATATGGTCAGGATCGGTCCATTTTTCGACCTAGTTCCCATATAAATATAGCATCCGCTATGAACTTTTTCATAATGCCACTCAAATTTGGTTTAGGCTTATATTCTATATCCAATTAGTTGGACCTAAGACCCTTTCTCTAAATGCATGGTATAGGATATCGCACTGTCGGTGTAGAGCGACTATAATTTTCATACTTGTTATTTCTTATTTTTTATATGTACGGATACTTTTTCTATAAAGTTTAAACAGTCTCATTTACCCACTTTACGGAAATACTTTTGGGCAAGTTTCGGGTAGTTTCATAACGAACGCGAACAGAACTAATGTTGCCCTTTGGAAAAATTTACTATAAACTTTCAGTCAACGTATCTCAGAGCCTAAAGGACCACTTACCTCATCCAAAGAGTGAAATCCGATCTCTTTCCTTATATCAATCATGATTTTAAAAACGTCTAATTTCTGTTCGACTTCAACAAAATTATTTCAATAATTTTTCAGTTATTTAAGGAACTATATTGTGTTATGCAGAATATTTACTTCCCTATTCTGGTGATATTTTTCCTTGACCACTAAATGCAAGCCCCTATATTTTATTTTATTCAAATCCGAACAGTATTAAATATAATTACACATTTAAAACTAGAACTCACTTTTACTTACCCCCATTAAACAAAAATAAAAATATCTTCATGGTATGTGTAAGTCAAGTACTTGACTAAAGTCTATTCCTCACCTATAATAAATTGCAGCAATATCTACTGCCTGGAAGTCTGCACATACAGTTGGCCTACATAATTAATGTTACAAGTCAATAGAATAGATAAGCACGACGAAGTACCTCAAATCAATGGGCGGTCACTTTGGCTTTGGTTTATGACAATTGAAAACTTTTCAATAAACATGGGATGTGTTTACAAGGTGGAATTGAATAGCAAATGGTATAAAAGCAAATGATAATTAGAATTTTTATAACAGTTAACCCACAGATCAGTTACAGTGAAGAGTTAAAAATATTTTCGGCTTAAAATAAAAAAAAAAAAAAGTAAAAAAACAAAATGTTAAAGAATTATATAATTGGAGTGTTTTTATGTTTGGTGGTGAAGGAACTGGAAGTACAGGGAGCCTGTTTAATTCCCAAGAGTCGGCAACAGAGATCTTCGGAATATACGGAAGGTAAACCCCGCTTAGATGGTCGCATTGTGGGAGGCCATAAAATCAATATTACCGATGCTCCTCATCAAATCTCATTACAAACATCTGGTCACATCTGTGGTGGTTCCTTAATATCACCGGAATGGATTTTAACGGCTGCCCACTGTACTGAGTTAGTATGAAGTTGTGATTAGTTTGTTAGACATTTTCCTAAAATTTTATTAAATTTTCTCTTCATAATAATTAGAGGACGTACAGCGTCACGTTTAAAGGTTCGTGTCGGTTCGACCGAATCAGCTAAAGGTGGTGATCTCATAAAAGTTGCCGAAATTGTTCAACACAAAAAATTTAATTATTCCAATGTCGATTATGATTACTCGTTGCTGAAACTCTCCCAGGAAGTTGTATTCGATGAGACAAAACAACCTGTTAAATTACCCGAAGTTAAAGATGATATCTTAGATGGTGATACGTGTTTCGTTACCGGTTGGGGTAACACTCAAACCATTTCCGAATCCCGTGAATGGCTACGTCTGGCGGAAGTGCCGATATTCAATCATGAAGAATGCTTCGATAAATACAAAAAATTCGGTGGTGTTACGGATCGTATGATTTGTGCTGGTTACATTGAAGGTGGCAAAGATGCTTGCCAAGGAGACTCCGGTGGTCCCTTGGTGAATGAGGCTGGCGTTTTGGTGGGTGTTGTTTCATGGGGCTATGGATGTGCCAAGCCCGATTATCCGGGTGTTTATTCTAGAGTTAGCTATGTTCGAGATTGGATTCGTGAAAATAGTGGTGTCTGAGGCATATTAACAAGACTTTTATTGAAATAAAAATATACTTAATAAATTTTTAAATACCGATTAATGAAATTCATCACTTCAATTTTGCTTATGTTCCATTTTTGAGAATGTCATAAAAGAGAACGTATTGACACATCTTAAACATCTCACCAAAAAATTGAAAAAAAAATGGCGTCAAGACAAATTTTTACTCATATAAAAAATTGCCCTAAAAACCACTCCATTCTTAGAACAGACAAACAGACGGAAGGCTATAACTAAATGATAGGCATAGAAATACGCGAGTCAGCCTAGTCTCATAATAACCTGACCACAAAGTGCTCGAATTGCACGAATTTCAAAACAGTAACTTTTTCTATTAACAAGTTCCTTTCGTTATCCCGGTAGGTGAGTAGGTAGCGTGCTCGCCTATCATGCGGGGGTCGTGGGTTCGATTCCCACCAGAGGTTTTGGTCTGTCGCTGCAAAAAAAAAAAAAAAAAAACTAGCCAAATTTGAATCTGTAGACAAGCCAAAAAAAAAATTGTTTCTTTGCCTGAAAGTATCATTTAAAAAGAGTGCAATTACTCACGAATAAGAAAATTGTAGTCAGTACAGACCAACTACACGATACCCTATACCATGAGTTACGTGAAATGGTCTTAGATCCTCCTTTGTTTGTTTGCAGTTAACAGTTTTTTGTTCAAGTTTTCAGTACAGTAACATAAAAATTCAGTTGTTTCCAACAGAAATTTTTAGTTAAACTTTTTCAGTTATCTATATATTAGTACGTGAAGGTAAATTTTTAGATCCCTTTTTAAGCAATATGCAGGCTCGGAGGAGTGCGAAAATTGGCATAGTTGTAGTTCATATGGAGGAGAAGCAGAGAAAGATAAAATTTGTGTTTAATCTGTCTTAAAAATATTTTAAATAAAATAAAATAAAATAAAATATTTCTAATAATTCGTTACACCCTGTTAATGAGAATGATTTAAATTGTATATGACACGCCCTGTGTTTAATTGTGAATTGCTTAAATTGATTAGCATACCTTTAGATATTCATAAATTTTTAAATTGAATGAAAAAACAAGTAAGAGTGTTAAATTCGGCTGTGCCGAATCTTTGATACCCTCCACCTCGGTTTCAGTATTGATAATAAATGTAAACAAAATATTGGAAAAATAGGCATGCGTTTCCTATATGCATGCGTTTCCGGTTATATGACATAACTTCTCGTTTAATTTAGTTTTTGCTAATTAAATAGCTCACCCTTACCTCCATTGCAAAGGTAGTGGTTGTGTAGGGCGGCTATATGCATTAAATCGTGCTAATTGGAGATGGCTGTATAGTTTCTTTTAACTGGCGAAATATTTTTTCATTGCGGCCATGTAGGTCGGATGGAGTAACAAAATAATAACCAAAAAAAGCTCTCTCAACTTTTTTATTAAAATATTGCCATATTTGGAAAACATAGAGAATAAATAATAATAAATAATCAAATTAGGGATGCCAAACGCAAAAAACCTAATGTCCCAAACATTTTAAATAAAATAATTTGTTAGCTTTATTTTCTGAAAAACTTCAAATATTCATAAAAAAAAATTGTGAAAATTTATATATAAATAACATTCCCATCAAATTGCGTTTATTTATGTAACAATTTTTATGTTCGCAATTCTAAAATATCATTTGAGGTTTTATAAAATTCATTTAATTTAAATTAATATTTTCTGTAGTCCGATTCTGTAAATTTCAACGATCCGACAATCGCAAAATATATAGACAGCTATTGTTGTTTGCACTAAGGATTAAGTGATTCACTAAGTACATACATCTTATCAACAGTCGACAAATCTATTTTTCTATTTATTTAAATTGTAAACGAGTGGCATCTCTGTCAAAATAAGCGAAAAACACAAAGAATAGAAAAAAACAAATTACTTCGTGTTTGACAGGATGATTTTATGTTTATGTTTAATATCTTTATTTTTTTTTTTACTAATATTTCTGTTTATTTGAAAATGAAATAATGAATTGCATATGCTATTTAATTTTTTTTATTTATATAAAAAAGATTTTTTAATAAAAGCAAAATATTTTCACTATTTTATGATGTATGACGACATTTCAACCTAAAAATTTAAGTTTTTATCGATTGAATAAACAACACAATAATGGTTGTCGTTTAGATAACAACAACAGCTGACTTTAACAATAACGATTCGACTATCGTGAAAAGAAGTTACTGAAAAGCTATTAATTTCTCCTGAATGCCAATATTTTTTTTTAATGTAAACACTTTTTAAATGTAAACATATTTGGTGTTTTTTTTTTGGAATTTGATACAATTGATGTCTTCTAAATTTAAAATTATTATTTCCGACGTTTTGATATGATTTTCTGAAATCCAATTAATATTTAATAATTTATAATTGGAAATTTTAATTCCAGTTTTTAGAATTTATATATTCTAAAATTTGAATGGAAAATTTAAAAAGTGCAATTTTGTATTTATGTGAATAATAATGCTTTAGTAATTATAAACAATTTTTAAAAATTAGATGTAATCGCAATCAGATATTTTGTAGGTAAAGTAATAACTATGTAGAACTGTTTTGAAAGCAAAAAACTCATTGATGAACTCGGTAACTCTATTTTGTAAAGACAACAAAAAGTTAATATGCCAAACTTATGTTCATATTTGTAAAAGAATAATGAAAAAACGTATGAAATAAAAGACCAGCCCGTGTATACTCTTAACATTGTTCTGTATGATATCTATTTGAAAATATTGACATTCATGTTAAAATAGAAATAACTATTGCAAAGCTAATTAGAACAAAAATTGTGGCGCCATCTACTGTGGCATAGTCACGCTGAGCAAAATGAAGTGACACTCTGTTAATGCAAAAGAAATGTATTAGATGTAATCGCAATCAGATATTTTGTAGGTAAAGTAATAACTATGTAGAACTGTTTTGAAAGCAAAAAACTCATTGATGAACTCGGTAACTCTATTTTGTAAAGACAACAAAAAGTTAATGTGCCAAACTTATGTTCATATTTGTAATAGAATAAATAAAAGATGAAATAAAAGACCAGCCCGTGTATACTCTTAACATTGTTCTGTATGATATCTATTTGAAAATATTGACATTCATGTTAAAATAGAAATAACTATTGCAAAGCTAATTAGAACAAAAATTGTGGCGCCATCTACTGTGGCATAGTCACGCTGAGCAAAATGAAATGACACTCAATGCAAAAGAAATGTATTTTCCCCACAACAAAATATTGCAGAATTTTATGTAAATAAAATAATATACCGATTTATTTCTAACATGCAGTTATTATGGATATACATATACAGAATATATGTAAATTATTTGTATTATTTAATATGTGTATGTAGTGGAATTTCCACTCGAATTTCGAGCGCTGGGTTACACTAGTTCAAAATTAATATTTGTATATAACAAGCTTTTTTCGATATCGATTTTTATTTCAGTTATTTAAGATGAAAATACAACATACGTTTTCTTTAACTGCATTTGCGGTTTGTAGTTTTTTTCCGAATTTATAATTTTTGTATTTTCCAAAATAAACAAGTAAGAAAATTATAGTCGGTCTAGACCGACTATACGATACCCTATACCATGCGTTTAGAAACCCTATCTCTTAGGCCCAACTAACTGGACATTGAAAATAAGCAAAAACCAAATTTGAGTGGGATTTTTATTAATTTTTTTGGCTGCAGATATGAAAAAATTCATATCGGATGCTATATCTATAAAGGGACTAGGTCCAAAAATGGACCGATCCTGATCATGTTTGGTAAAGTCTCTTGTATTTTGCAAAAATATGTACAAACAAAATTTGAGAAGAATCAGTGCAATATTTTTGCTTTTTAATAGATTTAAGTGAAGATCGGGAAGCAGCTCTATATGGGGTCGAAGGGATCATTTTTGGACTACTCATTAGTGGATGTAATGAACGCATACAAACCCAATTTGAGTAAGATCTATATGACAATTTGGATCTTATGGCAATTTATGTCGATTTCATATGGGTAATTTGTATGGGGGCTAGGTCTGAACATGGACCGATTCTCACCAATTTCAATAGCGTTCATCCCATGGCCGATAAAAGCTTATATAACAAATTTCATCAAAATATATTCATATTTGCGACCTGCAGTTTGATTACAAGCTTTACATGGACACACAGACGGACGGACGGACGGACGGACGGACGGACGGACGGACGGACATTGTTAAATCAACTCAGAAAGTGATTCTGATTCGATCGGTATAATTAAAGATGGGTCTAAGTCAAATATTTTTGGTTGTTACAAACAGCAGCACAAAGTCATTATACCCAAACCACATAGTGGTATAGGGTATAAATACTAAGAATAATTTTACTCTGTCACAGTTAACGAATTATGGCCCCTAGTTAAGAACAAAAATCAAACGGGGCTGATCTTTGTCGAATGTGGCAATTTATGTCGATCCTGTAGGATTTAATTTTATGTCGGCTAGGTCTGAACATGCACGATTTACACCAAAATCAATGTCGTTCATTCTATGGATACATACAAAATGTTACCTTACTTGCGACCTGTAGTTTGATTACAAAGATTACATGGACACGCAGTCAGAGAGACGGACGGACGGAAATAATTAATATATGTATATGTTTGGTTGCAACAAACCTCAGCTAAACTCAAAAAAATATATGTTCATAATAACTGTTGAATAGGATATATATAAAGAAGAGTTAAAAAGTTTTGGCACGCGCAGACCGAAAAAATAATGGACTTAATAATTATTTTAAGTGTGCCAATTTTTAGAAGAAATTAAAAATGTTCGCCCACAGACCGACAAAAAATACGATTTCAATAGGATCTGTTCCGTAAACGTAACTTAAAGTACGATATGTTAACATTCAGCTTCTTATAACATAAGGGGTTTTCAGTAAGTTCTGGAAAGAATAATACACACATGAGCAAACTTTTTTCTGCGAATAATAATTATTTTATTTTACGATTTGTTATACCCTATACTACTATGTGGTTTGGGTATAACGTCTTTGTGCTGCTGTTTGTAACTACCGAAAATACTTGACCTAGAACCATCTTTTATTATACCGATCGACTCAGAATCACTTTCTGAGTCGATTTAGCGATGTTCGTCCGTCCGACCGTCCGTCCGTGTGTCCATGTAAACCTTGTAATCAAACTACAGGTCGCAAATGTGAATATATTTCGATGAAATTTGGTATATAAGCTTCTATCGGCCATAGGATAAACGCTGTTGAAATTGGTGAAATTCGGTCCATATTCCGACCTAGTCCCAATACAAATGACCCCTATGAAATCGACATAAATTGCCATAAGATCCCAATTATCGTATAGATCTCATTCAAATTGGGTTTGCATGTTTTTATTATATCTATTAATCAGTAGTCCAAAAATAATCGCCATAGGAGAATTCTTAGTCATAGGCCCCATATAGAGGTGCTTCCCGATCTTCACTTAAATCTATAAAAAACAAAAATATTGCACAGATTTTTCTCAAATTTGGTTACTTTACCAAATATAGTCAGGATCGGTCCATTTTTCGACATAGTCCCCATATACTATAAATATAGCACCCGATATGAACTTTTTTATATCTGCAGCCAAAAAAATTAGTAACAATCCTACTGAAATTTGGTTTATGCTTATTTTTTATATCGAATTAGATGGACCGAAGTGATAGGGTCTCTAAACCATGGTATAAGGTATCGTATAGTCGGTCTATTCCGACTATAACTTTCTTACTTTTATATATACTAGCAGATTCCAGCCCTCGAAATTCGAGCGCAAATTCATTAAATAAAGACCCTAAAAATATGCTAATCAATTATAACCAATTCACAAATCAACAAAAAACAAACTCATTTTTATTACAAACACATTAACAAATTTAATAAACACACACATAGCATTGAGTAATTTTATGTATGTATTAGTAGCAACTTTAAATGCAATTTACTCAAAATAAAGAAAAAAAGTTAAAAATCTGTAAATTTGTAAAACGGCTAAAAAGAAATACCTTTCAAATAATATACGTTTGGTCAAAATCGGGATAAAACGGTAGACCAAAACATCAGTCACAAGAAATCGCCCAGCTTATTAATATTATAGATTTCAACTAATATATGCAATTTTTTTTCACGTAATAAAATGATCGACTGATCTTAGTAAATAATTATTATATAATTATTTGAAAAGCCAACGTGTGCACAACATTTTTTGCTTCTCCAAACAAATCGTTGGACTTACTAACTCTGGTGCAGGTTACATATACATAATTGACCATGAGCGAAGCATGCATTTTTTTAAATCCAAGCCTCGGACCTGCATTAATTGCCATTGCATTGGGCATTGTAAGCGTTTCAACCTAATTCGAAAATTTGTTTTAATAAAACATGCTCTTCCTTAATTTTGCCATTAATAATTGTCGATTCAATATTGACACTCAATATTTTCTAGATAACCAACCGCATTCCCTTATATGATTTGAGTCCATTTAGTTTTTGAAGCAGTTTAATTGGTGATACAATTTTCAAGATTAAAATATATGGAAAAAGACCTGGCAAATCAAGTAAATTTTTAAACACAGTTGGCAAATTCACCCTTTCATCGGCTTCTATTAATGAAAAGGACGGAGATTCCAATATTTGTTGCTGCAAAAGTTTGCTCAGCCATCGAGAATAGTTGTGTAAGGCAACTAACGCCACCTGCTGGAAGTTCTTGTGATTATACCAAAGTATATCACTAAATTTAAATTGACATATCTCGGACATATCTCAGACTTGCCTTATATTAAAATATTATATGGTATGAATTTGAGCTAAGTCGGTCCATAAATAAGAATTTTTGAAAAAAGCCGTTACGGTCAGATATACATACATAGGCACTAAAATTTTTATTTCTTTATTAGTCTGTATGGGAAGTCATATGCCCACTTATCCTATACCGCCCATTAATATGCCAAGGCTACTCATATTAGTAACAGATGACAAATTTGCAAAGCTCATCCTATCATTGTACTCGAGATACGTGTATGCTTTTGAATAATTACTTTACAAAGGAGGTGCCACTCCCACACACAAAATTTCATAAAATTCAGTCTAACCGTATAGGAGGAGTTCAGTGACACATGCACAGAGAAATACGTAGGAGAAAGTGGTCATTTGCCGGCACAGAAAGATCATATGGTCATTCTGACATATGTCAAATATGCGTTTTGTTAGCACGTTCTTACTGCGTCGAATACCGAGAAAATAGACGCACGTGCTTTGATTTTACAATTAAAATATTTTTTAACGAGTGAAACTCAACTTTGAAGTTTTATATTGGTGATTTGCTTCGTGTTTTAAAGTGAAGTAAATCGATTGAAAAGGAAAGTGCATTTAATATTTGTGAAACAAATTCAGTCTATTTTGTGATTCAACAATAAACGCCAGGAACGTGTTCGCAACCAAAAGTTTTTTTCACTTTTCAAAATGGTTGCTAAAATCGGTTGTCGTCAGCCAGACGTGGTCTGTTGTCGGCACCCATTTTTTTGTAATAAATTGAGAAATATCATTAGGGATGTAAATGTAATTAATATCAGTGTTGTTGTTCAAAAATTTTTCGGGAAATCAAATGATTTTTGATGGAAAAGCTGCCAATAAAATTCGACTGTTGCAGCATACTCGATCCTGATGACGATTAATGTGAAAAGTGGCATTGATTGTCATTAAAATAAATAGATTTCCTTTTTTTAATTGAATACTGCTGGTTTTCATTCATATTCTTCCATTTTCTAACGGTGCCAACAACCGACCACATTTTTGTAAATGGCAAAAACAAAAAAAAAAAAAACATTTTACTAAACTGCTATTAAACATTTTCCAATGGACAGAATAAACTCAATTCCTTCACCAGTTATTAGCTAAAATATGTAGCTTTCCATTGGTATGCATGTGTCTACATATTGTGCAATTGGACAAAAGTTATGAGCCACAAACAAAAGGGTGCCGGCAACCGACCACTTTTCCCTACATGTATTTATATGTACTAGCAGATTCCAGCCCTCGAAATTCGAGCGCAAATTCTAGGAAATTTTATTTTTTAATTAAATAAAGAAAGTATGCTAATCAATTATAGCCAATTCACAATCAACACAAAAACAAACTCATTTTTATTACAAACACTTTAACAAATTTAGTAAACACACACATAACATTGTATAATTTTATGTGTGTGTTAATAGCAAATTTAAATGCAATTTACTCAAAATAAAGGACAAAATTTAAAAATCTGTAAATCTGCAAATCGGCTAAAAAGATATACCTTTCAAATAATATACGTTTGATCAAAATCGGTATAAAACAGTAGAACAAAATATTAGTCACAATAAATCGCCTAGCCTATTAATATTATAGATATATGGATGAATGCTAAGTATAAATTCGATTTAAAAAAATTGATATTCTTATTATTAGAAACTAGCATAGGCCAGCCCTCGAAATTAGAGTGCAAATTCTAGGAACTTTTAATTTTTCATTAAATTTATTTCTTTCCATATTTTTTTTAATCTATTTGATTCATTATAATTATTTGTTGAACACACAGAAATAAGAAACTAAAGGTTTTTGAACCACCTTGTACCAAGGTATGCTAATTATAGGCAATTCACAACCCAACACAGGGCGTGTGATATGCAATTATTATAATGAAATTCTATTGCGTTATTGTCGTTATTGGTTTATGTCCAAAATTATTTTTCACTTCAATACAGGGCTTTTCATATACAATTTTTGCAAACACATTAATAAATTTAATAAACATACACATGGCATTGTATAATTTTATGTATGTGTTAGTAGCAACTTTTAATGAATTTTGCTCAAAAAAGAATGTTCCAGATGGTGAAAATCTGTAAATCTGATGGACAGCAAAAAAGAAATACCTTTCTAATAGGTATGTTTGGTCAAAATCGGTTTAAAACTAACAAAGTTACATAGGCCACAAAAAGTCGCCCTGCCTATAAATATTATAGAGCCGAACAAAACTAATTATTTGCCCAGAAATTTTTTTTACATAGCAATATATTTAAAATACTAATTTTAATATATAGTTACGCTCATCACTGACTCTCTCAACTGTTGATATGCTGATTCGTATACGTATGAAGAATTATCATTCACTGTACATATTAGTTTTGGGGTACATAAAATCGAAAACTAAGCGTTATTATTTAATCTATTAATTCCTCTAGGTAATATAAGGCCACAAACTAAGCAATGGCTTAAATTTTTCTCCATGTTTAAACAGTTTTTTTAGGTATGCTAGATCGAAAAACGTAAGCATATAATAGTTTATATCTCGAAAACTAAGCGCCGAAGAGCAAAATAGTTGCAAACATATCCTCAAAAAGTGCCTTAGAAAAGAATTTTTATAATATTTCAACGGTCAAAACTAATTAGTTAAGACCGCAATAAGGGGAAATACATATTTTTTCTATATGAAGGTCGATTGCATAAAACTTACTTAATGAGTAAAAAATGGTTTTTCTCTCCTGAATACAAGTCTGCGAAATCATTTTGCATTCATTAAATCTTATTTAATTAAATCTATAATATTAAATGGCTAAGCGATTTCTTGTGACCGATGTTTTGTTGTACCGTTTCATCCCGATTTTGACAAAGCGTATATATTTTGAAAGGTATTTCTTTTAAGCTATTCATCAGACTTACAGATTTTAAAATTTTGGCCTTTAATTTGAGTAAATTACATTTAAAGTTGCTACTAACACATACATAAAATTATACAATGTTATGTGTGTGTTTATTAAATTTGTTAATGTGTTTGTAAGTTTGTTTTCTCCATTTACAATAATAATAAACCACAAAAGTGTTAGTTTGTGAACTGGCTAAGTTGAAAAAAAAGTTGCCTAGAATTTGCACTCGAACAACTGACATAACATAAAGTATGATTCCTTTAAATTTATTAAAATACATTCACGCAGAAAACACATTCATTGTGGCTATCAAATGTATTGCCAATCGAGCTGTGATGAATTTAATGACCGAATTTCGGTTGTATTATGATTACAATTCTGTTGTCTTGTTAGTAACTATTTGATCACTATAGCAAATCGTTAGCCGATATGAAATTTCTGTTGATACAATCGAAGATACAATTGGCGATTTTTGTTTTCTCTATGCGAAAGAAAATTCAAACAAAAAATTCACCCAAGTGTATGGAAAACGTGCATGTTCGGTCGGTGTGTTTTTCATAATCCAAACAATTGTCAATACAAATATTAGTGCAACAGTTACTTTTGAATTTAATACTTTTCTGTTTATTACATTTATTTTTTATTTTTTTTTTTGAAGGAAGGTTATGCAAACATTATCATCTTCTACGTTTTAGAATTTATTCATGATATTGTTGCCATAACGTCAGCACTGAATGCCGAAGACACCCTTGATTTGTAGCATAAACAGTGTGGATTATAGAAAAACAAGAATTTTTTTACGTGGTGAATCTTACACTATAAAAAAATAATTACTATAATATAAAATAAATGACATGGCTCGTGTTAATAACTTTGTATTTTTCATCTTGATTCGAAGCTATTAAAAATAAGGAGAACGGGAAATTTTTCCACTTTTAACTTAAAATATTTCAAAATAGGAAAAAAAAATTGATTTTACCAGTGAATACAGCGCCTCAAAATTAAAAAAGGTCACCCATTTACAAACCAAATATAGAAAAATAGTTTGATTTTTTAAGCTAATGTAATCGAAGGTAATAAATTTTTTTAGAGTTTATAGAATCGAGCTTTCCATTTTCATATTCATATCTCTACTATAGCTAGAAAATTATAGACGGTCTGGACCGACTGTACGACACCATATACCATGAGTTTAGAGAATGAGTCTTAGATACAACTAACTGGATATTAACACAAACCAAATTTGAGTGGAATTGTTATTATTTTTTTTTTGTCTGCAGGTATGAAAAAGATCATATCGGATACTGTATTTATATGAGGACTTGGCCGAAAAATAGACCGATCCTGACCATATTAGGCAAAGTCGCTTATTTTTTGCAAGAACATATGCAGTCCAAATTTGGGAAGAATCTGTGCAATATTATTGTTTTTTGCTAGAATTAAATGAAGATCGAGAAGCAGCTTTATATAGGGGCTATGACTAAGAATTGTCCTAAAGGGACTTATTTTGCAATACCGATTAATGGGTGTAATAAATACAAACAAACCAGATTTTACCGAGATCTATATGATAATTGGATCTTATGACAATACAAGTCGATCTCAGAAGGGTCATTTGTATGGGGACTAGGTCTGAACATGAACCGATCTTCACTAATTTCAATAGCGTTTATCCAATGATCGATAAAAGCTTTTGCACTTAATTTCATTAAAATATTTTAATTTTTGCGACCTGTAGTTTGATCACAAGGACAGAGGGACGGACGGACGGATGTTTGTAACTACAGAGAATATTTCACCCAGATCCACCTTTTATTATTCCGATCCACTCTGAATTACTTTTTGAGTTGGATTAGCGATGGCCGTCTGTATGTTTTTGTAAATTTTGTAATCAAACTACAGGTGGTGAATATTAATATATTTTGCCGTTATTGCCTCGGACGCCTATAATTTTCTTCATTATACCCTATACCACTATGTGGTTTGGGTATAATGACTTTGTGCTGCTGTTTGTAACAACCAAAAATATTTGACCTAGACCCATCTTTAATTATACCGATCGAATCAGAATCACTTTCTGAGTTGATTTAACAATGTCCGTCCGTCCGTCCGTCCGTCCGTCCGTCTGTGTGTCCATGTAAAGCTTGTAATCAAACTGCAGGTCGCAAATATGAATATATTTTGATGAAATTTGGTATATAAGCTTTTATCGGCCATGGGATGAACGCTATTGAAATTGGTGAGAATCGGTCCATGTTCAGACCTAGCCCCCATACAAATTACCCATATGAAATCGACATAAATTGCCATAAGATCCAAATTGTCATATAGATCTTACTCAAATTGGGTTTGTATGCGTTCCTTACATCCACTAATGAGTAGTCCAAAAATGATGCCTTTGACCCTATATAGAGCTGCTTCCCGATCTTCACTTAAATCTATTAAAAAACAAAAATATTGCACTGATTCTTCTCAAATTTTGTTTGTATATATTTTTGCAAAATACAAGAGACTTTACCAAACATGATCAGGATCGGTCCATTTTTGGACCTAGTCCCTTTATAGATATAGCATCCGATATGAACTTTTTCATATCTGGAGCCAAAAAAATTAATAAAAATCCCACTCAAACTTGGTTTTTGCTTATTTTCAATGTCCAGTTAGTTGGGCCTAAGAGATAAGGTTTCTAAACGCATGGTATAGGGTATCGTATAGTCGGTCTAGACCGACTATAATTTTCTTACTTGTTTTTTGTTTTTTTTTACTGATTTTTAGCATTATTAAATTTAAGTCTCTGACTCTAACCTAACGTATGTAGTATTAAATCAATTAGCTAAAACTCTTTCTGTCCGTCCGGTAAACAGAAATTTTTTAGTTTTAAGTAAGGTTCAGAAAATACACACATGAAACACACAATGTTCGGTTCTAAAGCAGCCAACACATATTTGTATTTTCATATCAATTATGTGTGTTTCAAAATTTTGTTCGGTGCCTAACACAATCATGACTGCGTTTCGTATTAATATTTCGTTATCTACACGAACATTTTTCTATCACGTATTTTTTGTAACCACACAGATTTGAGTGTAGCTTTATTTTAAGTTCGTTTTCTTGCACGTGTACTGCTAAAAAAAGAACAACTCGCACATCTAAAAACAAGTAAGAAAATTATAGTCGGTCTAGACCGACTATATGATACCCTATACCATGGTTTAGAGACCCTATCTTTCGGTCCAACTACTTCGATATAGAAAATAAGCATAAACCAAATTTGAGTGGGATTTTTATTAATTTTTTTGGCTGCAGATATGAAAAAGTTCATATCGGATGCTATATCTATAAAGGGACTAGGTCCAAAAATGGACCGATCCTGATCATGTTTGGTAAAGTCTTTTGTATTTTGCAAAAATATGTACAAACAAAATTTGAGAAGAATCAGTGCAATATTTTTGTTTTTTAATAGATTTAAGTGAAGATCGGGAAGCAGCTCTATATGGGGTCAAAGGGATTATTTTTGGACTACTCATTAGTGGATGTAATGAACGCATACAAACCCAATTTGAGTAAGATCTATATGACAATTTGGATCTTATGGCAATTTATGTCGATTTCATATGGGTAATTTGTATGGGGGCTAGGTCTGAACATGGACCGATTCTCACCAATTTCAATAGCGTTCATCCCATGGCCGATAAAAGCTTACATACCAAATTTCATCAAAATATATTCATATTTGCGACCTGCAGTTTGATTACAATCTTTACATGGACACACAGACGGACGGACGGACGGACGGACGGACATTGTTAAATCAACTCAGAAAGTGATTCTGATTCGATCGGTATAATTAAAGATGGGTCTAGGGCAAATATTTTTGGTTGTTACAAACAGCAGCACAAAGTCATTATACCCAAACCACATAGTGGTATAGGGTATAATTAAAACATTACATAAACATCGGGGAAAAAAACGAAATTAAGTCATAAACAACACATAAAATTTCTCTGTTTTCTATTTTATTACTATCTTTTAATTTTTATTTTTTTTTGTATTTTTATTATCTTTTTATTTTTATTTTTTTTATAACAGCTAATGAATTATTTTAGATTTTTTAAATAAATTTGGTTGAAACAATTGTTGTCGTAATTATAGGATAATGTTTTAATTTTTAGATGTACGCGTTGAATAACATGTTCTGTTTTTTTAAGCAGTGCACGTGCAAGAAAATGAACTTAAAATAAAGCTACACTCGTATCTGTGTGGTTTATGTGTATTCGAAACAAAAAAAATACGTGATAGAAAAATGTTCGTCTAGATAACGAAATATTAAAACGAAACACAGTTATGATTGTGTTGGGCACCATACAAAATTTAGAAACACACATAATTGATACGAAAATAAAAATATGTGTTTGTTGGTCTGAGCTACGTTTGTTTACATATACATATGTACGAGTTTTTTATTCAGTGTGTGTTTTTTTTCTGAACTTTGGTTTTAAGTACACACAGAACACAAATGCATTGTGGCTACCGAATTTATGCCAACCGAATTGAGATGATGCTGATAACCGAAATCTGTTGTCTTAACAGTTAATATTTTATCATAGATAATGGTTATATGCTTTTAAATTTATGTTGATACAATCGAAAATTCATTTGTTCCACTTCGGAACAATTCCATTGGCGAATATTTTTTCTGTGTGTATTTTGAAGTATTACTAAATATTTTTTAAGATAACTTGAGGTTAAAAAATAAAGTTAAAAAGAGCGCAATTTTTTTAGTTAATTTTTCCTACATATTTCTTTGAGTGTTGAACTCTAAAACTTAATCCGTAGGAAACTTTTACAGGGTCAATGTAGATAATAAATAAAAGCCAATTGCAATGTTGTAATGCTTTTCAATCGCTAAGGAACTATAAAAGTGTTTTACTTGTGTATTGAACATGTTCTATGGAAAACGTGATTATACTTTTAAATAAAATATGACGCACACAGGTTATTTTCTTAATTACATACAAATAGTAATTATCGAGATTAATTTGGGTTTCTTTGGGTTTTTTCCTACTAATAGAATTTAAAATATAGCCAAAGATTTCGTGGAATAGGTTGTCACATTTTAAATTTAAATATTAATTTAAGATTATTGGACAAATTACGCAACGCAACGAAAAAATAACAAAAAAAAAAAAAAATTTCATTCTGACTACTCCGAAATTTATAATAAAATTGGCTAGGCGATTTTTTGTGACTGATGTTTTGTTCTACCGTTTTATCCCGATTTTGACCAAACGTATATTATTTGAAAGGTATTTCTTTTTAGCCGTTTTACAGATTTAAAGATTTTTAAATGTTTTCCTTTATTTTGAGTAAATTGCATTTAAAGTTGCTACTAAGCCATACATAAAATTATACAATGATGCTATGTGTGTGTTTATTAAATTTGTTAATGTGTTTGTAATAAAAACGAGTTTGGTTTTTTTGCATTGATTTGTGAATTGGCTATAATTGATTAGCACACTTTTAGGGTTCTTGTTTAATGGAAAAATAAAGTTTCCTAGAATTTCGCTCGAACTTTGAGGGCTGGAATCTGCTAGTGTTCTTAAAAAAGTAAGAAAATTATAATACACCATGGTTTAGAGACCATATCTCTTCGGTCCATCTAATTGGATATAGAAAATAAGCATAAACAAAATTTGAGTGGCATTGTTATTAGTTTTTTTGGCTGCAGATATGAAAAAGTTCACATCGGATGCTATATTTATATGGGGATTAGGTCGAAAAATGGACCGATCCTGACCACATTTCATATTTTGAAATAATATATACAAACCAAATTTGAGAAAAATCTGTGCAATATTTTTGCTTTTTTATAGATTTAAATGAGGATCGGGAAACAGCTCTATATGGGGCCTATAACTAAGAATTGTCCTATAGAGATTATTTTTGGACTACTGATTAATGTATATAAAAAACACATTCAAACCCAATTTGACTGAGATCTATATGATAGTTTGGATCTTATGGCAATTTATGTCGATTTCATAGGGGTCATTTGTATGGGGACTAGGTCTGAACATGAACCAATTTTTGCCAATTTCAACAGCGTTCATCTTATGGCCGATTAAAGCTAACATACCAAATTTCATCAAAATATGTTCATATTTGCGACCTGTAGTTTCGGACAGACGGACGAAGTCCGTATAATAAAAGATGGGTCTAGGTCAAATATTTTTGGTAGTTAACAACAGCAGTACAAAGTCATTATACCCAAACCACATAGTGGTATAGGGTATAAAAGTAATATTATGATAATTTAGAAGTTATTTGTTTTTAAGTTGTTTGATGTTTTTTATAAGAAAATTGGTCAAGTTGTTGTCAAGTAATGATAAAATCGTTGGAGCAACCTCTTCAAAAATCCCAAATTAAAAAAAAATAAATTAAAGAAAAAACTTATCCATAGAATTGATAATTTCGACTGTTGTTAGAGGACCATAACCTATCAAAAAACAAACAAGAATATTGTAGTCGGTCTAGACCAACTATGCGATACCCTATACCAGAGAACCTATCTCTTAGGGCAACTAACTACATATAGAAAATAAGCATAAACTTGAGTGGCATTGCTATTATTTTTTGATGTGTAAACATCTATACGCGCAAATGAAAAATAAAAAATGAAAAAAAAATGAAAAATAATTTATTAAAAATGAAAAACGAAAAATGAAAAATGAAAAATTAAAAATGAAAAATAAAAAATAAAAAATAAAAAATGAAAAATGAAAAATGAAAAATGAAAAATGAAAAATAAAAAATGAAAAATGAAAAACGAAAAATGAAAAATAAAATATGAAAAACGAAAAATTAAAAATAAAAAATGAAAAAAGAAATACGAAAAATGAAAAAAAAAAAAAATTAAAAATGGAAAATAAAAAATCAAGAATAAGAATGAAAAATAAAAAATGAAAAATGAAAAATGAAAAATGAAAAATGAAAAATAAAAAATGAAAAATAAAAAATGAAAAATGAAAAATAAAAAATTAAGAAAAAATTAAAAGGAAAAATGAAAAATAAAAAATAAAAAATGAATAATAAAAAATTAAAACTAAAAAATTAAAAATAAAAAATGAAAAATAAAAAAATGAAACATGAAAAATAAGAAATGAAAATTGAAAAACTAAAATTAAAAATGAATAATGAAAAATGAAAAATGAAAAATGAAAAATGAAAAATGAAAAATGAAAAATGAAAAATAAAAAATGAAAAATGAAAAATAAAAATTAAATATAAGAAATGAAAAATAAAAAATGAAAAATAAAAAATTCAAATTGAAAAATAAAAAATGAAAAAAGAAAAATAAAAATTGGAAATTGAAATGAAGAAAAAATTAAAAATGAAAAATGAAAAATAAAAAATTCTAAAAAAATTAAAAATGAAAAACGAAAAATGAAAAACGAAAAATTAAAAATAAAAAATAAAAAACGAACAATTAAAAATTAACCGGTTAAAATAATAAATAATAATAAATATGCAGTTGATTGCTATAAGTGATACGCTTTCTGTTTGATTTTAAGAAAGTGCTACACACAGAAAACAGATTCGTTGTGGCCATCAAATGTATTGCCAACCGAATTTCGATGAAGTTAATAATCGAATTTTGAGTAAATTGGAATTACAATTCTATTGTCTTGGCAGTAAAAATTGTATCAAAATAAAAAATGGCTTGTTATTATAAAATTTCTGTTGATGCAACAGAAAATTCAGTCATTAATCGTTAGAACAATTCGGTTGGCGAATTTTTTTTTTCTGTGTGTATAAAAAATCTTTAATTACTAGATGTTTACACATCTCCCCTGCGATCGGAATCATATGACCTTTTTTTTATTTCGGATAAGAAAAAGTTCATATCGGATGGGGACTAGGTCGAAATACGGACCGATCCTGACCATATTTGTAAAAACATATACAAATCAAATTTGAGAAAAATCCGTGCAATATATTGGTTTTTTGATAGATTTAAGTAAACATCGGGATTTCAGTTATGGGGGCAATGACTAAGAATTGTCCTATAGGGTTTATTTTTGGACTACTGATTAATGGGTGTAAAAATCGTACACAAACCCAATTTGACCGAGATATAAGATAATAAGGTAAGATATAAGATAATTTGGATTTTATGGCAATTTAAGTGCATTTCATAGGGGTCATTTGTATGGAGACTAGAGGTCACCATGCACC
Organism: Cordilura impudica; assembly: GCA_963682025.1. Taxonomy (NCBI): domain Eukaryota; kingdom Metazoa; phylum Arthropoda; class Insecta; order Diptera; family Scathophagidae; genus Cordilura; species Cordilura impudica. Next base: position 28,143,164 of record OY821518.1, read on the forward strand.
GATTTTCACCAATTTTAATGGCGTTCATGCTATGGCAAAATATATTCATATTTGCCTACAACGTTTACAGGGATTACAAGGTTTACATGGACACACAGACAGACGAACGGACATCCCTAAATCGACTCAGAAAGTGATTCTGAGTTGATCGGTATAATAAAAGATGGTCTAGGTCAAATATTTCTGGTAGTTACAAGTATCAGCATAAAGTCGTTATACCCCGATAACATAGTGGTAGGGTATAAATATATTGGTTAGCCGGTGTCCCAAAAAATTTTAATTTTTGGTAAATTCATAAAAGAATCTTTTACGTCCCAACAAAGCTTTGAGTTTAAACTACAAAATGTAAAAAAGTAGCGAATTATAAATGAGTAACCATTTGAAAATCAATCAAAAATTTAATTTATTCAATTCATATAAACGAGGTCAGTGAATTCATTCTGTCATTGTTCATTCAGAAAAGAGTTGTTAAATATTTGAGATGTTTAAGAAATCGAGTTTCGAATAATTAAAAAACCGACTTTATTAAAAACCGGTTATTTGAAACCAAAAACCGGTTATTTGAAAATAGTAAATTACATCGAGAAAAATTGTTTTTATTTATTTTCTCTAAACCAAAAAAAAAAGAAACGAATTGTTAGTTGTTCCGTCTTTGAAAATTAATCTTTTTTAAGATTTCGATATAGTTCAGAGGTCAGCAATGCATCCATTTGCATCTTACTTGTCTTTGGTCTTAAACTATTCTATGTTCCGTAAATATAGAAGATGAAGAAAAAATATATCCTCAGGATAAGAAATTTATCAGCACTTTTTCTACGGATCTACTTCTAGTTCATATATGGTAGTTCAATTTGTAGTGTCCCGTCAGGAATCATATTAGTAAAATTATGTCACTTTTAGTGAAATATTAAATATGTCTTTATAAAAAATAGTAATAATTTTCTCGAATAAATCGGAATTCGTAATATGCAACAAACCGGTCGTAAATTTGGAAAAAAAAACGGTTCCTCGAATAATTCGAATCCCTGGTTACTTATAAAACCATTAACGAAACATTGAGATATTTTTTTAGTTCATTTATAGCCAATGTCTAGCATTTGTCAGTGCTTTAGTAAATATTTAATAGATCATTGTTCACCTTCAGCTTTCTTCACACAAGCACTAAATTTTAAATTCTTATTTCCTGTAGGAAATGCATAAATAAAAGAATTCATTAAAAAATAAGACTTGATTTGTTTCGATATATGATTTGTTATAAATGAATTCAATTAAAACAAGTAAGAAAATTATAGTCGGTCTAGACCGACTATACGATACCCTATACCATGCGTTTAGAAACCCTATCTCTTAGGCCCAACTAACTGGACATAGAAAATAAGCAAAAACCAAATTTGAGTGGGATTTTTATTAATTTTTTTGGCTGCAGATATAAAAAAGTTCATATCGGATGCTATATCTATAAAGGGGCTAGGTCCAAAAATGGACCGATCCTGATCATGTTTGGTAAAGTCTCTTGTATTTTGCAAAAATATGTACAAACAAAATTTGAGAAGAATCAGTGCAATATTTTTGTTTTTTAATAGATTTAACTGAAGATCGGGAAGCAGCTCTATATGGGGTCAAAGGGATCATTTTTGAACTACTCATAAGTGGATGTAATGAACGCATACAAACCCAATTTGAGTAAGATCTATATGACAATTTGGATCTTATGGCAATTTATGTCGATTTCATATGAGTAATTTGTATGGGGGCTAGGTCTGAACATGGACCGATTCTCATCAGTTTCAATAGCGTTCATCCCATGGCCGATAAAAGCTTATATACCAAATTTCATCAAAATATATTCATATTTGCGACCTGCAGTTTGATTACAAGCTTTACATGGACACACAGACGGACGGACGGACGGACGGACGGATGGAAGGACGGACGGACATTGTTAAATCAACTCAGAAAGTGTTTCTGATTCGATCGGTATAATTAAAGATGGGTCTAGGTCAAATATTTTTGGTTGTTACAAACAGCAGCACAAAGTCATTATACCCAAACCACATAGTGGTGTAGGGTATAACTAGTAAGAATGTTATGGACGGTCTAAGCAGACTATTCGCTACCCTATACCATGAGTATGGAGAAAGGGTTTTAGGTCCAATTATACCGAGGTCATAAACGTACATAGAAAGTAAGTATGGTTATTAGGGTGGGTCAATTATTTTTACTTCATGGGTTCATTGCGATTCAAGTACTATGGGCCATAACAAGTATATTTGCCCAAGGAACTATACCTCTAAAATCATTTTCGAGCCTGCCAAACTTCCGCTAAAGACATTTTCATAGTATTTTCCATAAGACTCATTCAAATGTAAACAAATTATTGAATACTAGCAGATTCCAGCGCTCGAAATTCGAGTGCAATTGCTAGGCAGCTTTTTTTTCAACTTAGCCAATTCACAAACCAACACTTTTTATGGTTTATTATTATTGTAAATGAAGATAACAAACTCATTAACAGAACATTAACAAATTTAATAACTCACACATAGTATACGTATAATTTTATTTATGTGTTAGTAGCAACTTTAAATGCAATTTACTCAAAAAAAAAAGAAAAAATTTAAAAATCTGTAAATCTGTAAAACGGTTAAAAAGAAATACCTTTCAAATAATATACGTTTGGTCAAAATCGGAATAAAACGATAGAACAAAACATCGGTCACAAGAAATCGCCTAGCCTACTAATATTATAGATGTGTAAACGGAGTTTTTTTTGGCGGTAGGAAATATCGCCCAAAGAAAAATCGCCAAAAAAAAAAAGTTAAATTTCATATGAAGAAACACCGAAATTTATTGGGTTTTTTTTCCGTTATTTTTGGGTTTAATTTCATTTAATAAAATTGGGTAATTTTCCATTATGAAAAATCACCAAAAAATAACATGAAAAATGGCCCAAAATTGTTCCATTTGGAGTTTTCAAAACAACTGTTGGTAATTCACGTTGATTACTTTGATGAAAAGGTAAGTACGTCTTTATCCATAAATAAGAAGGATTCGTTTTGTTTGGTTGTAAATACTTTGGACATAAAATATATGTACAGAAACAAACTGAAAATGAAAAAATTGTAAAAAAAAATTGCGCCATTTTTGGACAAAATTAAAAATTTTTCAGGGAAAAAGCACATAAAGAAATTTAAAAACAAAAACTAAAAATGCGAAAAATTTAAAAAAAATCGCGCAATTTTTGTTAAAATTTTTCACCTGCGGCGCTTTGGACAATATTTAACATTTTTCGGGGAAAAAGCGCATAAAGAAATTTAAAAACAGAAACTGAAAATGAAAAATTTTTACAAAAAATCACGCGATTTTTGTAAAAAATTTTCGCCTACGGCGCTTTGGTCAAAAGCAAAAACTAAAAGTATAAAATTTTTATAAAAATTTGCGCGATTCTCATTCTCCGCTATAGAAACAAAATGAATCAATATATCTTACAAATAACTTTAAAAACACTAATTGTTTTTTCCCAACAGATATTTCCCTTCATATTTGTTTTAATGGATAAAAAAAAAAAACCAAAAAGTGTTACGACCATCTATTTAATTACATAAATAATAATATATTTAATTTGGAGTTATACAGTTTCATGACCGACTGTGAAACTTCATTGCAAAGTTCATTTAAAAAAAAATTCATAACGCAAAACACTACGGTTGCTGGTTTCATTTCTACCAAGCAATTAGGCGCAATCTCCCAATACAGTATGGTTGCCTTGCCGTCATTTGAAATACTGCAATGAGTACGTACCTAAATTGCAAGCAAAAAGTTTGGCTGAAGGCTTAAACCAGTACTTCTGTCCATACTGTCGCGCAGCTGCTGAAGAAGCAATGGATGTTTTCATTTGAAAATAAAGAACATTTTTCATAATTTGGGCCATTTTTCTTTTATTTTGGGCAAAAAATCGTTTTTGATATTTGGGTGATTTTTCGTTTCTTTTTTTGGATTGTTTTTCCTTTTTATTTGGGCGAAATTTCGTGTTTTTATTTTTGGTGATTTTTCATTTTTTTTGGGCAATATTTCATTTGGGCGAATTTTCATTTTGTTTTTTTTTTTTTTTTGGCGATTTTTCTTTGGGCGATATTTCCTACCGCCTTTTTTTTTGGGTCGGAAAATCCAATTTTCACATTTATTTTAAACAGCCGCCAGAAGGCGTTTTTGTGGATTTTTTCACCGTTTTGGGGAAATTTGAAGAAATTATTGCAAAATCGACAAATCTTTGTCTTTCCCATGTTTACAATAGCCAAAATATTCAGCTCTGACAATTATGTGGGGTACCCATATACGACCTATATCGATGTAATTAAATTTCAGTCAAAAAATTCGTTTTTTATATTTGTTCATTCAACGAGTAAATATAAAAAAATGAATTTTTTCCTCAATAGACAGTTTGAAGACAAGTTGCTGCAAACGAATGGAGTGTGAGAAATGTTAAAAGGGTGACAGATGTCCGAACAAATTAAACACATGGCTAAGGCGTTAAATAAAATACATATGACGATGGAATTAACAAACTTCAGTATAAGAACAGAGACTGTTGGTTTATATCCGCTATAAGCGATAAAACAAAAAAAAAAAAAACGTTTTAAACGATTAAATGAATAAACTCGTACATATAACTCACCTACATGTAAATCGAATTACGATTTTTCAATGCTGTTCACCTTTAGTGATAAATTGAACAATAGCTTGCAATGAAAGTGAAAAAATAGAACGTGTAGCACGTTTTTTCAACACGTGAGCTAAAGTTATAACAAAATCAAACAATAATATTTTGGCTGGTGTCTACGAAAACCAAAACGTTTTCCATAACGTGCCATTAGCGTAAGTGGGACAACTGACAATGATAACATTTGTCAGACAAGCAGAGCATAATAAAAGCTCTACCCACATTGAATGAGTAAGCTTTATTATGCCGGCTTTCAAAACTCATGATAATGCAATGTGCAATTTTAGGCAATTGCGGGGTGGTGACGATTATTGGGGGGCAACTTAAGACTGACCAGGCTTTTCTTTGTTGTAGGAACTTATATACCTTAAACATCTATGTCTAGTAATCAATTGAATCAATCAATTGAAACAACGCAAAAACAGTATTATTTGATGGAATAATTTACATATTCTTTGATCGGCTCAATGAGCATCGGCCTATGCTACATTTTAGCTATCATCCGAATGTACTATATATAATTTGAATTACTCAAGAATGCTCTCATCAATTTGGTTATTGATATGACTATTTCTTGACCATATAAAATCACATCCGATATTACCTTTACCATATTAGCAAACGTTTAAATCCCCATGTTTATTATCCTGCCGATAAGTACTTGAATCTATCCGGCCTACATCCATTTTAATTTTCTGAACCGTTTTATTTTGCGAAATATTTCATGAAGTAATGATGGTCACTCTAAACAGTACTTACAGAAAACGAATACAAAATACAAAAATTTTCTTACACATTTCCAACATAAGCTCCAAGCATTGATCCAAACAAATAGTTGTTACATTTACAGTTAAAACAGCAAAGTGAACGGATGTGAAAAACGGAATTTTACTGATGTTATTTAAAAAACAAGTTAAATTGTATAAGAAAACTCAGGAAAATTCTCAATTATAAAAAAAAAATATAATTGAAATCAATGGAAATTTTATTAAATTTCCAAAAAAAAGAAACAAGAAATTGTTAATAAATGAAAAGTGAATTTAAAAAAAAACTATAAAGAAATTATGTGAAAAACTTGAAATATTATACACAAAAACGTGACTTGTTGAATAACATTTTAACTAAAAAAAAAATAAACAAAGTGGAATAAAAATATTAAACAATTATTAAAAAAAATCAACGTGTAGTTGTTATTAAAAACAATTATTTGCAAATTATAGAGAAAAAAGCTTTTTAAAAGTTTAAACAATTTAAAGCCAAGGGAAACATTTCTCTTTATTAATTACTAGAACCAAAAAAGTATTTAAACAAACCAGTATTTAATAATATAATTTTACTTAAGTGCCCAGAACTAAGTACAAAAACTATTTTAACAAACAATTAAACCTAAAAAAAAAAACATTAATAGATATTCAAATTTGGTTTTACATATTTGTATTTTCAACCAGATTGTTTGGTAAGTTATCAATTTCACTCGATCTTTGAACTATCGATCATGACAAAATATTTATTCCTATTTAACAAAACAAAAACTTGCATAAACAAGTACGAATTTTCTAGACCGACTATACAATAAACAGAAAATAAGCATAAATCAAATTTCAGCGCTATTTTAATTAATTGGTGGCGTGAAAAGCTCATCACCCCTGTTCTTGAAACCACTATCACAAAAAAAAAACTCGTAAATGAAAAAATTCTTAAATCTACGAGTTTTTTGCTATTCTCTAATTTCAATAAGAATATTTTTTCTCGTATTAATTCACATAAAAAAGGCTTTGTGAAATCAAAACAAATGCCCTTTTTTTCTACTAAGCAGGTCTTAAGAGATAAAAAAAACTAATTGATATTTAAACTCTAACATGTTTTTTATTGAACCTTGTCATTATATTAAAAAATTAGACATTATTATTTAAAAAAAAAAAAAAAAAAAACGATTTTAAAAAACGTCTACATTTTGCGCTGATTTAAAAAAAAAACTCATAATAAGTGGTCGATGTTAATAAAACACACTTTTTGCGATGATGCTGTTCTATAACTGTAATAAAAACCTTTTATTTACACGATCTATTTTCCATTATAATTTTTTCAATTATAACATAGATTCTTTATGCACTAATTATTGCAAATAAAGGAATAAAAAAAAATTTTTTCATCAAATCACATATTTTTATTTTTTTGCATATGTTCGAAACAGTAGTGATGCCAGTCAAATTCAATTTATTTGAATATCGAAATTTTTTTTTTTTTTTGTGATGCCTGACTTTTTAAAAATAGAAAAGTCATTTTTAATTGAATGAAATTGAAGAACAAAAACAATTAAATGAACAAATAAGTTGTTATTTTAAAAGAAAATATTTTTCTTTATACTTTTCCTATAAACTTAAGGAAAAACATGCACAAAATACTTAAAAGTATTTTGTGAAACTGAATAAAGAACCATATGGCACCTCGGTCTCTAGATAAAATATGTTCTTAACTCAAACATATGGTTCTTAACTCAAACGTATGTTTCCATTAAATAAATAAAAAAAAGTGGTTTCAAGAAACCCAAAATTTCAATTTAATGTGATTTTAAATTCACTCTTATTCAAATACCAACGTTTCAAGAACAGGGCTGCATATCTAATGTTTTTTTTTTTTGGAGACTAGGGCAAAAATCGTATCGTAACGTAAACCAAATTCTAAAAAAATCTATACAATATTTTTGTTTTTTGTGTTGTAAATTTAAGTTGAAACATGGTATCAGCTTTATATTTTTATTGTTGTCAGTTTCAATACGGGCTAGTGATTGTAAAATTTAGTGTAAATAAAAATCTATGATATTAGTCGTTAAGTTTAAAACTGTGATTTTTTTATATTTAATTTGATTATTTATTTTTATTAAATTTGTGTCGTGATGTCCAGTTTTTTATCTTTAAATTTATTAAATAATAATAACCTGACAATATAAGTTTGGATTAATCGTAAGTTTAACTATTGTAACATTATGTTGATATGTTGTTTTATTTTAATTTTTTGTCGCCAGAAATTAATAATAAAAAAATTTTTATACACTCCTGATGAAGTTGAAAAACCGTCAACGAAACCTAGAGTGGAGATGAAATAAATTTTGTTTTAATTTATTTTATTTAAACTTGTAAGCTGACCATCATAGCCCAAAAGAAATAACATAAAAATCTATTTGGTTTTATGTTTCACTCAACATTTCGTCTGTTTTTTTCAGACTTCTTCTGGAGTGTTATTTTATTTTAAAACGATTCTGTATTATGTAAGGCCACAAAAGAACACTTTTTAAAATTTATATTATTAAATTTTTCGACTACAGATTAGACGTATTGAGTAAAATCAATCGAAATTCCATATTTTAGTTCATTATTTAAAAAAGACGAAAAATTGTCAGACCTCGTTTCACTTTTACTATTAACTATGGACCATAACTCTTTAGCTGTGATAGAGTAAAATTACTCTTTTATTTTGGAAAATAAAAATATAATTTCGTTCGAAAAAGTTCGATGTCGAATGCAACGGTACAGGGTTCGTACTTTGATTACAAGATTTACATGGATACACAGACGGACAGACAAAGGGACGTACATCGCTAAACCGAGTCAGAACGTGATTGTGAGTGGATCGGCATAATAAAAGGAGGGCCTAGGTCAACTATTTTTGGTAGTTGCAAATATCAGTACAAACTCCTTATTATAACCTCACCACATATCGCACCTGTACCTCTAAAGTGAGTCAACTCAAAATTTTTCATATCTATCCACTGTAAAAATCTAACATCGGTTTTTCTAGTCTTTCGCAAAAAAAAAAACATGAGTAACCCTCTTTGTGTTATAAAAGTAGCTTCTTTAGAATCCACTAAAAAGACATATTTTGAGTTGCAACCAAAAAACTTGTTATTTTTGATGGTCACCGAAAAAATCGCAAAAACAACTACTGTTGTATACTTATTATTCGCAATTCTTTACAATGAAACAACTGTTTTTAAATTTTATAGTAAATATTAAAAAAACCGTTTTTTTCCTCCACTGAAAATTTGTAAATTTTGAGTTGACTCACTCTAGAGGTACAGGTGCGATATATTTAATGGAATATTTGATGTATTGAGGTTGCCATAGTCTTACTACGACAACTGTCGCAGTCATTGTCGAATTTAAAATTTATTGGTATCAAGTAAATTGATCGACAACGACAATCATGTAAAAGATCCAAAATGTAATAGATGACCCTAATTAAAATGATTACGAAACACTCTGTTATGAAAACTGTAAAAAAACAAAATCAAAAAAAAAAACAAGTAAGAAATTATAGTCGGTCTAGACCGACTATATGATATCCCATACCATGGTTTAGAGACCCTATCTCTTCGGTCCAACGAATTGGATATAGAAAATAAGCATAAACCAAATTTGAATGCCATTGTTATTAATTTTTTTTTGGCTTCAGATATGAAAAAGTTCATATCGGGTGCTATATTTATATGGGGACTAGGTCGAAAAATGGACCGATCCTGACCATAATTGGTAAAGTCACTTATATTTTGAAAAAATATAAGCAATCCAAATTTGAGAAAAATCTGTGCAATATTTTTGTTTTTTGATAGATTTAAGTGAAGATCGGGAAGCAGCTCTATATGGGGCCTATGACTAAGAATTGTCCTATAGGGATTTTTTTTGGACTTTGGCTTTTTTTAATGGATACAATAAACACATACAAACCCAATTTGACTAAGATCTATGTGATGGTTTGGATCTTATGGCAATTTATGTCGATTTCATAGGGGTCATTTGTATGGGGACTAGGTCTGAATATGGACCGATTTTCACCAATTTCAATAGCGTTTATCCTACAGCCGACAAAAGCTTATATACCAAATTTCATCAAAATATATTCCTATTTGCGACCTGCAGTTTGATTATAAGGTTTACATGGACACACAGACGGACGGACAAAGGGACAAACGGACAGACCACATAGTGGTATAGGGTATAAAAAGAAAATTGAACATCGCGTCATAACAAAAAACAAATTTAAATTCCTGTTTTGAAATTATAATTTATTAATAAACAAACAATACTAAGTCTGAAGTTTTATTCATCTTCTGAAGATGAGGATACATGAAGCGTACAGCAATCCAACATATTTTCTCTGCCTAATAGACAATGAATGGAAATAATTTATGGTACAAGATTAACTACCTGTACTCTTTGTTTTAGAGTTTTTAGCTATTTTAGACTGTAATTTTTACAAGATTCAGAAAATGCACACAATGTTCTGTTCTAAAGCAGCCAACACATATTTTTATTTTCATATCAGTTATGTGTGTTTCTAAATTTTGTACGGTTCCAAACACAATCATGACTGTGTTTCGTTTTAATACTTCGTTATCTACGCGAACATATTTCTATCTAGTATTTTTTTTCGAACACACATAAACCACACAGATTCGAGTGTCGCTTTATTTTAAGTTCGTTTTCTCGCACGTGTACTGCTAAAAAAAACAGAACATGTTCTCAACGCGTACATCTAAAAATTAAAACATTATTCACTCGCGATCGGAAAAGTGATCGCGTCTCATCTCACATAACTCTTAACCTTAAAAATGAGGAACAGTTTAAATAAGATTCGGATTCAATGTGGTTAGGAATTTAAGGAAAGTATGCTTAAGTCTGTGGAAACAATTATAATAAGTAAAAAAATTTCATATAAACAATCCATTCAATTATAACATAACAATTTTCACAATGTTCAATAAATCGCTGATGAAGACTGAAATGCCAGAAACCGGTCCGATTAAAAATACAGTGTAGTTATGAATTTTTGAAATATATGCTTTCTTCTTCTTCTTTACCACGCACCATTGAAACAAAATTATAATATAATTTTTGGGAAATATTGAGATATTGATTTGTCCGAACGATATTTTTAAAATTCATATAACACATGAGAACATTATCCAATATTCTTAAATTATAAAAGAAAATTTATGAATCACTTTTTGTGTCGATTCATACTGCTGAAGTGGTCATATAAACTTTATAAACAAATTATAGATCGCAAAAAAAAAATATATTTTGGATACATTTTTTTGTATAAGCTGTTTTCGATTATAGAGATTGGTGAAAATTGGTGAATGTTCATACCTAGCCCACATATAACTGCCCCTATGACACCGGAAATTTGTTATGCATAGCCCCAAATATAAAGCTGAAGAAAACAAAAATATTGCGCAAATTTTTCTCATAATTGGGTTGTATATGTTTTTCCAAAAAATAAGTGACTTTACTGAACATATCGACATTGTCGGCTTAGTCCCCATGTAAATATATCATCCGATATGAACTTTTTCAAATTTACAGGCAAAAAATTAATAACAATGCCATTGAAATTTGGTTTATGCTTATTTTCTATATCAAATTTGATTGATCTGAGACCCCCTTTTTAAACGCATGGTATTTTCCTTACTTGTTTTTTCTTTTTATTATGGTTTTCAATGAAACATCTTTGGTTTTTATTTCCAACTTTTCATTCATAAATCCAAGTTTCTGCCGTCGTCAAGGTACTCTGTAGGTTGTTTGAGATTTTTCAACCGATTTATGTAGTTATTAAGTAGTTTCCCGGGAAGCAGCGACTTGCTGTAAATTAAAAAAGGGTTTTCAAGATAAGTGTAAGATTTTTTTTGTTTTAAATTTTTCATACATCATAAAATTCGAAAATCAACGATATTTTTGGCTGTAAAAGCAAGATATTTTCGTTAAAAATTTCTTAATCGGATTATCCGCACCGAAGATCTTTTGAAAAGTATACTCTGGTCCCGGAATTTATGATTTTTTTAAAATTGTTAGAGCTTATATAATTATACCTAACGAGACCAAGTATTCTTCATCACATACACAAATAAAACAAGTAAGAAATACCCTATACTAACGTTTAGAGAATTAGTCTTCGGTCCCACTAATTGGGTATAGAAAATAGGCATAAACAAAATCTGAGTGGAACTTTTTTAATTTTTTTTGCTTTGGGATCTAAAAAAGTTCATATCGGATGCTACATTTATATGGGGACTAGGTCGAAAAATGGACCGATCCTGATCATATTTTGCAAAGTCATTTATTCTTGCAAAAACATGTTCAAACCAAATTTTAAAAAACATCTGTAAAATATTTTTATTTTTGATAGGTCTAAGTGAAGGTCGGAAAGTAGCTTTATATGGGGCTATGACTGAGAATTGTCCTGTATGATTTGTTTTTGGACTACTCTTTAATGGATGTAAAAACATACACAAACCCAATTTGACCGACATCTATATGATATCTTGAATCTTACGGCAATTTAAGACGATCCGATAGGGATCATTTGTGTGGGGACTAGGTCTGAACATACACCGATTTTCAGATCTATGGCCGATAGTAGCTTAGATACCAAATTTTTATATTTGCGACATGTAGTTTGATTACATGGTTTACATGGACACACAGACGGATGGACAAAGGGACAAACGGACAGACGGACAGACCACATATTGGTATAGGATATAATCAAAAAAATTATACACACCTTATTTGTATAACTACAGAGAAGGATCTTACTTAAAATTATTTTGCGTATATTTTTAGGATATTTTTTTTAAAGGACATAATGTTTAAGCTAATAAATTTGTTAAGAAGTCAAGACGAAAAATACCAAGTGAGCTATATATATAGGGAACATACCTTAATATCAGCCATAACAAAAATAACATGCTCTGATAAAGAAAAAGAAAATATGTAACGGAAAATTTTATTTTTTATTTTTACCACCTGGTGTTTGTATGGCGTTCTAAAATATTGATGACATAAAAGCAACGTCTGCCGATGAGTTATTGTTAACAGAAACCAATTCTTAGAAACATATCCAGCACTTACATAGAATAAATGTATTTATTTCACAACACTTGTACACATATTGCCGATACAGGATAACAGTTTACAACATCCATTAACAATCCATCACACATGTCAATACCAAACAATATAATGAATATCGATTTAAGAACATTGTGTTCTAAAAAAAAGGGGAAATCGTATTTCTAAGTACGCTCACAATTGTAAGTTTTGATACCATATTTGCGACCTGTAGTTTGATTACATGGTTTTATTAGAAAAATCGGAATAATATTGGAACTGGATTGAAAAATCACTTTCACATTGTCAAACAAATAAAGAGTGTCGCAAAGTCGACGCAAGATTTGAATTAAATTGAAAACTCAGTTTTTTCTTTACATCGTTATTTTTTTAATGAATCATAGTGGCATTTACGGCTATCCTGGCGCCTATGGGCCCTTTTGTCGAAATTTTCCATGGCTGTGTTGCATAAATGTGACTTAATTCCATTGATGCAGCGTTGAATTTCCTTCTTCAAAGCCCGGGTGGTTGTGGGATTGTTGGCATGGTACCGTCTGGTTGAAACCACATGTCATCCTCGTCAATATCATCCAATTTAGGCAGAATGAACTCTGTTCTCGCGGTATCGAGCAGGAGTAATAATAACTACTTGGCCAGCCTCATTTTCGAAAAGGTTGAATTTGTTTTTCGATAAAGATATGTCAGCTCACCGAATAAACAGATTCATTAGGATGATATTGTTTGAAAAATCAACATCCACTTTTTGACGTTCAAAAATCTATTCAATGAACTCTTTTCGCTTTATAAGCGTGGAGACTCAGATCTTCAGTGAGTATTTGCAGTACTTGTCCACGACGCCGCACAGTGGGTTGGCTTTATACATTTTTGTGCAAAATATATAAGGACAGGACCTAGATCATTAAAAGTTGGCACCAAACATTTTATTGACTAAATGAAGAAAAAAATTGAATTTCACCAAAATCGTCCACGCCCACCGCTCACCGCCCACCGCCCGTACAGTCGAAATTGATTTTTTTCGCATTTTTTCCTATCCAAGCGAAAGTCTTCAAATTTGGTACATACACTTTCTAGAATAAACAAAAGATGAATGCCAAGTTTCATTTTTCCTTTATTTTGAGAAAATTGCATTTAAAGTTGCTACTAATACATACATAAAATTATACATATGCTATGTGTGTTTGATTAAATTTGTTAATGTGTTTGTTAATGTGTTTGTTATCTTCATTCACAATAATAATAAACCACAAAAGTGTTGGTTAGTGAATTGGCTAAGTTGAAAAATAAAGCTGGCTAGACATTGCACTCGAATTTCGAGCGCTGGAATCGGTTAGTTCTAATAATTATTTCCGTTTTGAATTTTTTATGAATATCAAAAAAATTACTTTTTAATTTTTTAGGCAAAAAATATTTTTTTTTTCTTCAAACATTTATTTATAATTGCGGAACTGTTGTTTATGCAGCAAAACGTTATATGAACAGATTAAAGGAAGTCTTAATTTTTCTAAATTTGTTTCAGCAAAATCCGACTAGTGGCTCTCGAGTTATTTCAAACAAAAGAGCTCAAAACGTGACAAATTCTTCTATACGATACTTACTAAGTTCAAATCGATATATCTCGATTACTAGACGTGACCCAGCGAAACGATATAACCGATATAACTTTGCCCGGTGGTTTCATCCCATCTCGATCACTGACCCCTACCATTTGTCGCACACAAATAGTTGCGTACGTTAATCGAATCATATGGATTTGTCTTTCTTATTTCGTTATGCGCTTTTTTTTGGGAATTTGTTTCAATTATTTAAAAATTTTTGTTGTAATTGATAACTCCAATATCATTAAAAAAAAGTTTAAGCCTAATTGTATCCAACACATTTTGTTACAAACCTACGCTGCAAAGTTCGTGACCTTTTTCAGAAAATTTATAAGGTTAATCGGTGAAACTCGGTGGACTTTTTTGGGAAAATTCAAAGAATAGACTCCACCCTTCATTCTGTTGCAGTAAGAAGACAGAGGTAGCCGGAGCTTTTATTTCCAAGGAAAAGTGCAAATGCTGAATTTTATAAAACCATTTTAATTTGCTCATATCTACTAAACTGCTTATACAATCCATATAACTTTTTTTTTTAAACAAAAAGAAGATGCTTTACTTTAATAAAAACGACATTAAAATTTTGACAGGTAAAATATCTTATCTAGTTGCATGAAAATTTTCTTCAGTTTTCGTTTTACAATATTTAAGTGGCTTCACTAGATTTTTTCTAAGACAAAATATAACTTTTTGCTAAACAAAAAATATTGATTCTTCTTAATGAAACACTTGTCTATAAAACTGCATCATTGGATTTTTGAAAAGTAATTGTCGAAAAATTGCTTTTTTGCCAACAAAATACCACTGTGCGCCGGATTGATGTTCCTGAACTTTCATCTTAAGCACTGCTTCGATATTGACATTCGAACGACCTTGCTTTTGGACGACCAGTGTGTTTAGCATCACCAATTGATCAAGTCTGCCCACATTTTTCAATTACTCCTTTCACACTCAACGAAGTTAGATCAATATTGTAGCCGCAAACTTTATTTTTTTTTTAGATATTGTTCAACAATCCACTGTACATCAATGAACTATCAAAATGTCTTTTTCTATGGGTAGGAAATGGCAAAAAATTCAAATCTGGAGTGAATTTTGGGACATCCTTTACAGGTTATTCGAGAAACTATTACTTTTGATTTCTTTTACTTTGGTGATTTGGAGATGTGGTATGAAGGTTTTGGTAAATTTAATGACCCAAAATTTCATAATAAAATCGTAAATTTTGCTCAATAGAACAAAAACAGCGTCTGAATATGCACCGATTTTCACCAATTTTAATTGCTTTATGACAAATTTTATTAAAATATATTTTTATTTGCGACCCGTAGATTTATTTAAATGAACACACAGATAGACCGACGGACGAACGGACATCGCTAATAGACTCAGAAACTAATTCATGAACTAATTCTGAATCGAGCGGTATAATAGAAGTTGGGTCTAGGTCAAATATTTTGGTAGATACAAACATCAGCACAAACTTAATACACTCTGACCACAGGTAATCTGTAAATCAATATTCCATAAAATTTGAACTATGCATTCAGTAATTATCGTCTCTTTGTGGAACTTATATTAATAAATTTTCTTTGCAAAAATAAACTTATATTAAACAAAACTTTCCTAGCATTATTAAATCATTCAAATTGTAAGGCACACATGCAAAGAAGTCCTTGTTTGACAAAAAGGACCGTATAACATATACTATTTAATTCTATTGAAAATATTAGTGATAAACAAATTGCAACTGCGAAATGTACAAAGTGAACCCGAAACAAGTAAGACTGTTAAATTCGGCTGTGCCGAATTTTTTGATACCCTCCACCTGAGTCTTTAATTTTTAATTTTTTAATTTTAAATTTTAAATTTTTAATTTTTAATTTTTAATTTTTAATTTTTAATTTTTAATTTTTAATTTTTAATTTTTAATTTTTAATTTTTAATTTTTAATTTTTAATTTTTAATTTTTAATTTTTAATTTTTAATTTTTAATTTTTAATTTTTAATTTTTAATTTTTAATTTTTAATTTTTAATTTTTAATTTTTAATTTTTAATTTTTAATTTTTAATTTTTAATTTTTAATTTTTAATTTTTAATTTTTAATTTTTAATTTTTAATTTTTAATTTTTAATTTTTAATTTTTAATTTTTAATTTTTAATTTTTAATTTTTAATTTTTAATTTTTAATTTTTAATTTTTAATTTTTAATTTTTAATTTTTAATTTTTAATTTTTAATTTTTAATTTTTAATTTTTAATTTTTAATTTTTAATTTTTAATTTTTAATTTTTAATTTTTAATTTTTAATTTTTAATTTTTAATTTTTAATTTTTAATTTTTAATTTTTAATTTTTAATTTTTAATTTTTAATTTTTAATTTTTAATTTTTAATTTTTAATTTTTAATTTTTAATTTTTAATTTTTAATTTTTAATTTTTAATTTTTAATTTTTAATTTTTAATTTTTAATTTTTAATTTTTAATTTTTAATTTTTAATTTTTAATTTTTAATTTTTAATTTTTAATTTTTAATTTTTAATTTTTAATTTTTAATTTTTAATTTTTAATTTTTAATTTTTAATTTTTAATTTTTAATTTTTAATTTTTAATTTTTAATTTTTAATTTTTAATTTTTAATTTTTAATTTTTAATTTTTAATTTTTAATTTTTAATTTTTAATTTTTAATTTTTAATTTTTAATTTTTAATTTTTAATTTTTAATTTTTAATTTTTAATTTTTAATTTTTAATTTTTAATTTTTAATTTTTAATTTTTAATTTTTAATTTTTAATTTTTAATTTTTAATTTTTAATTTTTAATTTTTAATTTTTAATTTTTAATTTTTAATTTTTAATTTTTAATTTTTAATTTTTAATTTTTAATTTTTAATTTTTAATTTTTAATTTTTAATTTTTAATTTTTAATTTTTAATTTTTAATTTTTAATTTTTAATTTTTAATTTTTAATTTTTAATTTTTAATTTTTAATTTTTAATTTTTAATTTTTAATTTTTAATTTTTAATTTTTAATTTTTAATTTTTAATTTTTAATTTTTAATTTTTAATTTTTAATTTTTAATTTTTAATTTTTAATTTTTAATTTTTAATTTTTAATTTTTAATTTTTAATTTTTAATTTTTAATTTTTAATTTTTAATTTTTAATTTTTAATTTTTAATTTTTAATTTTTAATTTTTAATTTTTAATTTTTAATTTTTAATTTTTAATTTTTAATTTTTAATTTTTAATTTTTAATTTTTAATTTTTAATTTTTAATTTTTAATTTTTAATTTTTAATTTTTAATTTTTAATTTTTAATTTTTAATTTTTAATTTTTAATTTTTAATTTTTAATTTTTAATTTTTAATTTTTAATTTTTAATTTTTAATTTTTAATTTTTAATTTTTAATTTTTAATTTTTAATTTTTAATTTTTAATTTTTAATTTTTAATTTTTAATTTTTAATTTTTAATTTTTAATTTTTAATTTTTAATTTTTAATTTTTAATTTTTAATTTTTAATTTTTAATTTTTAATTTTTAATTTTTAATTTTTAATTTTTAATTTTTAATTTTTAATTTTTAATTTTTAATTTTTAATTTTTAATTTTTAATTTTTAATTTTTAATTTTTAATTTTTAATTTTTAATTTTTAATTTTTAATTTTTAATTTTTAATTTTTAATTTTTAATTTTTAATTTTTAATTTTTAATTTTTAATTTTTAATTTTTAATTTTTAATTTTTAATTTTTAATTTTTAATTTTTAATTTTTAATTTTTAATTTTTAATTTTTAATTTTTAATTTTTAATTTTTAATTTTTAATTTTTAATTTTTAATTTTTAATTTTTAATTTTTAATTTTTAATTTTTAATTTTTAATTTTTAATTTTTAATTTTTAATTTTTAATTTTTAATTTTTAATTTTTAATTTTTAATTTTTAATTTTTAATTTTTAATTTTTAATTTTTAATTTTTAATTTTTAATTTTTAATTTTTAATTTTTAATTTTTAATTTTTAATTTTTAATTTTTAATTTTTAATTTTTAATTTTTAATTTTTAATTTTTAATTTTTAATTTTTAATTTTTAATTTTTAATTTTTAATTTTTAATTTTTAATTTTTAATTTTTAATTTTTAATTTTTAATTTTTAATTTTTAATTTTTAATTTTTAATTTTTAATTTTTAATTTTTAATTTTTAATTTTTAATTTTTAATTTTTAATTTTTAATTTTTAATTTTTAATTTTTAATTTTTAATTTTTAATTTTTAATTTTTAATTTTTAATTTTTAATTTTTAATTTTTAATTTTTAATTTTTAATTTTTAATTTTTAATTTTTAATTTTTAATTTTTAATTTTTAATTTTTAATTTTTAATTTTTAATTTTTAATTTTTAATTTTTAATTTTTAATTTTTAATTTTTAATTTTTAATTTTTAATTTTTAATTTTTAATTTTTAATTTTTAATTTTTAATTTTTAATTTTTAATTTTTAATTTTTAATTTTTAATTTTTAATTTTTAATTTTTAATTTTTAATTTTTAATTTTTAATTTTTAATTTTTAATTTTTAATTTTTAATTTTTAATTTTTAATTTTTAATTTTTAATTTTTAATTTTTAATTTTTAATTTTTAATTTTTAATTTTTAATTTTTAATTTTTAATTTTTAATTTTTAATTTTTAATTTTTAATTTTTAATTTTTAATTTTTAATTTTTAATTTTTAATTTTTAATTTTTAATTTTTAATTTTTAATTTTTAATTTTTAATTTTTAATTTTTAATTTTTAATTTTTAATTTTTAATTTTTAATTTTTAATTTTTAATTTTTAATTTTTAATTTTTAATTTTTAATTTTTAATTTTTAATTTTTAATTTTTAATTTTTAATTTTTAATTTTTAATTTTTAATTTTTAATTTTTAATTTTTAATTTTTAATTTTTAATTTTTAATTTTTAATTTTTAATTTTTAATTTTTAATTTTTAATTTTTAATTTTTAATTTTTAATTTTTAATTTTTAATTTTTAATTTTTAATTTTTAATTTTTAATTTTTAATTTTTAATTTTTAATTTTTAATTTTTAATTTTTAATTTTTAATTTTTAATTTTTAATTTTTAATTTTTAATTTTTAATTTTTAATTTTTAATTTTTAATTTTTAATTTTTAATTTTTAATTTTTAATTTTTAATTTTTAATTTTTAATTTTTAATTTTTAATTTTTAATTTTTAATTTTTAATTTTTAATTTTTAATTTTTAATTTTTAATTTTTAATTTTTAATTTTTAATTTTTAATTTTTAATTTTTAATTTTTAATTTTTAGTTTTTAATTTTTAATTTTTAATTTTTAATTTTTAATTTTTAATTTTTAATTTTTAATTTTTAATTTTTAATTTTTATGCTTTAATTATTAATTTTTAATTTTTTGTTATTCATTATTAATTTTTCATCTTTCATTACTCATTTTTCTATCTTAATTTTTCATGTTCTATTTTCCAATTTTCATTTTACGCTTTCCATACTCCATTTTTCATGTTTCAGTTTCCATTTTCCATTTAAAATTTTTCATTTTGTAATTTTTCATCTTTCATTTTTTAATTTTCGTTATTCATTTTCCACTTTCCATTTTTAAGTTTTAAATTTTCATTTTCCATTTTCCATTTTTAATTTTACATTTTTCAATTATCATTTTCCATTTTTCAATTTTCATTTTCCATTTTTAATTTTTCAGTTTTCGTTTTCAATTTTCCATTTTCCATTTTCCATTTTTCATTTTCCGTTTTTCATTTTTCAATTTTCCATTTTTCGTTTTTCATTTTTCATTTTTCAATTTCCAATTTTCATTTTCCATTTTTCAATTTTCATTTTCCATTTCCCATTTTTCATTTTTCCATTTCCATTTTCCACTTTGCGTTTTCCATTTTCTATATTTCATTTTTCATTTTTTAATTTTCATTTTTCAATTTTCATTTTCCATTTTTCATTTTCATTTTCCATTTTTAATTTTTCAATTTTCAATTTCCATTTTCTATTAGTCATTTTTCATTTTTCATTCTTCAATTTTCATTTTCCATTTTTCAATTTTCATTTTCCATTTCCCATTTTTTATTTTTCCATTTCCATTTTCCATTTTTCATTTTTAATTTTTTAATATTCATTTTTCAATTTCCATTTTCCATTTTTATACCCTATACCACTATGTGGTTTGGGTATAATGACTTTGTGCTGCTGTTTGTAACAACCAAAAATATTTGACCTACACCCATCTCGATTTAACTATGTCCGTCCGTCCGTCCGTCCGTCCGTCTGTGTGTCCATGTGAAGCTTGTAATCAAAGGCAGGTCGCAAATATGAATATATTTTGATGAAATTGACTTTACCAAAGATGGTCAGGATCGGTCCATTTTTGGGCCTAGTCCCCATATAGATATAGTATCTGATATGAACTTTTTCATATCTGCAGCCGAAAAAATTAATAAAAATCCCACTCAAATTTGGTTTATGCTTATTTTCTATATCCAGTTAGTTGGGCCTGAGAGATAGGGTCTCTAAACGCATGGTATAGGGTATCGTATAGTCGGTCTTACTTGTTCATTTTCATTTTCCATTTTTCATTTTTAATTTTTCAATTTTCAATTTCCATTTTCAATTAGTCATTTTTCATTCTTCAATTTTCATTTTCCATTTTTTCATTTTCCATTTCCATTTTCCATTTTTCATTTTTAATTTTTTAATATTCACTTTTCAATTTTCATTTTCCATTTTTCATTTTCATTTTCCATTTTTCATTTTTAATTTTTCAATTTTCAATTTCCATTTTCTATTGTCATTTTTCATTCTTCAATTTTCATTTTCCATTTTTCATTTTTCAATTTTCCATTTTTCATATTTCATTTCCGTTTTTCATTTTCAATTTTCATTTTTCATTTTCCATTTTTCATTTTCCATTGTCCATTTTTCTTATTTTATTTTACATTTTTCATTTTCCGTTTTTCATTTTTCATTTTCCATTCTCAATTTTCTATTTTCCGTTTTTCATTTTCATTTTTTAATTTTCTTTTTTCATTTTCCATTTTTCATTTTCCATTTTCTATTCTCTATTTTTCATTTTCTATTTTACATTTTCCATTTTCGGTTTTTCATTTTCCATTTTTCATTTTTATTTTTCATTCTCCATTTTCCATTTTCATTTTCCATTGGATAATTTCCATTTTTCGTTTTTATTTTTTCTTTCATATTGGAGATTTTTTTTTATTATAACGTGATAACGATAAAAAAAATACGTGGCAATACTACTAACATGAGCTATTTTCTGTGTTCTTGTTATTGTTAATATATATGCATATTATTTTTGTGGCATTGTTTTTATGTTGTTCTACAATTATTATGTTCAACCACTAAACTGTTACAACAAACACACTGGGTTTTATGTTTTTTTTTAGAGATATCTACATATTTTTGCTCATATCTAATCACAGTGATGGCCGATGTAGCCTATTTTCAATACCAACCTGCTGGGAATTATGGCAAATGATATTTTTGTAACCTTATCGAGTTAGATGGCTTCTTTTGTGAATAAGCGTGATTTCAACAGACAGACGGACAGACGGACATCGCTATATCGACTCGAGCTGTGATAAGGATCAGGAATATATATACTTTATGGGGTCGGAAATTAGTTTTTCGATGCATTACAAACGGAATGACAAACCTATATATACCCTCTGCCACTGACGTGTGGAGGGTATAAAAAGTCAAATTTTGCACATTGTCAGAAAATGGGGCATCAAAAGCGAAAATTGCATTTTAGAAAACCTCCTAGAAACAAACAAACAAACACATGTTACCTCTTTATTATATTAGTAAAGTTATATTCCAGATTAATTAAATCATTGAGTCTTTATCATTCACCGGAAACTTGTAACGAAGAGAAGACATTTATTGTTTTCAGAGCATTATAATGGCATTGCATAAATCTTGTAGCATTATTGGATTCAAAGTTTGAATAAAAATCTAAAAAATTATTATAAAAAAGATTAAAATTTTTCTAGGAATACACTTTTCTATTAAGCAACAACTCTTAATAGCTGGCTTTTCCAGCGAAATCTAGAAACAAAAATTACATTCATATTATTGGAATTATTTGTGTGACAAGTGTTCTTTTATTGAAATTGGACACTACATATTTAACACAGTAGTTATTTATAATATTATTCTAACGAGAGTTTGAGGATTATGTAAACGTCATGAGTCAGATGTGGGTGTAACACCCACATTTATAACGCAGTTTTTATCTGAGACGTCAAAAGTGGCAGGTGATTTATTATATTGGTTTCAGTTATACTTTTTGTTTTGTTTTTAAAGAAATTCTAATTAATTAGTTTTTATGTTGTTATACATATATATACTGTGAGCGTCAAAAGAAAGTGTACATGCTACTGTATTATTTTTTCAATTTTATTTGAGTATTTTGCAATACAGTTTTATTTAAAATTTTAAGGTTTTTGAAAACTATTTCTGTATAACAACAACAATTTTGCATTTAAAAGTAATATAACAAAAACTAAAAATACTACATTTTCATAGCGTTAAAAGAAAGTGTAAATTTAAAAAGAACTAACAAAAGTAGCATAAATTTATTAAAAGAAACTGAATTTAATATTTAGTTAGCTTTCCTTTTGTCTTTAATCACAACTTGCAGTCCTCTAGGTATCGATTGCACAGGTTTTTGGTTACTTCGGATGAAATTTTTTGTCATTTATCCATTTTGCTGGTCGAGGTGCCCCCACAAGTACTCAATGGGATTGAGATCTCGTGATTGGGTAGAATGCTCCAGTTGTTTGGGTGTGTGATAAAGCAACCATTCCTTTACCATCTTCGCGGTTTGCTTGGGATCATTATCTTTTTGAATCATCCAAGTTTGACTTAAGTACAACTTCTCAATGCTGGATGCCAAATTTTCTTTTAAAATTTTGAGATAATCCATTTTGTTTATAGTACTCTCCATAAAAACTAAATTGTCAAAATCGCTTGTGTTCCACCACTGTGGAAAACACATTTTGCTTAACGAGTTCCGTATTTTTGCTTCTCCAAATTTTTTCATACCGAAAACCTAAAATTTGCTCTCATCGGTAAAAATTACATTATTAAAAAAAGAGATGTCTTTATTTTAGTACTTTTGAGCAAAATCCAGGTGTCGCTTTTGGTTTATTTTTGATATGAAAATATTTTTTCGCGGAACTCGACCATGCAGTGCTAACGCTAACGTTAGCACCTGAGGTTTCCGAAATTTACTCCGATATTTAAACCGCTCTTTGATTTGATTTTTTTTTACACATGTCATAGAATGGGCTCGTCTTTCACCCTCATTTAGTTTTTTTGGTTTACCAAATTTGGAGAGATTTTTTTAAATTTTTAACTTTTTATGCTTATCAATTAATATTTTTAACGGTATTATGGCTTCTGTTAATAATTGAAGCGATTTGGCATAATGTTTTTTCTTCCTGATGAAACTTAATTAACAAATTTAACTTAATAAAATTGGAATAAAGGCTGTCTACTCATATTCGAAAAACGTTTACTTTACAAAGAAAAACTCTGCTATTAAACGATCGCGATTAAAGCAAATTGATTACTAGTTCACTAAAATTGTCTAGAATGCAATTTTGAAAGAAATGAAGTAAAATAACGGTAATTTTTTATTGTTAAAATTAAAAAAAAAAAAAAAAAAAAAAATTTTTTAAAAGCAAATTGTAAACTTCTTTTGATGCTACAAATGTGATATTATTTTAGTTTTTGTTTTGTAATATTTGTTATTGTAAAGTTTATTTTGTTGTTTTTTTGTGTACTGAGAAAGGATGAACTAATTGACAATATTGCTGGAGAAATACAAATACAAATACACAACTAGATTTTGTTTCCCTGAATACTTGTCTTTGCTGTAGATGTTGAAGCATAGTCGCCATGAGTTCTGCCTTTTTGGATTATCATAGCGGATCCATTTTTCATCACCAGTGCCTAACAGGAAATCCTTTAATTTATGCCTGGCAAGCGGCATGGCTGAAGTTCCGAAAAAAAGTTTAGAAAGCAAAGTGATATGATGTTAATTTATTTTTACTAGTATAGCCCAGTACTGGAAATTCAAGTGCAAATTCTTGGAAACATTATTTTTTTCATTCAATTTTTGTCTTCCATTGTTTTTTAATCTATATATATATATATAAAATTTATGAATATTTAAATTAGCCTAAAGGTATGTTATTCAATTTTAGCAATTCATAATTCAACACAGATCATCTGATATATAATTCAAATCATTCGCATTACAGGGTGTAACGAATTATTATAAATATTTTATTTAATTTAATTTAATATATTTTTGAGACAGATTTAAACATAAGTATTATCATTCTCCACATTTCCTCCATATGAACTATAACTATGCCAATTTTCACACTCCTCCGTGCACGCATATTTCTTAAAAATAGATCTAAAAATTTACCTTCACGTTTTAATATATAGAATATAACTGTAAACGAAATCAAAAAATGCTCATCTTATTATTATTTACTATGCACATTAGGGTTATGACTAATTTTTTACAAAATTTTTACCTATCACCACGTGATAGGCAATACTAAATTAATAATAAAAAACGTGTTTGCAGGTCATTTTGGCAAAAAAAACCTTCCGCACCAAACGCGTTGAAATTTGGTCTATTTTTTTTAGTTGGTTTAAAATATTTCTTCAACGTTTTAAATACTTTTGTGTATTTTAGGGGCGATGCCCCGATCAGTTTCAAATTTTCACCACTTATAAAACAATTTTTTTTCGGCGGTCGAGATATTTTCTGAGTTATGGACCCCCAAAATTTAGTGACTTTGTATAGCTTTGTTATTTAGCATCGGATTTGAGCAATATATATACATATACATATATAATTTTGAAGCCCACATGAGTGCCTTTTATTTGATAATTTTAAATTTGAAATCCATTAACCCACTATGAACCTATTTAAAATTTAACATTTTTGTAGACTTTTTTTGGGAAATTATTTTTTTAGGGAAATTAACGCATTATAAACTTTATATTTTCATATTATTATGAAAATTTGTGAGAAAAAATTGTAAGATAGTTGATTTTCTATCGAAAATAGGAAAAAAATAAATAGTAAGGCCACTCAAATTTGGTTTATGCTTATTTTCTTTATCTAATTATACTGCAAACATGGGATTTGATTGATCAACGTGCAAGTTAAAAAGATAAAATTAATTCCATCAACGATACAACTAAAATAAAGGAAGCACAAAATCAATATCGACTGCTAGACAAACAGGTAAAACGGTCGGTCCGAGAAGATAAAAAGAAAGAAATACGCGATATGACCATAGAAGCGGAAAATGCAGCTAAGGCTCATAACATGAAAGACCTGTTTGTTATTACAAAGAAAATTGCCGGCACTGGTAACAAACGCGCATTACCAGTGAAGTCCTCTGATGGAACGCTTAAAACCAACGTCGATGAACAGTTGAAGCGTTGGATAGAACACTTCATGAATGTTTTAAATATTCAAAATGAAAATGTGACCGTTACAATAAACAATAACGGTACCACTCTGCCCATTAGAGCGGATCCTCCTTCAAGGGATGAAGTGATTGACGCCATTAGAACTCTAAAAAATGGCAAAGCAGCAGGAATAGATAACATAACAGCTGAAGTTCTTAAAACTGACACCGAACTATTTGCAAACATATTACAACCACTCTTCGTACAAATATGGAATTCTGAAACGTTTCCGTCTGACTTGACAAGTGGCATAATTGTAAAACTGCGAAAGAAATGTGATGTAACGGATTGCAACAATTGGCGTGGTATTACGATTCTCTGCACGGTGATGAAAATCTTCATGAAAATAATTCTGGAACGAATGGTTCATCAAGTAGACGTACTGTTGCGAAAAGAGCAAGCAGGTTTCAGAAGTGGCAGATCGTGCGTTGATCAAATAAATACGCTTCGAATCATTATAGAGCAATCTGTTGAAATGCGGTCATTCCTGTACCTTCTCTTTGTGGACTACGAAGAAGCATTTGACTCCATCCACAAAGAGTGTGCATTTGAGCTGAATTGGAGAACATAGGTGTGTCTAACAAAATCATTTCTATAATCAAAAACAGTTATGAGAATTTTAAATGCACGGTTCTACATGAAGGAAAGATGTCCGAGCCTTTTCAGACAATTTCTGGGGTTAGACAAGGCTGTTTGTTATCGCCACTACTTTTCTGATCGTTATAGATGCAGTAACTAATCGTGCGAATGACAACAAAGCGCGTGGCATTGTGTGGAATCCTTTACATACACTTCGTAAGCCATCCGACGAAGTATGTCACCAAGCTTTGGTATACTACCCCCAAGGAAGTAGAAGAGTAGGAAGACCAAGAACTACATGGCGAGGATCAACATTGGGTGAAATAAACAGGCTTGAACAAAACGGCCTTGGAGCAGACGGTCCTGGACGAAGATAAAACAACATTGGGGAACTCAAAGAAGTTACTGAACGAAGAGATAGATGGAGTAATCTTGTAGACAACCTATGCCCAGTATAGAGGCGGCTCGTAATCGAAAGACGACGGGAGAGGTTATGTTATTATATTATTAATTATACTGATCTACAAACTAATCTGGGTGCGCTGAGTTCGAATCTGGCGTAAAAATTGGGCTATCACGTGTTGTTCATTTTTTATCGCATGCTGGAAATATTGTAAAACAATCAATACTGACATTACAATTTCACAATTATTAATTTGGCAGAAGCCCACATTCATTCTAAATCTTCATAATAGTAGCATTTAAGCATATCAGGGAGATCGTGTGTTACTGATTCAAGCTATTTTTGCTTTGTGTGTGGTGAATATTTGGTTGGAAAAAAAGGATATGCAATATCAGAATCATTAAAATATGCATATTTATATTATTTTGGTTTTGCTGTCAGAAACTTGGACAAACCGTGGACACCGCAAATGTTTTCCAATAGTTGCAGAACTGTTATATAAGTGGTCAAATGGCAAGAAGATCTATTTCGATTTTTTAATTCCAGTACTTTGGAGAGAGTCAAGTAACCACCAAACCGAAATATGCTGGATTCAATATGAAAAATCGAAAAAATATTACTTACGCGAATGTACCATCGGTTTCCATACCAGTTCAATGTCCACCAAATGATCCATTACCAGTCATTCCCAGTGCTACGAGCAGTGAGTCCGAAAAATCTTTCACCAGCAGTGATAGTTTGTATGAGGCTGATGATGAACGCCATTTAGTGACTCAGGCTGAGCTGAATGATCTAATTCGGGATTTACATTTAACGAAGCAAGACGCGGAATTACTAGCTTCACGCATGTAGCAGTGGAAACATCTTGCAGTTGGGATAAAAGTAACAATCTATAGAGATAGAAGCTTAGAATTGGCTGCATATTTTGAAAAGAAACACTATTCTCTACTGTACTGATGTTGATGGTATATTTCAAAAAAATAAACCAGCCATATGACAAAACTGAATGGAGATTATTTATTGATGGCTCTGAGCACAGTTTAAAGGCTCTTCTTTTGCATAATGGGAATGAAGAACCATCCATACCAATTGCTCATGCCATTATAGCAAAATAAAATTACGAATCAATGACTGAAATTTTGCCATTACTCATGAATGGAAGATCGATCTGTGTTCACCTTAAGGTGTGTGATTTAAATAGTATAGACCATCGTAAATTAATCTGTTTCAGGTCATTGGTTTGTAGATTGTATGCAAGGAGGTTTCACAAAATTTTGTTGTTTCCTTTTGTAAGGGATAGTCGCGTTACATATCATCATTACGTCAGAACAGAGTGGCCAAAAAGAACTGAGCATTCACCAGGAAAACAAAACATTTCAAATAAGTCATTAATTGATCCAAAGGACGCTCTTCTTCCGCCGCTGCCCATTAAATTGGGCCTTTTTAAGAACTTTGTCAAGGCTCTGGACAAAGATGGTGCAGCATTTAAATATTTGTTAGCGGTTTTTCCTAAAATTTCATATGCTAAAATCAAAAAAGGCATATTTCTTGGTCCTCAGAATAGGAAGCTATTAAATGATGAAAATTTTTCGCAATGTTTATTAGAGAAAGAATGTGCAGCCTGGAAATCCTTCAAGAGCATCGTGGACAGTTTTCTTGGAAACAATAAGAGTGGAAACTACAGACAAATTGTTGCTGAATTATTGAAAAATTATCATGAATTAGGTGCACAAATGTCAATAAAAATGCATTTTCTTTATTCGCATTTAGATTTTTTTCCACAAAACCTAGGTGCGGTGAGCGACGAACAAAGGGAGCGTGCTCACCAAGATTTAATGAAAATTGAAGGGAATAATCAAGGATTTTGGGACAAAAGCATGCTGGGAGACTATTGCTGGTCTCTAATACGTGAAACCGAATCAAGAAAATACAAGCGACGTTCAAATAACGCCATTCAGTTTTAAAAATTCATGGATTTTTAAATAAACTTATGTTTTTTTATGTAAAAAACGAAAAAAAAACATTTTTTGTATCTCTAAAACCTGTCGTGATAGAGAAAAACCAGTTACAGATTCGAATTCAGCCCACCAAATTAGCCTAGGAAAGATATTTGATTGCTCCAGTCCAAAACTTTGTAGGCTAGTGTTGTTTGGGCTTAATTTTCTTTCTTGTTATACCCTATGCCACTATGTGGTCAGGGTATAATGACTTTGTGCTGATGTCTGCAACTACCAAAAATATTTGACCTAGACCTTTTATTATACCGATCGACTCAGAATCACTCACTGAGTCGATTAAGCGATATTTGTCCATCCGTCCGTCCATCTGTGTGTCCATATAAACCTTGTAATAAAACTACAGGTCGCAAATATGAATATATTTTGATGAAATTTAGTGCGTTAGCTTTCATCGGGCACAGGATGAACACTATTGAAATTGGTGAAAGTCGGTTCATGTTCAGACTTAGTCCCCATACAAATGATCCCTATATGATCGACTTAAATTGACATAACATCCAAATTATCGTATAGATCTAGGTCAAATTGGGTTTGTGTATGTTTATTACATCCACTTATTCTTGATCTTCACTTAAATCTACCAAAAAAACAAAAACATTTCACCGATTTTTCTCAAATTTGGTTTGTATATGTTTTTTTTTCAAAAAATAAGTGATCTCACCAAATATGGCCAGGATCGGTCCATTTTGGACCTAATCCCCTTATAAATATTGCATCCGACATGAACATTTTCTTATCCGAAGTTAAAAAAATTAATAACAATTATCAGATTCCAGCCCTCAAAATTCGAGTGCAAATTCTAGGGAATTTTATTTTTTCTTTAAATAAAAACCCTAAAATTATGCTAATCAATTATAGCCAATTCACAAATCAGCACAAAAAGCAAACTCACTTTTATTACAAACACATTAGCAAATTTAATAAACACACACATAGCATTGTAGAATTTTATGTATGTGTTAGTAGCAAATTTAAATGCAATTTACTCCAAACAAAGGAAAAAATTTTAAAATTTGTAAATCTGCCAAACGGCTAAAAACAATTACCTTTCAAAAAATATATGTTTGGTCATAATCGGGATTAAACGGTAAAAGAAAACATCGGTCACAAATAATCGTCTAGCCTATTAATATTATAGATGTCACACAAATTTGTTTTATGCTATTTTCTATATCTAGTTAGTTGTACCTAAGAGATAGAGTCTCTAAACACATGCTATAGGGTATCGTATAGTCTATAATTTTCTTGTTTACATCGAAATTTTTTTAAATAATTTTTTTAACTTCCCAAAAAATCGTTAATCTATAGCAGATTAGAACGTCAAACAGTGTCCATGTAAGAGCCAACAAAAATAACTCTTATGATGATATTTCATTGCTATTGAAAATCATATACATGAATGCATTCATCTCAACTGTACCAAATACATACCTTATTTATTCTAACACCCTGCTGGCCTAATAGCACGCGTCATCTACACGTGGATGGGTTTGCCGTAAGTGGTAAGCCAAATTCTAAATAATGAAACCATATATTCAACACAACATAAATACATACATACATTGTATAACAGTCGTATCATTTTCAATTTACCTCAAACTTGTTCATGATCACATTGCAAACCTTTTGTACGTTATTTCGTAATCAAACCAACATCTTCAGATTCTTGTTACATATCCAACAAATTTTACGGTCATGATGCTTCTGTTGCTGACATTGTACGTGGATTGAACGTATGTATGTATGTATGTCTTAAGGATTTTCTCTTACTTTTCAAATGGATGATGTACTATAAAATTTTTATTTGAAAAATTCAGTTCTAATAAGAAGGTTGTTGAACAAAGTTGAATTTAATTGTGCTGCACCAATAGATTTCCGAACACTGTAAATTGTTTTTTTTTGCTGACGTGTAATAATCAAATAGAAAATATTCCCAATTTAAATTTAAGGAATTCCAATTAAGTTAATTGTGCAGCAAGAAAGTTGTGAGATATTGTAAATAAGAAAATCAAAGACCGGTGTTAAATCAAGCACATGATTAATCCAAATCAAGTTACAATTTCTGCAAACAGATAAAACGTTGGTTGTCTTAAAAGAGATTCGTTTGGCACAACTAAAATTTAATTGGAACAATTAAAAATTATATAAATTTAATTGGAACAATTAAATTATTTCACACTCTGCACCCAAAAAAAGATTTTGTTGTCTTAAAGGAAATTCGTTTGGCACAACTAAAATTTAATTGTTTCAATTGAATTTCTGCACCCAAAAAAGACTGTTGTCTTAAAAGAGATTCTTCTAGTACAACTAAATAGATTTTTTTAAATTTCTGCGCACAAAAAAGATTTCGTTGTTTGGCACAATTAAAATTTAATTGAAACAATCATATGTTTCATAAGTGTAAGTTATGTTCTCTTGATATAACCGATATACTTGGTAGGATAGTTCTTTGGGAATTAAGAATTAATAATTGGTAATAATTTTTTATATTTATTTTTTATCTTTCTAGTCTGTACACAAATTTATTTCATCCAAATGAATGCCGCTGATGAGGATCTTAAACTACAAACATAAATTTATATCAATTTTGTAATGGATTGGATATTATTAGCACCGGAATTGCATAGCGCTTTCTCATCGTTGGGCTCCCTAATGGGAGATGCTTACGTCGTTAGCGCAAATGCATTAGGTAAGTGATGGCAAATTAAAATACTTCCCTTCCATTCGAACAATGAAACTATTTAATTACTTAAATCGCATAGACATACTGGAAGATATAAATTATAAACTAACTTATGAGCATCAAACTTTGAGGACCTTTCGCAGAGCCATCGGCTTTGGACAAAATATTCGAGCTGATTTGATACCACTGTTAGAGAATACCAAAGATGAGGAGATTTTGGACTTGGTCATACGTATATTGGTGAATTTAACCGTACCCGTTGAGTGTCTATTTTCGGTTGATATTATGTATCGTACCGATGTCGGACGCAATACGATTTTCGAATTGAATGGACTGTTACATTCCAGCAAAGAAGCTTTCACCGATCCCAAAAGTACAAAATCAGTGGTGGAGTATATGAAGCATATGTTGGAGTCGGAATCGAAGTTATCACCTAAAAAATGTGATCGAATCAACAATTGCCTATTGCTGTTACGGAATATTTTACACATTCCTGAATTAAGCGCCAACTATATGATGCCTTCAACATCCCATTGTCTAGCCGGAGGTACACAGCCAGTATCAATGCAAAACGCCATATTATGGAATCTTTTCATACAAAGCATAGACAAATTACTCTTATACCTAATGACCTGTCCTCAACGAGCCATCTGGGGGGTGACCATGGTTCAATTGATAGCTTTGATTTACAAGGATCAACATGCCAGTACTCTGCAAAAACTATTGAATCTCTGGTTTGAGGCTTCGCTCTCCGAGAGCTCGGAAGATAATGAAAGTAATACATCGCCACCAAAGCAGGGTAGTTGTGATTCAAGTCCCATGCTTACATCGGATCCCACCTCTGATTCATCTGATAATGGTAAGTGCAGTGAACGAGTACCGATATCAGCACATTGAAAATAGCATACACGTAGACTAGCTTTACTTTATTATGGCACGTTCTTTAACAGGTAGTGCAGGTTGTAAAAATGGAAATTCTGACGATCGTCGGCAGGCTTTACGCGAAGATACTGAAGCCACTTTACAAGAGGTAAGTCGCAAGGGTCAAGAATATCATGACTACATGTTACGAGTGCCCGCAGATACATTGGACAATAGTTCTGAGGGAGCCAGTGATATAGATGATCACCAGCGAACTAACGCCATGCAAACGGTAGTTAGCGAAGAAGCCATTGTATCCGATGGTACAGTTATTTCTCTTGTTCAGAACTTTGAGATAGTGAAACTAATGCATGATAAAACTACTAAACCAGCTAAACCAGATTCTAACACTTCCAATATGGCTAATGAAGCCCATTTCATGCCACCGCCAGCATTACCTACTAAGACATTAATTTCTGCTCAAACAACCCCATACAAGTCAATGGCCGATCCCGAATTGATGAATGATATTCCAAAAAGATGTCAAAAGTCACCACATTCCGGACTTACTAAACTGACCAATGGCAATTGTGGTCCCCAGAAACGAGAGTGTCCCTCTTCACAATCCGAACTATCAGATTGTGGTTATAGTACTCAAGTGGAAAATCAAGAAGCCATATCAACATCAAGCAATGATGATGATAGTTCACAAAGTAAACCGCAGCATCACAAACCACCCTGTAGCTCGAAACCACGAAATAAACCGAGAATTTTATTAACTCCTTTCGATAAGAAAGAGCTGAGACGGAAGAAACTGGTGAAGAGAAGCAAGAGTAGCTTGTAAGTAGTATTCTGAAGAGAATGATAATCTTTGTGATTGTAATGTTCCCAGACAGGTGCCATAATAACAGATAGTGTTTAAGAAAGTATAGGTTTTTCGAAAGTCCAACTAGTTTACTGTATAGATTTTCATAAAAATTTAGACCAACAAATTACCATTCAATGGATCTCTGATTAATTAAATGGATTGTTAAGTTCCGAAGAAACGAGATTGCAAGATATTGCAAGAAGAAACGAGATTGCAAGAGATTGCAAGATCTCGTTTCTGAACGAGATTGGGAGATCTCATTTCTGAACTGACAGAATTAATACAAATATATATGATGGTGTCAGCTTGGATTTTAGTCAAAGTGAGTAAACCGATCGATAGGCATTTAGGAGGACTTTCCAAAATAGGACACTTAATGTGAATAAATGCTTCTAATTCATTTCGTGAGATAAATAAACATAACATAACGAAAGCCTAATGCAGTGCTACTAAATATTTTGAGAGACAGTGGAAATTATTATTATTCTGATTCTCGAAACCAACTGGGGACATTAAAAGATTCTCTTGATCTATTATAACAATTGTTTTTCTTATTGCAATCCTTAGAATTAATATGAAAGGTCTGGTGCAACATATACCCATGGATGAAGACATATCTAACTTATTAAAGGAATTTACAGTGGATTTTCTACTAAAAGGCTATGGTCACTTGGTAGAAGAACTACATATGCAACTTTTAACAAATCTGGTAAGACTGAGTTCTCTTCACCTTCTTTTTTTTTAGATAAAACCAATACGTATAATCTCTTTTCCATTATTATGTTACAGAATATCCCCGTTGATACATCACATTTCTTTTGGTTGGTCACATATTTCCTTAAATTTGCTGCTCAATTAGAACTTGACATGGAACATGTTAACACTATACTCACGTATGATGTTATCAGTTACTTAACCTACGAAGGTGTTATGCTGTGCGAACAACTTGATTTGGATTCTCGTCAGAAGGGCAGCGACTTGAAGCCATATTTGAGACGAATGCATTTAGTTGTTACCGCTATACGAGAATTTCTACAAGCGCTTGAAACCTACAAGAAAGCATCTCACTTAAGTGACGAAGACCGAAAACATTTGCGGCAATTACAATTGCAAATTAGTGCTACCGAAGATTTGCGTAATTTATTCGTGCTGTTGTTGAGACGCTTCAATCCCAGTTTGCATACAATGCAATATTTGCAAGACTTAGTGGTTACCAATCATCTTTTGTTGTTGATTTTGGATGGTGTTACGAAATCGAATAGCAATGTACACATTCATATGATTGATCACATTTCACAGTAAGTATATTTGTTTGGTCGATTGGGTGGAGAAGATATTATTATTTTTTTTTTTTTTTTATCGAAAATAACAACTCTGAAATATCGAACATTTAACCAGTAACAGCGTCTTTTGCAAAAATATATTTTTATTTAAAAAATTGTTCTCAAGCCGACTTAAAATTTAGTATGCCCTGAAATATTAAGGTACAAATTAAAAAATTACAAATTAACCCTTTGAAAACCAATGATTGATATATGTCCCATTTTTATTTTGTTTACCCTCTACACCATTTGTAACGCATCGAAAAATGAATATGCGACTCCATAAAGTATATATGTATTCTTCATCCATATAACAACTCGACTCGATATAGCGATGTCCATCAGTCCGTCTGTCTATCTGTTGAAATCACGATCTTTCACAAAATAAACCCTCTACCCAGGTAAACTTAGAGCAGCGATGTTTGTCGTTATTTCGAGCAGGGTAAAAATAGGGTAAATCGGGCACCACTTTGCCAAAATATGAACTAAAATATGGAGACACCTTTGAAAATGCTAAAAATTCGGTGTGTTAATAACATATACCACTATGTGGTCAGGGTATAATGAGTTGGATCAAATCAGAATCATTTTCTGAGTCGACTAAGCGATGTCTGTCCGTCCGTCCATCCGTCCGTCCGTCTTTCCATCCGTCTGTGTATCCATGTAAACCTTATAATGAAACTACAGGTCGCAAATATGAATATATTTTGATTTAGTTTCATATGTAAGCTTTTATCACCCATATGACGAACGCTATTGAAATTGGTCAAAAGCAGTGCATGTTCAGACCTAGTTCCCATACAAATGAACCCTCTAAGATTGACTTAAGATCCGAATTATCATATAGATTACGGTTAAATTTGGTGTTTTTTTAATAAGCAGTCCAAAAATAAATGCACAGATTTTTCTCAAATGTGGATTGTATATGTTTGCATAAAATAAGTGTCTTTAGCAAATATTTTCAAGATCGGTCCATTTTTCGACCTAGACCCTATAACGTTCCGTTCTTTCTACTTCTCTTTTCCTTACCTTTCTGAACGACGTTCTTGATCAAACTTTCGCAGATGACAGCAGCATTTGTCATTCATTTTCCTTTAATTGTTTGCCAAGCCTCTTGAATGACACACTCAATCAAGACCTGTTAATAATCTCCGAGTGGTTTAAAGTGAATAGGGTTGATTTTAATGCACTGAAGACTCAATGTTGTATGTTAACCCATAGGGCCATGTAATCAACAATGTCATCTGTATACATGGGTTGTATAGGTATTGAGGAATCGGATACTCTTGATGTTGTAGACATGAGAATTGAATGTGATATTCGTTGGAACGAGCAGGTTTTTTAAATGTTGAAAGAAGCATTCAAGTGTCTTTCTAAAACGGTGTAAAAATTACTTCACTCCTTCTGATCCTCTTCAAATCTATACCACTTACATGCGACCGAAAATGGAATACAACTCCCATATAAGGGCAGGAGCTTCAAAGTCTATTTTGGAGCTACTAAACCGTGTGCAAAGGAGGTCGTTGGCGCTCATCAATGACAATAGGGTATCCAACTCTATTGATTCATTGGAACACCGTCGGAATGTGGGTTGTGTAGCACTGTTCTATAGATTATGAGTGATCCATTTCGAGGTTCCCTACTTTTTAAAGAAAAAAAAACACAGAAATTTCAAATTTAATGGGGAATGTTTATTATCATTTGAAAGAACATTCTTTGAAATATATTTTTTGAAGATTATGTCTATCAAAAGTTGGCCGCGGCTACGTCTCAGATGGTCCATCGGTTGAGTCCAATTTTCGATGGCTCGTTCGAGCATTTTGACTGGTAACTGGCGAATGACACGCGTGATGTTTTGCTCCAAGGCCTGAATCGAAGCGGGATCGTCCGCATAAATTTTAGACTTTACATATCCCCACAGTAAAAAGTCTAATGGTGTGATATCACTCGATCTTGGTGGCCAATTGACGGACCCAAAACGTGAAATTATCTGCTCACCGAAGTGTTCTCTCAATAAATCCATTGCTTGATGCGCTGTGTGGGAAGTGGCGCCGTCTTGTTGAAACCAAATGTCGACGAGATCACGAGCTTAAATTTCAGGCATCAAATAGTCGGTTACCATGGCACGATAACGGTCCGAGTTGCTGCAAACGGCGCCGAATCGACTCTCCATGGTTTTCGTGTACACACTCAGCTACGGCCCCTATATTTTCTTCACTGCGTGCTGGACGTGGTCTATTCGGTCGAATATTATCCAATAATGAATGCTGGGTCTCAAGATGGGTGATGGTGTTGC
This sequence comes from Cordilura impudica, assembly GCA_963682025.1. NCBI lineage: Eukaryota > Metazoa > Arthropoda > Insecta > Diptera > Scathophagidae > Cordilura > Cordilura impudica. The sequence continues at coordinate 28,179,978 of OY821518.1, forward strand.
GAATAGAGGCCGATTATGTTGACCGTATGTTGAGCGAAGTGCGCGAAACACATTCTTCACAGAACGTGAATTTTCGTAATAAAGTTGAACGATTTGTAAACGTTGTTCAGGCGTAAGTCTTTCCATGATGAAATGCCAAACAATACTAAACAAAAATAACATGACAGCATGACACGACTCACACGTGATCTGTCAAAGAAAGGCTATTGAACAAAGTGTCTCTACTTGGATCACCCGTTATTACCATGGAAATTATTCTTCTCAGACTACCGAACTTATTCCAAGTGCCCGAGTTTCGGTTCGCTCTACCCGCTTCTCTAGTAGATCACATCCGTTTGTGGTCTATTGTCCAGTTGACCGCACAACGCATTACAGAGAGAATTCGTTTATCAGTCGAACTAGCCATATGTGGAATAAACTCCCTGCACAGGGGGGCAAATCGTCGCATTCGATATCGAGTAAAATCAATCGAAATTCCATATTTTGGTTTATTATTTAAAGAAGACGGACAATCGTTAGACCTCTTTTCACTTTTACTATTAACTATGGACCATAACTCGTTAGCTGCAACAGAGTAAAATTACTCTTGGTATTTTATTTTGGAAAATACAAAAATAATTTCGATCGAAAAATTTCGATAACGAATGCAACGATTTGCCCCCAGGTCTTTCCTGGCAGTTATAATGTAATAAAATTGAAGTCAAATATCCACAAACACTACTCCCTCTCTACTCCTTCCAATAACCTATTTTCCTGAAATCAACACAATACACTGCATTTGTAGGGGGCATCCCCTGAATGTTGGTTATTTAAAAAAAGTATATATAATTATAGCATCCGACATAAACTTTTTCATATCCGAAGGCAAAAAAATTATTTATAATGCCACTCAAATTTGGTTTATGCTTATTTTCTATATCCAATTAGATGGACCTAAGACCAATGCTGTAAACACATGGTATAGGGTATCGCATAGTCGGTCTAGACTGACTATAATTTTCTTACTTGTTTCATATTAGGAGTGGAAAAAAATTACTCTTGACGACACTTTTATTTACAAACGTTGGGTCGTTAATCACAAATCAGCCAAACAATTATAATTTTCCTTAAGTTCTGTCGTCCAAGAGTTAAGGAAATGCTGTGTCTACTATTTCTCTATCATTAAAAAATTTTCACAATCGCTGAGTGCAGTAGTTTAAATGCAATTGAAATCTATCTAGTAGAAACTGTTTTACCTTATTGGTTTATATCCGAATCCCGCATAGATCATTACTATTTACCGAATTATGAAAGTTCCGATTTTTTATCCATTAATTCCATTTCACAGATTTGCTACATTGGAAATAATGCATTACTATGGAATGCTTTTGGATGATTTCAATAACAATGGTGAATTTGTTAATAATTGTATTTTTACAATGATGCATCATGTTGGGGGAGATTTGAAACAGATTGGAACACTCTTTCAGCCGGTCATATTAAAAACTTTTTCACGCATCTGGGAAGCTAATTATGAATTATGTGATGTAAGCTAAATTACAATTATATACAAATCAAATGTTTTTCTACAATTTTTTTTTTGTATATTCCATAGGATTGGTCGGATTTAATAGAATATGTTATACATAACTTTATGAATACACCGCAAAAGAGTCCAATACATTTGCCATCAACATCATTAACGGAGCTAACCAAGGAACATAACATGGAGACGACAGAGTGGTAAGAATATTATTTGTCCAAAACATAACAATTAGGAAAGAAACTTACAATATTTTTCAGCTAATTACTTTTGTTCTTCATTATGTTGCCACACCATATTTTTATGATTTTATAGCAATTTTTCATTTTAGTTTATGGTATAAATAGAAATTTTCTGCAATTTCTAAACAAAATACTTATGTACGTTGCCATTTTGAATAACAATTTATGGAAAACTATATAAATATGTTTTTATTAAAAATTAAATTGCTTTTACAGAAAGGATCTGTTGGAATTCATCTCTTTTAGTATTTTCAAGTAGGTGCCATTTGGTCTGGTTACAAACTTATGCTTCTCCTTAGCTCTTTCTCTTGTGCGCTCTTGCTATGCTGTTGACAACACAGAGAGAAAGGAGTGTACTTGGATATGCTGTTGAATGGTTCTCTTTACTGAGTGTCTCTCTCTCGCAACTTCGCTTCTAACAATAACAATTGATTTTTGCTTATAGTTTGGTTTTTTTTTTAATTTATTTTTAAAACTAATCGAAGTGTTAAGATTAAAATTCTAAAATTTGTTCAAAAATCTTTTGATGACTTAAAAGTTTATTTTTTTTTTAATTTAAAATACTCGTATTATCATTTAAAAGATTTTGTTTAAAAATATTGTAAAATTTTTTTGTAGAACTCACAAGTAGACTCACTTAATATTTTCTTAATATTTGCGTAAATTTCTTTATTTTATGTTCAATACAAAAAAATCTTCATTAATCATCGTTGATTTCACAACAGCAATTGGACTCAAGAGGAAATGGACATTTTATACTGGTATTATGTGAAGAGTAAAAACACCAATGATATTAGCGGCAAGATTGTTCAGCTCTTCAGAAGCAATTGCAATAAGCAAAAGTCACGTATAGCGATTATACAACAATTGCTACAACAGGTAAGCTTCTTCAGTCTGTCCGAAATTTTCGATCGAGATTCTTTATCCCTCGTTTCAGGATATTATTACTCTTGTGGAGTATGATGATTTAATGAAATTTGAAGATACTGAATATCAGCGTACTTTGTTGACCACTCCTTCATCGGCTACTACTGAATCTGATAGTGAATTAAAAGACACTTTCAGCACCGGTAAACCCACGAATGACATACAGGTATTTTGGATTTCTTTATCGTATTTCATGGATTATCGTTATATATCTTTAATATCTTTTAGATGCTTCGTGATTTAATTATTACGGAGAAGAAACACAAACATCTGATTTGGCTTCAAAAACTTCTATTGGAGTGCTGTTACATTAAATTGATTTTGAAAGACAAGCCCTTAAGAGAAAATCATAAAAATTTAAATTACCTCATGGAACCAGTGGCATATCATTCAATATGTAAGTTCTAAAAATGAATGGTAAATTTTTTCAATCATTTTTTAAAGCAATCGGCCATATTTACGAATGCAAACCCATGAGCTCTTTACTTATAAAGAATTTGGAGCCTTTGCAATTTTTATCAATTCATCAAAAATTAGAACAAAATCAGATCCAATACCAACTTTATTCGGTGATGTAATTAATGGATATAGGAAAGTAGTTTCGTGAAAGGTCTGCAGGACCTTTCAGTATGAACTTTGTTTATGCCTCTTTAGTTAAGCACAAATTTTATATATTTTTTTATCAGCAAACTCTAAGGCGATTGGTCGGATTGATCGACTGTGAATCGTTAATAATCGTAATATGTTTTCGTGTGGTCATAAAAGGGAAATCCATTATTGGATGTTTGATAGTACAGACCACTTCATAATCAGCATCCGAAAAATGGCTCATACCCATTTGATGTTGACAGTTGAAGGATGGACAATCCTTTCCGTTGTCAATGCCATTTCGTCTTTATACGACTGGAGGCTGTACGAGACAAACAGCTTCTCTGAATGTTATAACTTTTAAAATCTGAGCCGGAACATAAGAAGTGAGATCGAAAAAAATCTTAACATACATATTATGTTATAATAGGAACATTAGTTTAAACTAGCACAGCCCAGCCCTCGAAATTCGAGTGCAAATTCTAGGAACTTTTGTTTAATTCAATTAATTCCTTTCAATGTTTTTTTTTATTCATTTAATTCATTAAACTCATTTCATTATAAATATTTGTCACCTAAAAGTATGCTAATTTTAGGCAATTCGCAATTCAACACAGGGCGTGTGACATGCAATTATTGTAATGAAATTTGTCGTTATTGTTTTATGTCCAAAATTATTTTTCAATTCAACACAACATATGAAATTTTTGCTAACACACAAACCACAGCATTGTATAATTTTATGTATGTGTTAGTAGCTACTTTAAATGAGCATTGCTCCAAAAAAATGTTCCAGATGGTGAAAATCTGTAAGTCTGGTGGACAACTAAAAAGAAGTACCTGTCAAATGAGGGATGTTTGGTCAAATTTTGATTAAAACTGGCAAAATTACATCGATCACAAGAATTCGCCTTGCCTATTAATATAATAGGTATTTAATTTTTTTTTATTTAATTGAAATTATATTTCTAAGTGGTTTCTGAGTTCTTATGGACCTTCTCCGGCCTTTCATTGGTGATTTTATAGTGGTTTTTGTCACTTCTTTGAGATAGGTAGTTCATACCTGTTTAAAATCTTCTACATCATCTCCCTTTTCACAGGAGCCCAATATCTCTTCACTGGCTTAAGCTCCGGTTAGTTTCGAGGATTTTCCTTCTTTTGTACAAAAACTAAATAATTGTTCTTCAACCACGCAAGAGCTTTTTTACCATAGTGAAAGGACGCCAAATTGAGGCAAAAATAATTGCGAGCACTGAGCCAAATGGAGTGCTTTTCTAAGGAAACTGTTGGGATCTCTTTTCAATATGCTTTCTATTTTCTTGGCCTTTCAAACATAATGTGGACCTTACTTTCTTCCAGAACCAGGTTTCCTATCAATTGTCACGGCTATTGTATTCAATAACATTGAAGACAACTTGAATGCAGATCTTTGATTCTTGGGCTAACTCTTTCTAAGACCAAAAAAAGGACAAGAAATAAACAGGGTTGCCATTAAACATAATAACTTACTTATTATAAACATAACTTGATCAAAAAAAATTTAAATAATACTTGCGAAATAAGAAAAATGTGTGTTAAGGTTTCTTCGAATAATTCAGAGAATAATCATTTCCATATCTACGACAATAAATTCATCTGGGTTGTTTTGGTGATGATCATTCGTCTGTCCGTCCGACTGTTGATATAAACTTAATTAAATTCGAAATCTTATTTCTTTTCATATAGTAAAAAACAAATCCGTGCCGATAGTTCAATGGAACAGCGAGCAGTCCACAACAGTGATGTATCAACCGTTCGTGTTGCTGCTGCACAAATTGGGTTTCCAATTGCCAGCCGATGCAGGTTCTGTATTTGGACGTATACCCGATTCATGGACACCGGAAATGATGTTCAATGTGGCTAAAAAATTAGGACCATTGGAAGAAAGTGAGTAAAAATTTTAGGTGTATTTGGAGCAGATATCAGCAATGAATAGTTTTTTCGCTGTTCATACTCACTCATGAAAATTTAGGTATAAGTGAATAGAGCTCATTGAAATTCAACTACTCTCATATACTCATACTCACAGTAACGTTGATTTGTATGTATGAGTAGCAATATATATGAAACACGCATTAATATCATACTCATACCATCCCAAACCTGTTTGATTCATAAATCACATCAGTCTGATTCAACTCATTCAACTCATCCATGTACACATACATGTATATTTATACATGTATTTTTTTTACCATACAGACGCAACAGAGTAAACGCACAACCTTAAAATAGGAATTTTAACGTTCGTATTCGAATCATACTTATTTTACATCTATACACATACAGTAAAAGAGAGTCTAAATCAACAAAGCCATAAATGTTGTTACGTATGAGTATGGTGACTACCTCTAACTTAAAAGTGGATATGACATTCGATAACATTTCAATAAGTAGGAGTGCTTATAAGTGCAATAAGTTATGAATCATGATTCAGCTATACTCACTTTTTCAACATGCATTGCAGATTTGGATATATAGGGAAAAATTTTAAAAATCATTTTATATTATTTTTTGGAGAAATACAGTGGCGTACCACCTATGATTTTTTTAAACTTATATGTGGTAACTTTCATCCCTCAAATTTAGAAAGCTTAAAATATAATATATCGTCGCCGCTATGCCAGAAGGTGCTATATCCACTTTTGCTCATTTTGAGAAAATTGCAAAATACTATTGAAACGGCTAGCCAAAATTCAAATTATTTTGAAATGCAGTGATACTTTCAAATTATATGTAGTTAATAGTTGCCTAAAATTATACATACTTTGTCAGATGAAAACTTTACACCATCATTGGATTACTGTACAAATTGGATATAGCACTTTACACTTACATGCACATATGCACTTTTGGCATACCACCGACGATATGTAATTCCTTAACAGTAATTGATTAATTCGAGATTTTTACACCTATCCTAACTGTACGCAATTAAGATATCTTGCTTTATTTAATACTAACAATAACCAGATTCGCTTCGCTACACCCATCGTCATGAAATAAAAAATTGGGAATATATAGAAAACTATTTTATTTATTTTTCGCGATTTTTGATTTTGTCGATTTTTATTTTAGCGATTTTAGATTTAGGCGATTTTTGATTTTTGGCGATTTTGGACTTTGCTGATTATTGTTTTTTGGTTTTTGATTTTGACAATTTCTGTTTGTTGCGATTTTTGGATTTTTGGCGATTTTTGTTATTCGCGATTTTCGGTGTGGCGATTTTTGATTTTGGTGTTTTTTTTTGCTAATTTTGTAATTTTTTTTATTCGCGCTTTTTGATTTGGTGATTTTTGTTATCCATGTTTTTCGATTTTGGACCTTGGAATTGTTTTTTTTTTACTATTTTTGATTTTGGCGATTTTTGTTTTTTGCGTTTTAGCTATTTTTGAGTTCTAGCGATTTTTGGCTTTAGCGGTTTTTGGATTTAGCCATTTTTGTTTTTTTGTGGCGATTTTTGTTATTCACGATTTTCAGTTTTGGCAATTTTTTATTTCGCCTATTTTTGTTTATTTGTGATTTTAGATTTTGGCGATTTTTGACTTGGCGATTACTGTTTTGTGGGATTTTGGATTTTTTGACAATTTTTGATTTTGGCGTTTTTTGAGTTTTTGGCGATTTTCGGTTTTGGCGATTTCTGACTGGCGTTTTTTATTATTGTAATTATTTGGTCAATTTAAGTTTCTTTAAGTTAAATTTTTATTAAGCTAGTTAGACCTGATATTTTTGTGTAATTAAAAAGGCATTCTTTTATTAAAAATTTTCCCGACGTTTCGTAGATTTTTGTCTACTTCCTCAGGGATCGTAATATATATTCTATATTATTTACATTTAACAGTAATATAAAACAGTTAAACACATCTTATTACATCACATCGTTTTTTATTTTTTTCTTGCGATTTTGTTATTCGCGATTTTCGGTTTTGGCAATTTTAGATTCAGGCGATTTTTAATATTGGTGATTTGTGTTATTCGCGATTTTCGATTTTTGGCGATTTTTGTTTTTTCGTGTGGTATTTTTGATTTTGGCGCTTTTTGATTTTTTTCCCGATTTTTGATTTCAGCGACTTTTGATTTTTGTGATTTTTGGCTTTAGCGATATTTGTTTTTTGTGATTTTTGATTTTAGCGATTTTTGTTATTCGCAATTTTCGGTTCTGGTAATTTTTGTTTTTAGCGATTTTTTTACTCGCGATTTTCGGTTATGGCGATTTTAGACTTTGATGATTTTTGTTTTGTTATAATGTTTGATTTGCCGATTTTTGTTTTTTGGTAATTAATGTACTTGCCAAAAGTTTTAAGATTGTAATTTTCATAGTAAGTCATATTTTTTTGTGTCACGCCATTGGTTCGATCCCGCCCATTTCTGTCCGACTACTCACATTAATAACTTATGAACTCACGCGAAGTTCCAAAGCTTCCTCAATTACAGTCGGTACTATGGATATATGTCATTTAATATTTACTTTAACAAATATTTACTTAACAAACGTACACACACACAAAAGTCCATGTATATATATAAGATCAAAGCTTAGGTAATTATTTATATCATAATTATAGCAAAAACATATCACGGAAAATTATGAGCAGTTTTAATTTAAGTTTTGTTAATTTTTGAACAAAATAACGATTTTTTAGTCTTTATTTGAAGCTTTGTCATCATGTACATATATTGTGCAAGTATCACATCAATAGCTTCTTAGAAATTATACATAGATGAAGAGTATCCACTGTTTTTCATTAATCATAAGTGAAAATGTTCAGGCAAAATAGGTCTTGAGTGACTGCCTGAAATGCTTGTTCTCGTTCATATAGTTTCATGCAGTTTCAGCAAAAGCTAACAATTTCTCAATTTTAAAATTTTTTTGCTTACATTACTTTTGTATCTTTTTAGTGTTTATAAAATTCGATATGCAACAATTTAATAATGGCAAAGCATCGAACATGACCAACTCGATGAGATCTCACAATGAAGCCTCAGCACGTAAATCATTAAATTTAGTATCCAGCATAGATATTATTGAGAGTGATGAATTAGCAACTATACCAGAAATAGATGAAATTTTGGAGAAAACATCGCAAACCTGTGAAATTTTTGCTTTGCCAAATACAAAACACTGCAATTCGATTATAAGGTAAGTCATTCAAAAAAAATATATATAGTTGAAATTGCTATGATAGATTTAAATAAAATCGTATTAGGTAGATTAGGAAAAACAGACTTGAGTTTATTAAAAATTCTAATATATGTTTTTCAAAAATAATAGCTTTGATAAAAAAAAACTCTAATTAAAATTGCTTATTTTGGAACAAGAAAAAAAATTTATTAGCATTTTTGTTTAACTACAATTTTTTATTTTCTGGAGCTAAATTAGTTGGTTCTATTTTGGGGAGGTCCAAAGGCAAAAAGTACCCTTATCACATAAACAATTTTTTGTCTGCTGCAAAAAAGTAAATATTTAAAACAATTTACCATTTTGTCTAAAATTAAGGACTTTCCTCACATTAAGTTCTGTGGATTACTACCGATATATACAGTATCACTTTCTGAATCGATTTTGTTTGTTTGTCTGTCCTTATAATGAAGCTTTGATCGTTTTAAAGAAAACCGCTATTGAAAGTGGTGAAAATTGGTGCATGTTTAGACATAGCCCTTATGGGTTCATCATAAATAATCTCAACCTACAGATTATCAAATTTTGTTAATGCATGCTTAATATATCCATTAATATTCATTCACAGTCTTCATATAAAACTGTTTCCCGACATTTACTTTAATATATACTAGCAGATTCCAGCCCTCGAAATTCGAGTGCAAATTCTAGGAAATTTTATTTTTCCATACCTAAAGGTGTGCTAATCAATTATAGCCAATTCACAAATCAACACAAAAAAGCAAATTTATTTTTATTACAAACACATTAACAAATTTAATAAAGACACACATAACATTGTATAATTTTATGTATGTGTTAGTAGCAAATTTAAATGCAATTTACTCAAAATAAAGGAAAAAATTTAAAAATCTGTAAATCTGCAAAACGGCTAAAAAGAAATACCTTTCAAATAATATATGTTTGGTCAAAATCGGGATAAAACGGTAGAACAAAACATCGGTCACAAGAAAACGCCTTTTGAATTATTTCAAACTATATGTAAGGACTTGAAGATAATGATTTATGTAAATACTTACTGGTAATGACCACTGTTTGTATGATTAACAACTATAAATAATGATATAAATTTAATGAAACAATCATATTGCGGCGATATATAGTTAGTTAGTGCGATGCCAATGTGTTGTTTTCACAGAAAGTTACTTTACTTCCTATATGTAACATATTTCTGAAAACCCTTCTTGTTATCTACAAAGTAACTAATTATTTGTATCAGTACCTAGTAAGCTGCCGGTAAGGCCTTTCCTCCAATGACACGCCCATGTTAAAATAACGGGTTTCATAATAGAATGGTATTTACTGAACACTTTTGATTTCTTATTCTAAAGCTCATTACATGTAATGGAAAGTTTTGCTGGGTAATGCCTGGTTTTCACTATATAATTTTCAATGTCAATTGTTGTCAATTATTGTATGAAAACTGGCAACATTTGGTATCTGAAATTAAAATTAAAAACGTTGGCAATTTGTTTTTGTTTGACAGCCGGATATTTTGTTAGTTTATAAGATATAATGCAAACGTAATAAATAGAAAATTACGAGATTTTAGTTGAGGCAATTGTTTGTTGTCAGTTTATATAACATAGTGAAAACCAGGATAAGAGTCTTTTGCTAAACTCATGGTTTAGGATATCGTATAGGCGACCTAGACCGACTATAATTGCTTTTTATGTTATGATTACTGAGAATATCTACATAGCTCTAAAAATATTTCTTATCAAGTATAACTTTGATGAACTGATAATTAATTAGATACAACTAAAACTAATCGAAAGTGTTTGATTAATTGGTTTTTTTTTTAATACAGTTGTAATCATTTTAAAGATCTTCAAAATAATTTAATCATTAAATTGATTTTTTTTTTATTCAACTCTTAGATATACACCTGAACCAACAACAATACCAACTATTCCAAATTGGTTGCAATTAGTTTTGCGAAGCAAATGTAATAACTCTAATGGACCGACTACCACAGCTACTGCTGCTGCAGCAGCAGCAACAGCCAGTTTAGCTAATTTGGCAACTAATGTCTGGTAAGTGCTGCACACAATTATTATTGCCGTTCAGGTCATATACAATACATATAATTTTCAATTACATCGGTCATTAATTTCATACGATTAAATATTTCTACTTTAAATTGTAGTTTATGTTCGCCTAATATTGCTACATAATCGTATAATATATTAATGTGTTTAGATTTATATTTTAAATTTAAAATGCATCATTATAACGGGTGTAAAGATATAGGTGGGCCAGACTATTTATAGCATGCATACAGTCAGGTCTGTTTTTATGGTCTTTTGAAGTTGAAATTTAACGTATACATAATTTCCTTTACTTTAAAATTTAAAAATATTACGTTAAAATATGTGTTGCCATCATTCATAGTACGTATATTTATCTATGTAGAAAAAAACATATCAAAAAAACTGAGAAATACAAAGGTTTGGGCCAATCAAAAAAAATTTAGAGGTGACTCAACGAAACTGAAAATTTTAAGTGTTTAAAATTTTACGAAAATTTCGTTCTGTAGTTTAACTTATTCAACAAGTTGTTATATGAGTCGATTTCAGTACTAAATTATCTCTTTAAAAAGCTATATAACTGCAAAATCGAATGAAATACCAAATGTCCCAAACGACTTTATTCCAAAAAACTGTGGGTCATGGAATGTGATGAAAATTTTTTCAAGTTTAACAAATTGATTAAAGCCATAATTTTTTTGGTCTCTGTACCTATAAGTACTCAGATATGAAGTATTGTTCTATTAACACGTTGTTAACCCTTTGCGAAATGAGACCAAAGATGGAAAATTTTTTTTATAAAATTTTTAAAACTCCTTTTTTAAGTTTTAAAAAATTTTCTTAAACAAAATTTAAAAAAATTTGTCTGGCATTGTGAAGTTTTGTTAAATATATGTTAGAGAATAACTGTATGAATTTTTAAGTAAATGCCTCTGCCAGATTTTTTTTACAAAGAATTACTTTTTGCGGATTTCGAGAAAAATGAGTTATTTGTGAAATATTCAGTCAATGTACTCTTTGTAAATACTTAGCATCAACAATTTACCAGTTTTCTACTTTTAAATGTTATATTTCATCTTAATAGCCTAAGGTTTCGGAAAAAATTTTATGACCCCATTATCCCTTTTGGACTTGGGGTCACTTATGACCCCAAGCTAATAAAAGACAATTTATTCAAAAATTCATATATTTTGTAAGCGCTATTGAATTTTAAAAATTTGGAGTAAATCTAACACAGTTAACCCATTCCTTGCCGAGGCCAAACTTTGAATTTTGGCGTATTTAAAAAAATTAATTGCTCTAGTAAACTAGATGAAACCCTTACTATGGGTTGGGATATAAAATTGTTCTATATTTAACGAAAACTTACCCTTATGTGCTCCTTGGGTTAAAATGATCCAAAATTCAGCAGTATTTGCAAAATATTTGAATTTTTTGACTTAATTGTCCTATACTAGCTTGGGGTCATTTGTGGCGCCAAGTCCAAATCAAATCATAAAAATCGGTAAAATATAGCACAATTCCACTCAGATTTTGTTCATGCTTATTTTCTATACCCAATTAGCTGAATCTAAGACCCATTCTCTAAACTCATAGTATAGGATATCGCATAGTCTAGACGACTATAATTTGCTTACTTGCTTTATCTTAGTTTTGCTCAATTTGAAACACATTAAGTTCCATTCCAGATGGAATGTCCGTTTTTTATGCCGCTTCCTTTATGCAATTTTCTCCAGAACGCATCTACCGCATAAAGAAAGACCTGAGTTTATATTACTTGAGGAATTACAATACCGTAGCCACAGCAATGCACTAAAATGTCCTCTTACTATGGGATGGAGAATGGTTTTTTGTTAATGAACATGAGGATATGAACTATACTAACTAGAATCATGTTAGTATGGGCCAAGCTATTAGCCCTTATCATTATAATAGTTACACTGATATGCTGATATAGAAAATACAGTTTCGTAGAGACAAATGGTTGAAATTTGGATGCCAGATCGAAATCGTATAATTTTGCCACTGAACATAAAATCGCTCATATCTCAAAAACTAAACGTTGTTGAGCATAGTGGTTGAAATCCGAATTGTGGAATTACTATTTATACCCTATACCACTATGTGGTGAGTTTAGAATGAGTATGTGCTGATGTTTGTAAAAACCATAAATATTTGATCGAAACCCATCTTTTATTGTACCGAACAAATCAAAATCTCTTTCCTAGTCTATTTAGCGATATCCGTCTGTCTGTCCGTCTAGTGTCCATGTAAACCCTGTAATCAAACCTGTAGTTTAAACAAATATAAACTTATTTTGATGAAATTTGGCCAGAGGACGAATGCTATTAAAATTCGTGAACATCAGTGCATATTCAGACCTAGATATCATACAACTAACCGCATATAGACCGACTAAAATCCAGATTATCATACGTGTATCGACAAAATTTGTTGCATGTGTCTATTTTACCCATTAATCAGTAGTCCGACCTGTATGACTATTTTTTGTCATAGTCCCCATATAAAGCTGCTTCCCGATCTTCACTTAAATCTGTAAAAAAAAGTTTTGCATAGATTTATTTTAGATTTGGCTTATATATGTTTTGGAGAAGAGTAAGTGATTTTATAAAATTTGGTCACGATAAGTCCATTATTGAACTAGTCCCCATATAACAATAACATCTTCTTATCTGCACGCCACAAATTAATAACAATAGCAAGAAAATTGGTTTATGCTTTTTTGCCATATCTGCAGTTATTGCCTCAGCAAAGCTGGATCCTAGATACTCTCTCGAAACGCATGGTATATGGTATTGTTTAGTCGTTCTAGACTGACTATAATTTTCTTACTTGTTTAAATATTCTGAAGGAATATTCGTTCCGGATTTTTGCGTATGTAATTTTTATGTGATTTTTTTCGAAACGCATTAACCGCATACAGGAAGACATGGGTGTATATTATTTAAGGGGTCACAATACCATAGTCATTACAATTCACTAGAATGCCAGCTTTCCATGGGTTCGATGATATTACTAATTTGAATAACCAGTACTTACCAGAATCATGTTACTATGAAGCAAGTTGTCGGTCCATTATCATTATATAGCAGCTCTCCCTGCTTTGCTCATATCGGAAATAAAGTATCGTGGAGAAAAATTATTGAAAATTTGATTGCCAGATCGAAAAACGTAAACTTTTGGCGTTCAACATAAAATCACTTATATCTCGAAAACTAAACGTCGTAAATCATAAAGATTGAAAGTTTCCCCCGCTATAAAAGCTTGCTTCCGAATGGTGAACTAACTGTTTTTACGGTTGCCTGACGGAAAAACGCAAAATTTTGGTTTTAAATATAGAATGGTTTATATATCTCGAAAACTATAAGTCGTAAAGAGAAATGTTTGAAAGATTCCATCTGTAGGAGAAAACTAAGCGTCGAGTGTGAAATGTTTGAAAATTTTTCCCTTCTTGGAAATATCTTATAAGAATTGTGGACTAACATTCTTTGGGTTACCAGATCGAAAAACATATAATCACTTCTCCACAACTAAGCGTCGTAGAGTAAAATGGTTGAAATCTTGCTACTTAATGAGTGATTCCATCTGAATTTATGTTAAAATATTATATAATATTCAATATTAAAAGAAATTTTAAGAGGCTTAAAACGTAACGTAACGTAGATATTCAAATTTGTATGAAAATTCAAAACTTTAAAATATTTTTCTAATTTTTACATATTAATTTAAAACATTTCGACATTACTAGCTATATAGGATGAGCTTTTAAGAGAAATTAATTTTTAATAAACATTTTGTGTGGCGCTGCGAACTTAGGCCCCAAGGAACAAATGCCCTCCCCCCCTCCCAAAAAAAATTAACTTATGCCCCAAAAAATTTGTATGATATTTTTATGGCTTTTGGGGCGTAAGTTAATTTTTTAATACAAATTTTAATAATTTTGGGGCATTTGTTCATTTTTAATTTGGAAGTTTGGGGCCTAAATTCATTTTTTTTCTTCAAGACTGATGAACAAATATACTCCAAAAATAAACTACGAAATATGTAATAAAGACCTTTTTATTTATGTTAGGCCTGATTAGCTTGATAATAACCAATTATATAGAACAATTAACTTGGCCAAATTTATAATAAGAAACCGGTTTGTTATTGTTTTTTGTTTGTAGTTTACTTATTTTCTCGTAAACTGAAAAAATATCGGGAATCGTTTGTAAATTGAAGTAATCAGTGTAAATAAACTATGTTCCGCCACACCCGCGCAGCTCAGTTGTCGTTAACTTATTTGTAATCGCCGCGCAAAACATATTTTTTGCAGATCATTCCGATATTTTACATTTTTATGGATAATAGAAAATGCTACGAAAATATTGCGCAAACATTGCAAGATATGCTATGGGGTTGCAAGCTAAATGAGGCTGCCGCAAAAGAATACAGAAAAACGAACATCCTTATTGAGAGATGAAACAATATCGGAAATTTCCGAACTGTTAAAAAGAGGAAAAATAAATAACGCAACGTTTTTGGCTAGAATGTGTTATACGAGAAATGGCATATGCTCGGATATGCTGCCAGAGGAAAAGAACATTTTCGAAGAGTATCCGAATACTGATAATCCTTGTTCCGACGGTGAAGAGCTTGCATTTACTGAAGCACAGATTGAATTAAGCCAAACTTTAAATTGAATGTAAAATCATGCGTTCTTTTTCAACATGCAAACATTGCAAGATGTGCTATGGTTGCGAGACAAAGCTCCGCAATGATGATGCTGAAAAGAATACAGAATTTAAATGCGTTTATTGCTGGGCAAATATTGAAAGCAGTATGCAAATTTTCATATAAAAAAATATTTTGCAAAAAAAAAAATTAAACAAAAATATGTGAAAAAAATTCACAATTTGCTTTGGGGCGTAAGTTCATTTTTTTTTTGGTTTTTTGAAAAATTGGGGCATATGATCATTTTTTGGGGCTTTTTTAAAAATTCTTTGGGACTTATTCCCCAATTTTTTGGGGTTTTGTTAATTTTTTTTGGGGACATTTGTTCATTGGGGCTTAAGTTCGCAGCGCCATTTTGTGTATGTTAAAAAAAAATATTTAACCCAAACCTTGGAACTAAACTTGCAACTAACTAGTTTTCAGGAAATCATAATTTCATTAATGATATTTTGATATATTTGAAAGCTTTCGGAACTTTTTTCTTATAAAATATCTTTATTCTGCATTTGACCTTGTGGAAAAGATGCAAATAAAATCTAAAAAATATCCATATACTTTTCTGGTTTTGCTATCAAAATACACCATCTAAATTAAACTAGAAAACTCTTTGAAAAAATATAACCTATTAAGCTTTTCACATGACACCGACGACAACTGTTCAAATTTGTCAGAAAATTCTTAATGACATATCAAAACTAAAAACATATTTTTTCTGTCTACACCTACGATGAAATCGTGCACAGAGAAGGATCAACTTACAAACATACTCATACATAACATATATAAAATAAATGTTTACATTAAATCATGTACAAAAGAGTGTAAGTTAAAATAACAATGTTTAATACCGCATAATACAAAACATTATTTAACTAGAAATATGATCTACATGGCTTGTTTAAATCTCAAAAAGTAATACGATTTTCTATGTTCAAGAAAAAAAAAAAAAAATACAAAACTAAATAAACAGTAGCTTCAAATGTACGATTATGTCTCTTGTTCATATCACCATACATGGGCCATATACGGCACTAAAATATCCAACCGAAGTGTATCCCATACCCATATGGTATTGGTATGATCTTGATATGAATTGTAACAGAAAATTTGACATGAAGTCTTTTTTCGTCTGTCTCTTTCGCATGAATGTATGTTGCTACCAAACACTATGCTCATGAAGTATTACAATTGTTAAATTGGAATAACTCACGATATGGAAACCACAGATCTTAATTAATCTTAAAATATATCAGTAAAAAAATTGCTTACCCAGAAGTAGTTTGCAAGGGAGAGTTGTTTTATATTAAGTACATATTATACTCGTATATGTTCCATTTGGTAGGTCGCTTTTCAGCATCTAAATTGGGCTTCTTTCATTGCACATGCATGCACAAAAATCATGCCTCTGTAGTAAATAATAGGCGCTTCTTTAAAATTGTAATTTATGCATTTTTATCTACTATTTTAGAAAAAATAAAGAAGATAGAAAGTAAGGCTTAAATTTAGTAATTAGCAAAGATTCCAATATCAGTTAAATTTAGAGATTATTATGAAAAAATACAGAAAAAAATTAAATTAAAATCTGGGAGTTTTTTTTTTATCGGACAAACGAATAATATGTAGTTTACAAAACAATAAAAAAAGTTAGAAAATTATAACGCGTCTAGACCAGGAGTTACTGAATAAGGTCCTCGGTCCGAATTTTCTTAGGTCATAAATGGATATAGAGAAATAAGGATAAATGAAATTTAAATGTAATTTTTATGAATTTGTGGCCTAAAGATATGAAGATGTTCATGAAAATAGACCGATCATGACAAAATTTATCAAAAACATAAATAAACCGAATATAAGAAAAATTTATACAATGCTTTTTGTTTTGAAGTGGTGGGATATGGGGACTTTGACTAAATGTTGTCGTATATAGTTTATTTTTGTAAGAAACTCATAAAAAAAAGTATTATAATCTGAATATTAAGTCAATCTCATAGGGGTCATTCGTATGGGAACTAAGTTCGAAAAGGTACCGATTTCAAAAAATTTCCATTAATTCCAAAATTCCATTAAAATATATATAAAATTTGCGACCTTTAATTTTTCCTACAAGATTTACATCGACAGACATACGTACGGACAGACATCGTTGAAGTGACTCAGAAAGTGGTTGTTACTCGATCGTTATAAGAAATTAAGGGTCTAGGTCAAGTATTTTTGGTAGTTACAAACAGCAGCACAAAATCTTAGTATACAGAATATAGTTTGTTGATAAACAACACCCTTTCAATACGGAAATGTTGAACACATACTTCTTCAACATAGTGTATTCAATGTCATTTAAATTTTTGTTATTTTTAAGACCAAATTTAGAAAAATATTTCATACGACTGGCATTTTAAGGTGTTTTTACTTAAAAGCCAACTCATTGTACTCAAATAATTATCAA
Source organism: Cordilura impudica (assembly GCA_963682025.1). Lineage (NCBI taxonomy): Eukaryota > Metazoa > Arthropoda > Insecta > Diptera > Scathophagidae > Cordilura > Cordilura impudica. The sequence goes on from OY821518.1 coordinate 28,197,682, forward strand.
CAACATGGTATTAAGTTTGAAATATTGTGGACTAAGTATTTCAATCAAAATGTTACTAAAAATAAAAATTTAATTTAGATCTTAGAATTAAATTAATCGACATAATTAGAGGTACTTAACAATATCACTCATATATATCATAAACGAAAAAAATTTGTTTCATAAAATTCTTAACAAAGAGTGATTGTTATTCATTCCTTTATTAATTTTATAAGTTCTTTAGTGAAATTTTAAATTAAGCATTTTTAAAATAATAATTTACTCATTAAAATGAAATTAATACTCTACTAAATCATGGTTATGCCAAAAATTAATAGAGACGAAACATTTAAGTTCTCATAAATCTGCCTGTAAAAAGCAAAATAAAATTTAAAAAGCACATACGAGGGTTGTCTCTTAACTTTTGCGGTGTGACTTCTCGAAAAAATTTATGTCAAATCTGGCTTCAGAATTGTAAAGTTTGACACATTTAATGGTAAATGTTCTCAGAATGTTTTGCAGCGCGTCTGAAAATTTTGTCCCTCTTTAAAAAAAGTCAGAAATCGGGAAATAGTTGAACGAAAGATGATTTACTACGGCATTAAATTCGATTTTATATATTGAAACACTAAACCGGGTCACGGTGTTTTGCTGGATTGTTGAAATTAATCGTGATCATGGTTGGTTCTAAATAAGTCTTCCATGATGGTCGTTCAAAATCGGCTGTTTTAGCCACAAAAAAAATTGGTACTGTACATTAAATTAGTTTATATGCCCATCATAGGACTTATTGTGAGATTGATACGTCCCTAAATATTCAATATTCAATATTCAATATGTAATAGGTAAAAAGATTTTTTTGCGTTGGATAACACATAATAGGGAAATAGTTCTAGAAAAGGCTCGTGTAGATTAAAAAAAAAATAAGAAAATTATAGTCGGTCAAGACCGACTATACGATACTCTATACCATGCGTTTGGAGAACCTATCTCTTAGGTCCAACTAAGTGGATATAGAAAATAAGCATAACCATATATGGTAAGGTCACTTGTTTTTTGCAGAAACATATACAAACCAAATTTGAGCAAAATCTGTACAACATTTCTGTGGTTTTCTGGAATAACCACGTATGTCCTTTTTTGTCAGTTTTGAGTTAATGATGCCAAATATATTAATTTTTAACGCTCTTTACATGTGTTCATTTTTTTTTTTAATGTTGACCATTTCTGAGTTTTTTCGTTAAATAACGACGTAACTTAAATGTTTATTAAATTAATTTGCAGCACTAACGACGTATGTCAACCTACGTTTGATCGTTGACAAATTATTTTCTCAGAAAACGACACATAGTTTTCAGTGTATAACCACTTATAAAAACTTGTGTGTTTATTTCTGTTATTTTTTGTCACTATTATTCTTGATACGTTGTTATATTCTCATCCAAAGTCCCGTTAACTTTTTGTTGACGAACAAAAAAATCCATTTTTCAAGCAACAACAACTTATGTCTACATGGTGGTAGTTTCTTTTTCAAAGAAAACGACGTTTGTCGACATAAGTTGTTTTATTTGCACATTTACACTTTAAGTGTAATTTACATACTGTTTTTTCGTCCTTCTCTAGGATCTATTCCTCTGAAGATTTTTGACTCAAAATTTTATATAAAGTATTTTTTGCCCATATCTGCAGGACTGTTAAATAAAATGTTCTAAAAACTTTATATCGAGCCCATAATTTCATATATAACGTTTTTTGGCTCTCCTGAATATTTTGATTTTATGACATACGCGGTTATTCTAGAAAACCACAGATTTTAGTTTTTTGACAATTTAAGTGAAGATCGGGAAACAGCTTCATATGGGGGATGTGACCAAGAATTGTCATATAGGGTATATTTTTGGAATACTGAATAATAGGTGTAATAAACACACACAAACCCAATTTGACTGAGATCTATATGATAACATGGATCATATGGCAATTTAAGTCGATTTTATAGATGTCATTTGTATAGGGACTATGTCTGAACATGCTGATGGAGGCTTACATACCAAATATGTTCTGATTTGCCAATTGTAATTTGATTATAAGGTTTACATGAACACACAGAAGGACAGACGGATGGACATCGCTAAATCGACTCAGAAAGTGATTATTTGTTTGTAGAAGGTAATCTCAGTAACTACCTCAGTAACTACCCATCTAGATTCAAAAATTTTGGTTACAATATTTAGAATGGTCCTAAATTTTTTTTTGATATTTTTAGTGGGCGTGACACCTACCTTATAATATGAACTTTTAATATCATATATATTGAGTACTAAAACAGAGAGAGCTTTGCAAATTTGTGCAATGTCACCTATTATTTATGATAATGGACGTGCCAAAAATGGGTGCTGTCGGACCAATGGGTGTGGCTCCTCCCATACAGAGTAAATATAAAATGTCATACCTCTGGAATACTGTAATGGTGAGAGCCTTGAAACTTTGCATAAGTTATTCATGTGATTAGTCGAAAAAATGGGTATGATCGGAGCAGTGGGCGTGGCAGCGCCCATACAATGTAAATACATAATATCATATAACTGGTATACTATAAAAAGGAAAGTCCTGACAATTTGCAGGAGCTCATCAGATATTAATATGAGCAGTCGGACAAAAAGGTGGCGGGATGGCACCAATGGGCGTGGCACTCTCCATAAAAAGTAACTACTAAATGGCATATATCTGGAGCACTGTAAAATTGAAAGCCTTGCGACTTTGCGTGTGCCCACGTTGACACTTGACACTTTGCATGAGTCCATCAGATATTAATGTCAGTAGTCCGACAAAATGGTCAGGATATGAGTTTGTGCTGATGTTTATAACTGCCACAAATATTTGATCTGGACCCACCTTTTTTTATACTGATCGACTCAGAGTTACTTTCTGAGTCGATTTAAAGATGTCTGTCCGTCCGTCTGTCCATCCATCTGTGTGTCCATGTAAACCTTGTAATCTAACTACATGAATATATTTTTGACGAGAATTGGTATATAAGCTTTTATCGACCATAGAATGAACGCTGTTGAAATTGGTTAAAATCGGTGTATTTTCAGATCTAGCCCCATATAAATGACAGTTATAAGATCGACTGAAATTGCTATAAGAACCAAATTAACATACAGATATTGGTCAAATTTGTTTTGTATGTATTTTTTACATCCATTAATCAGTAGTCCAAAAATAAAACGTGTAGCAGATTTCTTAGTTATTATAGCCGCTGATCTCCACGTAAATCTAGCAAAAACAAATTTACTACAAAGAGATAGGGTCTCTAAACCATGGTATGGGGTAACGTATAGTCTGTCTAGACCGACTATAACTTTCTTACTTGTTCCTTTTTTTTGGAAAATTAAAAACCAAACGTTTAAAAATCACCCTTTAATTCTAATGGAGTATGTTTTCAACACAATCTGGTATGTGATGAAAATCGATTACGATATTATATCGAATTTTTATATTATTTCAATTGTAATTGGCATTTTTCGGCATTTTGTATTTCTGTATAGAAGTCACTTTGTCGATTCTACCTGAAGAAAAACGTTTTGAAACTTAAATAGTTTGTTTTTCAATTGTTTGCCGCACAGCATTTAAGGCAACCATCGTATGATTCTCAAATATTAATAGAATCTGACAAATTTTGGACCTAATATCATTTCCCGGAACGTTGAGTAACTTGTGAACATATAAAGATTATTGAATAAGCCAAATGTTGTTAATAAAATATTAAATTTACTTTAATGATCACTTAAATCTGTAAACACGAGTATACAAAAACATATGGATTAGGATATAATTAATTCTTAGTTCTTTAAAATTCTAATCTAAATGGGTTATCTTTTAGAAAAATAAACCTTAAACAAGTAAGAAAATTATAGTTGGTCTAGACCGACTATATGATACCCTATACCATGGTTTAGAGACCCTATCTTTCGGTCCAACTACTTCGATATAGAAAATAAGCATAAACCAAATTTGAGTGCGATTTTTATTAATTTTTTTGGCTGCAGATATGAAAAAGTTCATATCGGATGCTATATCTGTAAAGGGACTAGGTCCAAAAATGGACCGATCCTGATCATGTTTGGTAAAGTCTCTTGTATTTTGCAAAAATATGTACAAACAAAATTTGAGGAGAATCAGTGCAATATTTTTGTTTTTTAATAGATTTAACTGAAGATCGGGAAGCAGCTCTATATGGGGTCAAAGGGATCATTTTTGGACTACTCATTAGTGGATGTAATGAACGCATACAAACCCAATTTGAGTAAGATCTATATGACAATTTGGATCTTATGGCAATTTATGTCGATTTCATATGGGTAATTTGTATGGGGGCTAGGTCTGAACATGGACCGATTCTCACCAATTTCAATAGCGTTCATCCCATGGCCGATAAAAGCTTATATACTAAATTTCATCAAAATACATTCATATTTGCGACCTGCAGTTTGATTACAAGCTTTACATGGACACACAGACGGACGGACGGACGGACGGACGGACGGACATTGTTAAATCAACTCAGAAAGTGATTCTGATTCGATCGGTATAATTAAAGATGGGTCTAGGTCAAATATTTTTGGTTGTTACAAACAGCAGCACAAAGTCATTATACCCAAACCACATAGTGGTATAGGGTATAAAAAGCTTAATATTTCTAAAGAACATTTTCGAATAATTAGCTTTTCACTGGTGAGTTTTAAACGATCGAACGTTCTAAAAGGCGTGGGTGAAAAGAAATTTGATTTAATAATTTTGAGAAATAAATATTTACATTGGGGACAAAAAAAAAAAAATAAGAAAAATGTATTTCAATATACTTAGGTATATGTTTACGTAAATAATTTATTAAAAAAAGAAAATAAAGAAATAAAAAAGTAAACCTTGTTTACTTAGTTAGTTATAATTCAGCTGTTTTGTAATTTGAGTCTTTAATACAAACAAATTTTCATTAAAAAATTTCATATCGATTTGTTAATAATAGAAATTTGAGTTTTTGTGGATACAAATGTTCGCAACAAATTGCAAAAAGATTTGCAATTAGTTTCAGTCAGACATTACTAGCAGAGATACTTGACGGAGAAATTTAAAAAATGCTTAACGAGAATAAAAAGTGAATCTTTTCATTAATTATATCCTTCAAAAAGGATACATTCTATAAAACAAAGTGTTTTTAAGGCTACCTAATTGTATGCAGCGTTTCTTACGATAAAAAATAAAATATGTTTGAAAAATTACGCTGTGTACATTGTGTAGTTTTAAAAAACAATTGGCTCAATCATCAGTGGTGTGTTTTTCTATTTCTTTTCGTTTTTGAGAAAATATTATAAAAGAAGTGCTGTTACTCAAACTATGTTAAAAATCCTTTGAAAGCAACCATTGATTTTGAACTGTTTCTCCATTTACTATTTTTGTGTTTCCCAAAATATCAATCAATAATAAAAAGTCAAAATCGATTGAAGCTTTCTGGGATTTTAACATTAAAACATCAGAGACAACGTATGCTTAGCAGTAAAACTTCAGTAATTTATACAATTTACGCCATATTGCTCCAACTGATGTGAGTTCTTGTTTTGTAGTGTAAATTGTGTTCAAAGACTCAAATCATTTGGTGCTTTGGAGTGTTTTTATGTGTAACATCTATTGAGATTTGTCAATTTAGTGATAAATGAAGTGTTTTTGTTTCTCTCTGATTTCTGAAATTATTTCAAAAATGACACAATGTTTGTTCAGCCAGTTTCTGTTCGCCAACGATTGTCAAAAATTCCTTTTTTTGTGTAGCTACAACCATTGTGTCTTTTTAGAAAATATTATTCATGTTCTTCAGTTTATATTGCTGGTGTCTATACATATTATGTGCTGGATATTCGTAACGTTGGCAGTAAACATCTTTTGGTTTTCTAGAATGAAACAATCGTTTTCAGCGTTTTATTACCGATTGTTTCAATTTAGCTGAAGTACGATGATTCATTCTTGGAACCTGAAGACAACTCACATTTAATGCTCTGCTACATACATGTGTTTTTAAAATCTAATTTAGAGGTATTTCCAAGCAAAGGTATGATTTAATTTACAATAATTTATTTACCATGAAAATATGTTTAAAATATGAAAAATTATTTTTATTAATTATAAAAAAAACCTTAAGAGACAGAGAAAAACAAGTTTGAAAATTATACTCGGTCTAGACCGACTATGCGATACCCTATACCATGCGTTTAGGTCCAACTAATTAGATATAGAAAATAAGCATAAACTAAATTTGAGTGGCATTGTTATTAATTTTTTTTTGGCTGCAGATATGAAAAAATTCATATCGGATGCTATATTTATATGTGGACTAGTTCGAAAAAGTCACTTATATTTTGAAAAAATATATTCAAAACAAATTTGAGAAAAATCTGTGCAATATTTTTGTGTTTTTATAGATTTTAGTGAAGATCGGGAAGCAGCTCTATATGGGGCCTATGAATAACAATTGTCCTATAGGGATTAATTTTGGACTACTGAATAATGGATATAATAAACACATAAAAATCAGAAAGGGATTCTGAGTCGATCGGTATAATAAAAGATGGGTCTAGGTCAAATATTTTTGGTAGTTACAAACAGCAGCACAAAATCATTATACCCAAACCGCATAGTGGTGTAGGGTATAAAAAGACAAGTAAGGAAATTATAGTCGTTCCAGAGCGACCAAGTGTTTAGAGAATTGGTCTTAAGTCTAACTAATCGGGTATACAAATAAGCATTATCCAAATCTGAGAGAAATTTTTATAAATTTTGTTGCATTTTTAATTTTTAATATTAATTTTATAATTTTCAATTTTTAATTTTTAATTTTTAATTTTTAATTTTTAATTTTTAATTTTTAATTTTTAATTTTTAATTTTTAATTTTTAATTTTTAATTTTTAATTTTTAATTTTTAATTTTTAATTTTTAATTTTTAATTTTTAATTTTTAATTATTAATTTTTAATTTTTAATTTTTAATTTTTAATTTTTAATTTTTAATTTTTAATTTTTAATTTTTAATTTTTAATTTTTAATTTTGAATTTTTAATTTTTAATTTTTAATTTTTAATTTTTAATTTTTAATTTTTAATTTTTTTATTTTTAATTTTTAATTTTTAATTTTTAATTTTTAATTTTTAATTTTTAATTTTTAATTTTTAATTTTTAATTTTTAATTTTTAATTTTTAATTTTTAATTTTTAATTTTTAATTTTTAATTTTTAATTTTTAATTTTTAATTTTTAATTTTTAATTTTGAATTTTTAATTTTTAATTTTTAATTTTTAATTTTTAATTTTTAATTTTTAATTTTTAATTTTTAATTTTTAATTTTTAATTTTTAATTTTTAATTTTTAATTTTAATTTTTAATTTTTAATTTTTAATTTTTAATTTTTAATTTTTAATTTTTAATTTTTTAATTTTTAATTTTTAATTTTTAATTTTTAATTTTTAATTTTTAATTTTTAATTTTTAATTTTTAATTTTTAATTTTTAATTTTTAATTTTTAATTTTTAATTTTTAATTTTTAATTTTTAATTTTAATTTTTAATTTTTATTTTTAATTTTAATTTTTAATTTTTAATTTTAATTTTTAATTTTTAATTTTTAATTTTTAATTTTTAATTTTTAATTTTTAATTTTTAATTTTTAATTTTTAATTTTAATTTTTAATTTTTAATTTTTAATTTTAATTTTTAATTTTTAATTTTTAATTTTTAATTTTTAATTTTTAATTTTTAATTTTTAATTTTTAATTTTTAATTTTTAATTTTAATTTTTAATTTTTAATTTTTAATTTTTAATTTTTAATTTTTAATTTTTAATTTTTAATTTTTAATTTTTAATTTTTAATTTTTAATTTTTAATTTTTAATTTTTAATTTTTAATTTTTAATTTTTAATTTTTAATTTTTAATTTTTAATTTTTAATTTTTAATTTTTAATTTTTAATTTTTAATTTTTAATTTTTAATTTTTAATTTTTAATTTTTAATTTTTAATTTTTAATTTTTAATTTTTAATTTTTAATTTTTAATTTTTAATTTTTAATTTTTAATTTTTAATTTTTAATTTTTAATTTTTAATTTTTAATTTTTAATTTTTTAAGTTTTAATTTTTAATTTTTAATTTTTAATTTTTAATTTTTAATTTTTAATTTTTTAATTTTTAATTTTTAATTTTTTAATTTTTAATTTTTAATTTTTAATTTTTAATTTTTAATTTTTAATTTTTAATTTTTAATTTTTAATTTTTAATTTTTTAATTTTTAATTTTTAATTTTTAATTTTTAATTTTTAATTTTTAATTTTTAATTTTTAAATTTTATTTTTAAATTTTAATTTTTAATTTTTAATTTTTAATTTTTAATTTTTAATTTTTAATTTTTAATTTTTAATTTTTAATTTTTAATTTTTAATTTTTAATTTTTAATTTTTAATTTTTAATTTTTAATTTTTAATTTTTAATTTTTAATTTTTAATTTTTAATTTTTAATTTTTAATTTTTAATTTTTAATTTTTAATTTTTAATTTTTAATTTTTAATTTTTAATTTTTAATTTTTAATTTTTAATTTTTAATTTTTAATTTTTAATTTTTAATTTTTAATTTTTAATTTTTAATTTTTAATTTTTAATTTTTAATTTTTAATTTTTAATTTTTAATTTTTAATTTTTAATTTTTAATTTTTAATTTTTAATTTTTAATTTTTAATTTTTAATTTTTAATTTTTAATTTTTAATTTTTAATTTTTAATTTTTAATTTTTAATTTTTAATTTTTAATTTTTAATTTTTAATTTTTAATTTTTAATTTTTAATTTTTAATTTTAATTTTTAATTTTTAATTTTTAATTTTTAATTTTTAATTTTTAATTTTTAATTTTTAATTTTTAATTTTTAATTTTTAATTTTTAATTTTTAATTTTTAATTTTTAATTTTTAATTTTTAATTTTAATTTTTAATTTTTAATTTTTAATTTTTAATTTTTAATTTTTAATTTTTAATTTTTAATTTTTAATTTTTAATTTTTAATTTTTAATTTTAATTTTTAATTTTTAATTTTTAATTTTTAATTTTTAATTTTTAATTTTTAATTTTTAATTTTTAATTTTTAATTTTTAATTTTTAATTTTTAATTTTTAATTTTTAATTTTTAATTTTTAATTTTTAATTTTTAATTTTTAATTTTTAATTTTTAATTTTTAATTTTTAATTTTTAATTTTTAATTTTTAATTTTTAATTTTTAATTTTTAATTTTTAATTTTTAATTTTCAATTTTTAATTTTTAATTTTTAATTTTTAATTTTTAATTTTTAATTTTTATTTTTTAATTTATAATTTTTAATTTTTAATTTTTAATTTTTAATTTTTAATTTTTAATTTTAAATTTTTAATTTTTAATTTTTAATTTTTAATTTTTAATTTTTAATTTTTAATTTTTATTTTTTAATTTTTAATTTTTAATTTTTAATTTTTAATTTTTAATTTTTAATTTTTAATTTTTAATTTTTAATTTTTAATTTTTAATTTTTAATTTTTAATTTTTAATTTTTAATTTTTAATTTTTAATTTTTAATTTTTAATTTTTAATTTTTAATTTTTAATTTTTAATTTTTAATTTTTAATTTTTTAATTTTTAATTTTTAATTTTTAATTTTTAATTTTTAATTTTTAATTTTAATTTTTAATTTTTAATTTTTAATTTTTTAATTTTTAATTTTTAATTTTTAATTTTAATTTTTAATTTTTAATTTTTAATTTTTAATTTTTAATTTTTAATTTTTAATTTTTAATTTTTAATTTTTAATTTTTAATTTTTAATTTTTAATTTTTTAATTTTTAATTTTTAATTTTTAATTTTTAATTTTTAATTTTTAATTTTTAATTTTTAATTTTTAATTTTAAATTTTTAATTTTTAATTTTTAATTTTTAATTTATAATTTTTAATTTTTAATTTTAATTTTTAATTTTTAATTTTTAATTTTTAATTTTTAATTTTTAATTTTTAATTTTTAATTTTTAATTTTTAATTTTTAATTTTTAATTTTTATTTTTTAATTTTTAATTTTTAATTTTTTAATTTTTAATTTTTAATTTTTAATTTTTAATTTTTAATTTTTAATTTTTAATTTTTAATTTTTAATTTTTAATTTTTAATTTTTAAATTTTAATTTTTTTAATTTTTAATTTTTAATTTTTAATTTTTAATTTTTAGATTTTAATTTTTAATTTTTAATTTTTAATTTTTAATTTTTAATTTTTAATTTTTAATTTTTTAATTTTTAATTTTTAATTTTTAATTTTTAATTTTTAATTTTTAATTTTTAATTTTTAATTTTTAATTTTTAATTTTTAATTTTTAATTTTTAAATTTTTAATTTTTAATTTTTAATTTTTAATTTTTAATTTTTAAATTTTAATTTTTAATTTTTAATTTTTTAATTTTTAATTTTTAATTTTTAATTTTTAATTTTTAATTTTTAATTTTTAATTTTTAATTTTTAGTTTTTAATTTTTAATTTTTAATTTTTAATTTTTAATTTTTAATTTTTAATTTTTTATTTTTAATTTCTAATTTCTAATTTTTAATTTTCAATTTTTAATTTTTAATTTTTAATTTTTAATTTTTAATTTTTAATTTTTATTTTTTAATTTTTAATTTTTAATTTTTAATTTTTAATTTTTAATTTTTAATTTTTAATTTTTAATTTTTATTTTTTAGTTTCATTTTTCAAATCATTTTTATAATACTGTTCGGTCCCTCATTTTATCTCCAAACATTTCCTAATTAAATCATTCCTTCATTTGATCTCCAAACACTTCCTAATCTTTTAACCAGTACAATCGTACCCTACACCATTTTTGTCTTACTCTGTTTTTCTTAAATTATGACTATATGTTTTTGCAAAACATAAGTTACTTTTACCAAATATGGTCAGGATCGGCCCAATTTTCGACCAAGTCCCTATATAAGTATATGAACTTTTTCAAATTTGCAGCCAAAAACATATATAATAATGGATGTAACAGACCTCTACATCCCTTAATTGTAAATGAAAAAAATACTTTTTCTAGCACTTATAGTTGCCGTACAATATTTTTTGCGTTGTAGTCAAAAAAATTGACGAAGAAGCGTCCGAAAGTTTCTTGAAAAATATATAAGTTAAATTCCTAACGTGTCAGTGGTAAAAAGTTCATAAAAATATTATTAACTAGCAAAACCCACCACTCGAAATTCGAGTGCTAATTCTAGGAAATATTTTTTCATTAAATTTTTTTTTCAATATTTTTTTAGTCTATATACATATATATAAAAATTTATATATAAATAAAATTTATTAAACTTCATTATAAATATTTGATAAACACACAGAAGAAATATAAATGGGATTGTTAATAAATAATTTTATAAGAGCCTAAAGGTATGCTAAACAATTTTAGGCAATTCACAACTTAACACAGGACGCTTAAAATGTACTCTTTTTTGAAGCCATCTTTTGTATTGGCTAAAATTGATTAGCATACCTTTGGGCTCTTATAAAATTATTTATTATAAATATTTTATTTTATATAATTTAATATTTTTTAACACATATTATACATAAATTTTATCATTCGCCACATCTCCTCCATATGATCTATAACTATGCCAAATTTCACACTCCTCCGTGTGCGCATTTTGCTTGAAAAGGGGTCCAAAATTTACCTTCACGTGTTAATATATAGATATTTAAAGTTTTAAAATCAAATATACGGATAGTTATTCTAAAATCTAGAACTTAGGGTATGTTTGTATGGGGTGCTTTGTCCGAACATGCACTAATTTTCATCAATGTCCTTGAGCCGTTCAAGACATATAAAATTTCACCAAACATTTTTATATTTGCGGCTTTTAGTTTGATGACATCGTTAAATTGATTCTGAAGTAATAAAAATTGCTTTCATACTATCGTCCAGTACTATCGGAATTTGGAAATCCATATGTAAATTCTCTTTTCTCATCTAAGAATCTCGAATTACGTTAAATTTTTGGATTGCTATCCGTTTCTTTCTATGATATGCCTATATACATAATAAAAGAACAATAGAATAAATACATCAGTAAACGTTAGGTATCTACGTCGCTTAGAAAAGAGATGGAAAAGGAGATAGTACAAATCATAAAAAATAATAACCATTTCAATCCTTAACTTCATAATCGTTTTCTTTCTAAGCAATTCTCAAACGGTTTGTCGCTTAATGGCTGCATTATCCATTTAAGGGTTAAAATCCATTCATGGAAAGCCTGCATTGATACTAAACCTATCGACTAAATAAATTGCAGGGCAAGTGTTAATTAAGTGTTATTTCTTATTATTAAACAAAGCGGATTTTTTATGGGTATTTCAACCTTAATAGAATGTGGCGGAAATATAAGTATCATAAATCTTCACATGATTCATGACATTTTTTTTATAAATGAAAAACTTCTTAAGAAAATATAGTGGCTGAAGCGTTAGTGTTTTTAAAATAAATGCATTTTTATTATGTGTGACCTTCTTAAAGTTTAACCAGCAACTGGGTTTGGTATCGACAACAATAAGATGATTGTAAAACTACCAATATTGTTTAAAAGTTCAGAAATCGAAAAAATAGGAAAAAAATAAAAAAAACAAACAAAACAATGGGCAATTTAATGAAGTATGAAAAGCATCAACTACCAACAACTAACTTCTCAAATAAATAGTTTATGGGTACACACAAAAACTAGAATCCATTACAACAAACTAATTTCGGTTACGACAAAATATATACTGTTGAAATAATCCGATTGCTGGATACGAGTACATAGCACAACCCAACATTTGGATTTTATAACTAAGTACTGACAAATAGATTAACAAATAAATATGAAACCAAACAGTTTTCTCTGTGTATATGCATACTGACTTATACGTAATGTGTTTTGAAGTAACACCCTCAGAAATGTCTATCAATCAAGGTATTAATCAATGTAATTAATTCTGGTAAAGAACAACAACTCTAACAATACATTTTGCAAATAATTTTATACCAAAAACAGCTAAAAAAACAAGTAAAGAAATTATAGTCGATGTAGACCGACTGTACAATACCCTACGCCATGCGTTTCGAAAGAAGGTCTTGCATCCAACTTTTCTGAGACAATAATAGCACATAGAAAATAATCATATATGAAATTTTAGTGATTTTGTAATCAATTTATGGCGTGCAGTTCATAACTGATTTTAAATGGGAAATAGGTCAAAAAAGGATCGATCATGACCATTTCTTTTAACTAGCAGATTCCAGCGTTCGAAATTCGAGTGCAAATTCTAGGAAACTATATTTTTTCATTTAATAAAGATCCTAAAGGTATGCTTCAAAATTCAACTCCTTTTAGATGAAGAAAATAAACTAAACACATTAACATAAACACATTAACAAATTTAATAAACACACAAATAGCATTGTATAATTTTATGTATGTGTTAGTAGCAACTTTAAACGATCATAACTCCAAAAAAATATTCCAGACGATGAAATCTATAAATCTGGGTAACAGCTAAAAGGAAATACCTTTGAAATGATAAATTTTTGTCAAAATCGGGGTAAAGCTGTGAAACCTACATCGGTTACAAGAAATCGCCTTGCCTATTAATATTATAGATATAATAAAGAGGTAATGTGTGTTTTTTTGTTTATAGGGGGTAATCTCCGTAACGACTCATCTGATTTTCCTCAAATTTTCACAGAGTCTTACTGCGGATATGGGAAGTGCTATATTTTTTATGGGCGTGGCACGTCCCATACCAAGTAAATTTTTAATATCATATATTTTGAGTACTATGATAGGGAGGGCTTTGCAAATTTGTATGATGTCACCATTATTAATGTAAATAGCTGTGGCGGAAATGGGCGTGATCGGATAAGTGGGCGTGGTAGCACCCACACAAAGCAATTACTCTATATCATATATCTCGAATACTATGACAGAGACAGCTTTGCAAATTTGTCTTAGGTCATCTATTATTAACGTGAGTAGTCAGACAAGAAATGGGCGGTATCGCAGAAACGGGGGTGGCAACCCCAATAAAAAGTAAATATTAAAAGTCATATAGCTGGGGTACTGAAGTAGTTAGAGCCTAGCGACTTTGCATGAGCCCTTTCACTATGATGTGGTGAGTGGGAGGGGGGGTGGAGCGGGTGGAGGGGTAGCGAAGCACATAGGGTTACATTTAGTATTTAGTATTTTGTTAAATTACTTACATTTCTCAAAAACATATATAAACCAAATTTAAAAAAAAAATCTTGCAAAATTTTTGTTTTTCGGTAAATTCAAGTGAATTTTGGGAATCGGATTTATATCGCGACTATGACTACATTGTTTATTTTAGGACTACTGATTAGTAGATATAATAGACATATATATACCAAATTTTATCGATAAACATATAAGTGATAATCTGGATCTTACGACCATTTTAGTCGATCTGACAGGGCTTATTTATATGGAGACCTGGTCTGAACATGCATCGATTTTCACGAATTTCAATATCTTTCGTCCAGTGGTCGATAAAAATTGTATATTCATATTTGCGATGTACAGACGGACAGACAGACAGACAATGGCATGGGCGGACATCGCTTAATTGACTCATAAAGTGAGTCGATCGGTAAATTAAATGGTGGATCTTGATCAAATATTTTTAGTACCACGTAGTGGTATTTTGTTCTGTATTGACTCCAAAATGCTTGACCGATCTTGATGATATTTTCTGGGAATCTTCAGAATGGCCTGGCGGGTGACACTGAGTATTAAAATTTAGATGCAATATAAAAACCAGATGTTTTCTTAGGGCCAGGAAGGCGGACCGTGCCCAGCTAGTAGGGTATAAAACGAATTTTGGCAATTAATTACAAATTTATGGAATCTTCTTTTAAAAATACTTAATAAAATGTTAAAATTGCAATACTTTTGAAAGCGAAAAGGTATTTTAATATGGAGGCACCCTATACTCAGCCCGTCCGTCGGTCGGTCCGTATATCCAGTGTTCAGATTGTCGGTCGCACCCCCTAAAAATATGCGAATAGCAAAAAAAACTGAGAAATACAAAGTTTTAAGCTAATCAAAAAACATTTAGAGGTGGCTAAAACGCGATTGAAAATTTCAAGTGTGTTTTATATGAGGAAAATATGACTTTTTTTTTTTTCAGATTTTACGAAATTTTCGTTCTATAGTTTAATTTTTCCTACAAACTGTTATACAATTCGCGATCAGTATTAAATTATCTTTCCAAAAAGCTATAAAACTTAAAAATCGAATAAAAACTCGCCAATAAATAGCAAATGTCCCAGACCACTTTTTGCCCAAAAAAAAAAAAAAAAAAAAAGACTAGGTCATGAAATTTGATGGCATTTTTTCAACTTTAAGAAATTAATTAAAGCCAACATTTTGTTTTAGTCTCTATACCTGTAAGCACTCAGATATGAGTTAACCTTGTTAACCTATGAAGCATTGAGACCGAAAATGGAAATTTTTTTTTGATAAAATTTTGAAAACTCCTATTTCAAGTTTTGAAAAATTTTCTTAAACAAAATTTTAAAAAATTGATCTAGCTCTTTAAGGTCTTATTAAATGCATATTCGAGATTAAGTGTGTGAATTGTTAGGTAAATCCCAATGCCAGAATTTTTTTGGCAAGGATTTAATTTTTGCGGATTTCGAGAAAAATGCGATTTTTGTAAAATATTCTGTAAATTACTATTTCTAAATACTTTATATCAAAAATTCATCACTTTTCTATTTTTAAATGTTACATTTTATCTTAATAGCCTAGGGTTTCGGAAAAAATATTATGACCCCAATAACCCTTTTGGAATTGGGTCACTTCTGACCCCAAACTAATGAAAAACAATTTAGTTTTTTTTGGCACAAACGTGGTCTGGGGCATTTGCTATTTCTTGGCGAGGTTTTATTCGATTTTTAAGTTTTATAGCTTTTTGGAAAGATACTTTAATACTGATCCCGAATTGTATAACAATTTGTAGGAAAAATTAAACTACAGAACGACATTTTCGTAAAATCTGAAAAAAGTCATATTTACCACATATAAACACACTTGAGCCACCTCTAAATGTTTTTTGATTGGCGCAAAACTCTGTATTTCTCACTTTTTTTGCTATTCGCATATTTCTAGGGTGTGCGACCGAGAATTTGAACGGTTTTTTTTTTATTAAGGGCCATCCTAATGTACACGTTATTTCCCATTTTTAGATAAAAATGATGCATAATTTATGGAAATGTCCACAAAATGCACATACATGGTTTGTGATATAGCCAAATTTTTAAAACAGTATGATCTTCGATATATATCTGTGGTCACAATCGATAACAGCTTAAGTCGACTTAAGAATGATTTGAGTTGTGTAAGCGCTCATATTCTACTAACAACGCTTTATATTTACGTGAAATCCCCATTTATCTAACAACGTTCTTTAAAAAGATATTAATAACAAGTAAGAAAATTATAGTCGGTCTAGACCGACAATACGATACCCTATACCATGCGTTTAGAGACCCTATGTAATGACCCAACTAACTGGATATAGAAAATAAGCATAAACCAAATTTGAGTGGGATTTTTATTAATTTTCTTGGCTGCAGATATGAAAAAGTTCATATCGGATGCTATATCTATATGGGGACTAGGTCCAAATATGGACCGATCCTGATCATGTTTGGATAGGTCTCTTGTATTTTGCAATTATGTATACAAACAAAATTTGAGAAGAATCAGTGCAATATTTTTGTTTTTTGATAGATTTAAGTGAAGATCGGGAAGCAGCTCTATATGGGGCCTATGACTAAGAGTTGTCCCATAGGGATCATTTTTGGACTACTCATTAATGGATGTAATAAACGCATAGAAACCGAATTTGAGTAAGATCTATATGACAATTTGGATCTTATGGCAATTTATGTCGATTTCATAGAGGTAATTTGTATGGGGGCTAGGCCTGAACATGGACCGATAAAAGATCGAGTACCAAATTTCATCAAAATATATTCATATTTGCGACCTGAAGTTTGATTACAAGCTTTACATGGACACACAGACGGACGAACGGACGGACGGACGGACATCGTTAAATCGAATCAAATAGTGATTCTGATTCGATCGGTATAATTAAAGATTGGTGTAGGTGAAATATTTTTGGTTGTTACAAACAGCAGCACAAAGTCATTATACCCAAACCACTATCATAATATTGCTATTGTTTATTTAAGACTCATTGAAGTTGTTTAATCCCCATTAAATTAGAATGTTTTTAGTTGAGTAATCTCTTCGTTTAATATAAATAATATAAAAAAGATTCTATGATTATATGCTTTTTTGAAATCTGGGGCCTTAAGTCTTTATAGAACTTTTACATTAATAGAGAACTGGAATAAAGACAACAGGATTCTTCGTTCCTGATAAAAATTTTCACCGAAAATTAGTACAAACAAGTAAGAAAATTATAGTCGGTCTAGACCGACTATACGATACCCTATACCATGCGTTTAGAAACCCTATCTCTTAGGCCCAACTAACTGGACATAGAAAATAAGTTTTTTGATTTTTGGGATTTTTATTAATTTTTTTGGCTGCAGATATAAAAAAGTTCATATCGGATGCTATATCTATAAAGGGGCTAGGTCCAAAAATGGACCGATCCTCATCATGTTTGGTAAAGTCTCTTGTATTTTGCAAAAATATGTACAAACAAAATTTGAGAAGAATCAGTGCAATATTTTTGTTTTTTAATTGATTTAACTGAAGATCGGGAAGCAGCTCTATATGGGGTCAAAGGGATCATTTTTGGACTACTCATTAGTGGATGTAATGAACGCATACAAACCCAATTTGCGTAAGATCTATATGACAATTTGGATCTTATGGCAATTTATGTCGATTTCATATGGGTAATTTGTATGGGGGCTAGGTCTGAACATGGACCGATTCTCACCAATTTCAATACCGTTCATCCCATGGCCGATAAAAGCTTATATACCAAATTCCATCAAAATATATTTATATTTGCGACCTGCAGTTTGATTACAAGCTTTACATGGACACACAGACGGACGGACGGACGGACGGACGGACGGACGGACGGACGGACGGACGGACGGACGGACGGACATTGTTAAATCAACTCAGAAAGTGATTCTGATTCGATCGGTATAATTAAAGATGGGTCTAGGTCAAATATTTTTGGGTGTTACAAACAGCAGCACAAAGTCATTATACCCAAACCACATAGTGGTATAGGGTATAATAAAGTTGAATATTTCTCAGTACCAGTACCCTGTGAGTTCTACTTAAATTGCCTCAAGAGATAATTTGATTCATGCTTATTTTATATGCACACAGAAAACAAATTCTTTGTGGCAACCGAATATATTGCCAACCGAATTGTGATGAATTTAATAACCGGTTCATTAGGATAACAATTTTGTTGTCTCAATAGTAAATATTATCATCATAACAGAAAATTGTAAGTTAGTATTAAATTTGTGTTGACACAATCATCTCTAAAGCAATCCGGTTGATGAATTTTATTTTCTGTGTACATATCTATTAAAGACCTCGCCTATTACGATAAGAATTTGTATAAATGGCTTTTATGCTATTTTAGCTTGTCAAATTTACTTAGAAATGTGCGAATTTGATTTTATTTAAAGTTTGACCTACATTAATGCAAATATTAACTTTGTTGCTACTAAATTTGGCAACAACATTTAAAAACTTGTCCATTAAATGCTGATTTTAATCTCGTAGAGGTGAACTCATCTACTTTTATTATAAAAGATATTTGCCCACATATATATTGTACATCTATGTATATGTTGTCTAATTTTAGTTTTCAAAGACATTTGGATAAGCTTAGCGCAATTTTGAAAATATTAAAAAATATATACGATTTCATACACAAATCGTATTTCCGTTTTTGAACGTATTAAAGAGTATGTAAGTGTGTATGTATATATGTGTATATGTATATATGTCACAGCTCTATTGTATAACAGATTCGGCTTAGCTGAAAACTACCGAAGCATGTTGTTTGCTTATTAAACCTGTTGTGCGTTATGTTTTCGCTTAATTTGATACAAGCTAAGAGGCACGTTCATATTCTCACTCAGTTTGTAATACATACAAAAATTCATCATGGACCCAAATAAAATAAATAATGGGTTCTTAGCAATCTAGCCATAGCCATGCATGTTGTTCGCCTTCCATAATAAATAAAATTGTACAACTTGTATAGCGTTGTATGAAACTGAAACTCCCAAAATAAATTTTATATTTGTTTAAGTTTGGCTTCTAAAAAAAATTTCAGAATATATAAATAGTTCTGGAATATGAAGTATATACTCGTACGATGTCACTTTCTTTCAATCGGCATGGTTAATATCTTGTAATTATTTGTATGCTTAATTTTATTTTTATATACGGAAATTCTGTTTAGGTTGTTTGGGTTTTAATCGATCAAATAACAAATAAAAAGAGATTTTTCAAAATATTCAAGGAAACTTTTGATATTTTGAAAACTAAAAAAAAAAACAATACACACAATTAAATCAGCATTACTTTCTGAGTCGATTTATATACCTTGTAATCGAGCCACAGGTCACAAATATGAATATATTTTTATTAAATTTAGTATATCAGCTTTTGTCTACTATAGGACAAATGCTACTGAAATTGGTAAAAATCGGTTTATATGCAGACCTAGCCCCCATATATATGACCCCTATCAGAACGACTAAAATAGTCGCAAGATCCAGATTATTATATATATATATATATATATATATATATATATATATATATATATACCGATTAAATTTGGCTTATATGTGTCATTTATAACCACTAATGGCTAATCCGAAAAGAAACCCTGTAGTACCAATTTTAGTCATGTTTCCCGATCTTCATTTAAATCTGTTAAAAAAAAAATATATTGCATAGATTTTTAAAAATTTGGTTTATATATTTTTTTGAGAAAATTAAGTGTTTTTACTAAATATGTTACGATACATTAAATATAGGAGGGACATAAAAGGATATCTACGAAAGCAAGTCATAACAATCAATACCACAAGTAATTAAATCAAATATAAACAATAAGCTTTGAAATCTATGCCTATATTCTAAAGACTCAAGGCTAAGAAGTAAGCCTTTAGCTTCATATGATAAGGGATCAACAAAATTAATTGATGAGAGATCGTATTTAAGAAATACACGTTGCACTCGCTCAATCTGAGAGCATACTCTAATTTTGATCTAACATAAGATCTGTAGATCAATTTTAATGTATTAAGATCAGAAAGATCAGAGCAATTTCTCCTAACAAATGCAACGACTTTATATGCTTTCGGTACTATGTAATTTATATGGGAATGAAAGACATTGTAAAGTCAAAAACAACTGCCAGATCAGTTAATATGTCAATAGTAGTTAAATTATGACCACCCAAGTTAAAATAAGACGGTATCGGATTGCGAGATCTAGAAAAAGAGACATGACGACATTTTGAATGTTTTAAAAGCAGATTATTAACCAAACAGCAATCATGAAGATTATTTAAATCATTTTGTAAATAACATTTATCAATAAAGGAGGAGATCCGATGGTATATATTTAAATCATCAACATAAAGCAAAAAGCGTGCCTTAGTAAAACACTTATGCCGTTTTCTTTTCTGACAAAAAATGTCGCCCTTTTTTGCCCTTTTTTCGAAAAGTGTATTTTTTTTTATATATTCTGAATTAAGAGCAACCTTATATTATACATCAATCGAAAGGTCTTAAAGTCGAGCGCTCGTGAATCACAAAAAATTCCAGCCATTGACTTCTTTTAGGTCATAGCGTGAGAATATTTCCCCATTGTTCCCCTTTTTTGAATATTTTCACCCTATGACTTCCAAGAGGATAATAATCAAAATTTTATTGCATTTATGAACACATTACTTTGCTCTTAATTCAGAATATATAAAAAAATACACTTTTCCAAAAAAGGACGACATTTTTTGTCAGAAAAGAAAACGGCATTAGAGACATCATTTATAAACAAATTAAACAAGAGTGGACCCAAAACACTGCCCTGAGGAACGCCTGAGGTTTGAACGTATGGGAACTATTCAAAATCCTCAACTAACACTCTGCAAATTCTATGAAAGAGGTATAATTAAGAAAGTTATAATTAAGAATACTATGAGATACCCTGTCAAAGGCTTTAGAAAAGTCAGTATAAACAACATCAACTTGACTATCGTGTTCCAGTGCATATATGCAATACTCACTGAAAACAGTTAAATTTGTCGTAGAAAAGAATTCATGCTGATAAGGAGAAATAATAGATTTTGAAAGAAACTTTAGAAACACATGATAATTTACATATCGGCCTATAACTAGTAACTTCATCTTTATTACCATTTTTAAAAAATGGAGTAATGGTCCTTCCAGTGTCACAATAATCCGACCCGCACGTCTTGAAATTCGACCAAAAGTATTTTTTCATACAAACCGCTGTCACCCTAATGTACATATTAAACTAATCTGAAGAGTTGCGAAAAAATTGGAGGGACCGGATCAATGGGCGTGGCACCCACCATACATAGTAAATATTTAATGTCATATATCTAGAGTACTGTAATAGATAAAGTATTGGGACTTAGTGTAAGTTCATAAGTTATCAACATTAGTACTCCGAAAAAATGGGCTGGAACACATCAGGGGCGTGGTACCCTCTAAACAAAGTAAATATATAATGTCATATGTCTGGAGTATTGTAAGAGTGAAAGCCTTGGGACTTTGTCTGAGTTCATAAGTTATTAATGTGAGTAGTTGCTCAAAAAATGGGTGGGATGGGAACAATGGCCGTGGCACCTCCAATACAATAAAATTTCAATGAAAATGACAGTCTTGACACTTTTGATAAGTACATTACTTACCAATGTGAGTAGTCGTGGAAAATATGGGCGGAATCGCAAAAATCAAAAATCATAAAAAACGAAAATCGTGAATTAAAAAAATCGCCAAAATCAAAAAACGCCAAAATCAAAAATCGCAAAAAACAAAAATCGCCAAAATCAAAAATCTCAAAAACAAAAATCGCTAAAGCCTAAAGTCGGCGAAATCAAAAATCGCTAAATTCAAAAATCGAAAAAATCGTAAAAACCAAAAATCGACAAAATCAAAAATCGCAAAAGACAAAAATCGCTAAAGCCAAAAATCGCCAACATCAAAAATCGACAAAAATCAAAAACTGCAAAAAACAAAAAATCACCAAAATCAATAATCGCCAAAACTGAAAATCGCGAAAAACAAAAATCGAAAAAACAAAAAACGCCAAATCAAAAATCGCCAAAATCAAAAATCGCAAAAACCAAAAATCGACAAAATCAAAAATCCCAAAAAAAAATCAAAAATCGCTAAAGCCAAAAAGCGCCAACGCCAAAATTCGCCAAAAAAAAAAAAAAATCACAAAAAACAAACATCGCCAAAGTCAAAGATCGCCAAAACCTAAAATAGCGAATAACAAAAATCGGCAAAATCAAAAATTGCCAAAACCGAAAATAGCCAAATCCAAAAATCGCCAAAATCTAAAATCGCAAAACGCGATAGAAAAAGCACACTTTTTCAAAACATAGGTACATAAACCATCTGAATTTAATGAAAAATTATTTCTTAACTGCATAATTCCATTAAAAACACCATCCACCGAGACTTCAATGAAACCAATGTCTAGCATGTCAAATGAATTTGAGTATCTAGCTGTATGAATCATCGAAGAATCAGAATTTGAGCTGAAAAATTGGCAAACATATTTACAACATCAGTACCAGATTTAGAGACAGAGCCATCATATTTTATAGTAGTTGGATTATCTAAAACTTGCTTTTTAGATTAAACATAAGACCAGAATAATTTAGGATTAGGTGTAATACCACATTCTTTTTGTAAGGTAAATTGTTTATATAAAAATTTATTTAGAAAGTTGAATTCTCTTTGATAATAAATGAACTTCTCATTATCTTCTGAACTACCAGATATAATAAAATACTTATAAAACTTGTTGCACAGATTCTTAAGCTTTTTTAGACCCCTCGTATGAGACGGAAGCTTATATGGCTTTGATTTTTTAAGAATATCGAAAACATTATTTTTAGACATATTCCCCATACAAAAATAAGTTCAGTAAGTAAGTAAGTAAGTAACTACCAAAAGTATTTGAATAAAATCCATTCTTCAAGAAACCGATCGATTCAGATTCACCTTCTGAGTCGATTTTGCGATTTCGGTCCGTCCATCTGTCCATCCGTCAAACTACAGGTCGCAAATATGATTATTTTGATTAGGAAATTGGCGACCTAGTGCCCATACAAATGATCGACTTAAACTGCCATAATACCCAAGTTATCATATAGATCTTGGTCTAATTTGGTTTCTTTGTGTTTATTACATCCAGTAATGCAAAAATAAGCCCTGTGGGAGATTTCTTATTAATCGCCCCCATATTAAGCTGTTTCCCGATTTTCACTTAAACCTAAAAACAAAAGAAAACAAGTAAGAAAATTATAGTCGGTCTAGACCGACTATACGGTACCATATACCATGCGATTAGAGACCTTATCTCTTAGGCCCAACTAATTAGACATAGAAAATAAGCATAAACCAAATTTGAGTGGCATTTTTATTAATTTTTTCGGCTGCAGATATGAAAAAGTTCATATCGGATGCTATATCTATATGGGGACTAGGTGAAAAAATGGACCGATCCTGGCCATGGTTGGTAAAGTCTCTTGTATTTTGCAAAAATATATACAAACAAAATTAGAGATGAATCAGTGCAATATTTTTGTTTTTTTTATAGATTTAAGTAAAGATCGGGAAGCAGCTCTATATGGGGCCTATGACTAAGAATTGTCCCATAGGGATCGTTTTTGGACTACTCATTTCATGCAAACCCAATTTGACTAAGATATATACGACAATTTGGATTTTATGGCAAATTATGTCGTTTTCATAGGGGTCATTTATATGGGGGCTAGGTCTGAACACGGACCAATTCTCACCAATTTCAATAGCATTCATCCCATGGCCAACGAAAGCTTATATACATTTCGTCAAAATATATTCATATTTGCGACCTGCAGTTTGATTACAAGGTTTACATGGACACACGGACGGACGGACATCATTAAATCGACTCAGAAAGTGATTCTGATTCGATCGGTATAATGAAAGATGTGTCTAGGTCAAATATTTTTGGTAGTTACAAACAGCAGCACAAAGTCATTATACCCAAACCACATAGTGGTATAGGGAATAAAAATGCCCAGATTTTTCTCAAATTTAGTTTGTACAAGATTTTATAAAAAATATGTGACTTTACCGAACAGTGTCATTTTATGTCCATTTTTCGATCTAGTCCCCATATAAATATAGCATCCGATATATAGCTTTCCCAGATCTGCAGGCAGAAAATAAAACATCCACTCAGATTTGGTTGATACTTATTTTCTATAAACAATTACTTGGATCTAAAACCAATTCTATGAATAAGGTATTGCTCAGATTCACTTGCTGAGTCGATTTAGTGATTTCCATCCGTCCTCCGTCCGTCCGTCTGTCCGTCTTTATGTCCATGTAATCTTTATAATCAAACTAAAGATCGCAAATATCAATATATTTTGATGAAATTTGGTACGTAAGGTTTTATCGGCCATAGGATGAATGCTGTTGAAATTGGTGAAATTCGGTCCATGTTCAGATCTAATCCCCATACAAATGACCCCCATGAAATGGGCATAAATTGCCATAAGATCCAAATTATCATATAGATCTCAGTCAAATTGGGTTTGTATGTGTTTGTTATATCCATTAATCAGTAGTCCAAAATTAATCCCCATAGGCCAATTCTTAGTCATGGGCCCCACATAGAGCTGCTTCAAAAAACAAAAATATTGCACAGATTTTGCTCAAATTTGGTTTTTTTATGTTCTTGCAAAAAATAAGTGACCTTACCAAATATGGCCGGGATCGGTCCACTTTTCGACCTAGTTCCCATATGAATATAGCATTCGATATGAACTTTTTCATATTCAAAGAAAAAAAAATTAATAACAATATCACTCAAATTTGGTTTATGCTTATTTTCTATATCGACTTAGTTGGACCGAAGAGATAGGGTCTCTAAACCATGGTATAGGGTATCGTATAGTCGGTCTAGACCGACTATAATTTTCTTACTTGCTTTTACTTATTTTTGAGTTATTTAAACCTTTGTGTTCAAAACCAAATTTTCCCCGTATAACCAATTCTCTTTTATTTGATTAAAAGTTTGCCGGAAAATATTTCGGAAAACTTGTAAAGTTCGGAAAAAAATTTTCCCGGAAAATCGGAAAAAACTTAATTTTTCCTGAGACGGATTTAACATCGGTGAAAATTATTTCAAGATTTGCACGAAATTTTCCAACTCAAATATTGTTTGTGTGCTAAATTTTAGGTACCGGCGAAGGCTCTATGTGAGTCTATTTATACCCGCTTACGAGTTAATGGAGCTTAAATAAATTTTTCATTGTAATTTCATTGTAGAACAGTTTTTTCATATGATATTTCACAATGGTTCATGGTTTTAGCTTTTAACTTTAACCGAGCTTTAAGGTCTTGTAAACGAGATTTCCTGCCTGAACCAGTTTTCATTTATACTCTGGTATTACTCTGCCTTATTTATGAAAAACTTTTTTAAATGCCATATAGTTAAAATTGTGCACAATTTCATTTTTAGTTTGGGAAGGATTTTTTCATAAAATTTAGAAATTACTTTACGAGTTAAATTTTGAATACTAATTGATCAGAAAAGTATGTAGTTTTGTTTTAAAATTGATAACCAGATTCTAGAATTATATTTTCAACACATTTCTTATAAGGCTTTAAAGTTTTTTTTTTCATATTCGCTTCAACAACTTTCAATATGTTGAAGGGTATAGAGAATTCGACACAACTTATTAAAACACTTTTACTAATTTTGCTTAAACTCTGATTTAATCTTTCGACATTAACTATGCACCAAATTCGCAGAAAAATTTGCTTATATCATATCTAAGCCTTCTAAGCATAATTCTTTTATATATAGAAAAATAAAATCACTTAGATTTAGTTTAACAAAAAAAAAAAATGCAATTCGTTGTGTTTAACATTTAGAAGATGATATTTAAAAATCAAATAACACCACTGAATAAAAAACGTAAATAATTTTAGCAAATTCGATTGATTCACTTTTGTTTTTAATCATAACAAGTTTTATAACATTTGATGTGTGTGAAATGAAACAAGAATTTTAATCCAGTATTAAGAAATAAATAAAACATGCATAATTTAGAGAATTTTTGTTGGCATAGGTGAGGCTTTGGATTTTTTATTATTATTTTGATTTTATTATGGCTTGTAATTTTGCGAAATGGTACTGTTTGATTACAACTGGAAAATATTTCTGATACTGCGTTAATAATTGCTTCACACTTAACAAAAATTTGTATTTAAAAAAAAAAAAAAATCAGGTCAAACAATAAGATTGGCATTTTGAGCTGATGCATTTACCTAATGTATGACTAAAACACGGCTATTCCCACACATGTAGTTATGATGTAGTTAGAATGCGAAACTGCTTTTTAAACTCGTATATTTAGGACTTGTTTAAAAATCGTACCCTAATTGTGGTTCGCCAAAATTTGTTTGCCAAAACCTCGGATCTTGCTGGGTGTAAGAGTTGGGTATTGATGTATGGAATTGACGTCTAAGCCTAGGTCACAATAGTTTAACCTTTTAAATATTGTAGAATTTACTAGGGTGGCCAATTGGTTACGAATTATTAGATTAATCGTCAAAGAAAAAAAAAATCGACTAAAGAATAATCCGATCTCTCGCTTAATTTATCTTTCTTTAAAAGAAAAAAAATATTTTTTTTCGGGTAAAATTACCAATTTCTATATAAAACTAGTATACCCTGTCGCGCTCCGCTAAGACTTACGAAGATCTATTGACATGTTTTATTTCATAATCAATTATTCCTACGAAGTTTGCATTGCGCAATTGAAATATTTTATTTAATTTATTTTATATTTTTTATTTCAAAGCTTGCTGATATACAATATTTTTTGTTTTTTCATTCGGTGCAGCAATCATCAAAGTTTTCGGCGTTCCTACTTTGGAATTTACAATATCATCATTGACAATTTTTAATTATAGCGATTTTTGATTTTTGCCGATTTTTGATTTTAGCGATTTTTGATTTTGCCCATTTTTCATTTTTAAGATTTTTTTTGAAAATTTTTGTTTTTTGGCGATTTTTATTTTTTCGCGATTTTTATTTTTTTTTTTCGCGATTTACGGTTTTGGCGGTTTTTGATTATGGCAATTTTTGATTTTGGCGATTTTTAATTTTGACGATTTTTGAATTTTGCGATCCCGCCCATATTTTCCACAACTACTCACATCTATAATATTAATAGGCAAGGCAATTTCATGTGACCGATGCAACTTTGTTCGTTATAATCCTATTTTGTCCAAACATCCCTTTTTTGAAAGGTATTCCTTTTTAGCTGTTCAGCAGATTTACAGATTTGCACCGCCTGGAATTTTTTTTTTAGTGATGCTCATTTAAAGTTGCTGCTAACACTAACACATAAAATTTTACAATGCTGTGCGCATCACCTAATCAAATTGTTTCAGCGTTAACCGAATTCCAATCAATTTTTTCCGGTATTTGTGGGCAATTGTGAGGAAACGCGGCACTCTTTTTTGCGGATAACTATCTAAAGCCCAACTGATTATTTGAAAACAGAATTGATTTGATGCCTATGGCAATCTTGGCCAACACCATATCTTGAATTTTTTTTTTTTTTTTTTGATAACATTTTTCTCTCTAGCTAAATACACTTTCCCCAATGGCATAGTGCTTGTGAGACTACAACAAAACTCAGTATATCATTTTCTTATGTCATCACCCCAGTGTGCAAAGGGTAGATATAAGTTTCTCATTGGGCTTGTAATAATTAGAAAAAAATAATGTAAGTCCGATCACAGGGGAGATGTGTAAACATCTAGTAATTAAAGATTTTTTTGCAATTTTTTAAAATCAAACAGAAAGCGTATTTCTTACAGCAATCAACTGCAGCGGCTCTGCTAATATAAAAATATTTATTATTATTTATTATTTCAACTGGTTAATTTTTAATTTTTCGTTTTTCGTTTTTAATTTTTCATTTCAATTTTTTATGTTTTATTTTTCATTTTTTATTTTTTTATTTTTCATGTTTCATTTTCTATTTTTCATTTTTTATTTTTAATTTTTATTTTTCATTTTTTATTTTTAATTTTTAATTTTCATTTTTCATTTTTTCTTTTTCATTTTCAAAAAGGTTATTACATATAAAAATTTTTTCACCAGTACAGTCATAAGTTACACCAATTTTACCTTACGTCTTACGCTGTTTTTGTGATTGTACTGCGAAATAAATTTTTACCCCCTCTGCGCGTATAGATGTTTACGCATCAAAAACTTGATCCTTATAACAAGCAATTCTTAGTGAAAATTTTTCATTAAGATCTTGAGCAGGTTACCGTTAAAAATCAAGATTTCAATGTAAAATATAAAAAACCTCTTGATAAAATGCGATTTTTTATGTTGTTCTTGTTAGTGTTGTTATTCTAAATTTTGTAATTTGTGTGGTTGTTTTTAGCAATTGCTTAATGAGTGTGTATGTGTCGTATATTCCACGTCTCACATTAGTTTAGGCTATATTTCCACACGTTTTTCTTAGCATTATCACGAAATAAATTTAATAGATAACCAAAATGAAAGAAAAACAAGTAAGTGTGTTAAATTCGGTTATGCCGAATCTTTGATAACCTCCAACTGGGTTTTGCGTTCATGTTAATATCTGCACTTTTTGCACTTTTTATAACAAATGGTAAAAAATATTTGAAACAGTAAACAATTCGATAAACTTAATACTGAGTTATTACAACAAACACAAAGAATTGGCACAATAATGCCCAATTTAAAACTCCAACCTGCTCGACATAATGACAAACACTGTAATGTTAATATTTTATATTTCAATTATGCTAGTAAACTAGCAGATCCCAGCCCTCGAAAGTCGTGTGCAAATTACAGGAAATTTAATTTTCTCATTCATAAATATTTTTATAAGAGCCTAAAGGTATGCCAATCAACTTTTGTCAATTTATAATTCATAATATGTGTGTTTTATGTATTTGTAAGTAGCAAATTTAAATACATTTTACTCCAAAAAATGTTCCAGACGGTGCAAATCTGTAAATATAGCGTACATCTGCAAAGAAATACCTTTCAAATGTTATAGTTTTTGCCAAAATCGCTTGGTAATGGAAGTTCTAAAATATGTCACAAGAAATCGGCTTGCCTGCTAATATTATAGATAATAGAATGTTTTTTCTTTACTTTTTTCCAACGTTTCGTCAATAATATGTTGAGTTTTAAGGGACGCAGTAACATGATTTTGTATTAACCTTAAATTTACACACAACATAAAACAAAAATTATATTGAACATAAACTTAGAAATATAAAAATAAAAGCAGAGATTTTTTTAAAACAACACAGTTTAAAATAATTATTTACAAACATTAAAAATATAGCTTAATTTAAATATAAAATATAACTACAAGAATGACCAAAATAACAACAATAAAATGATATTATCTTAAGTTTGCCCACGTAAATGGTTTATTTTGTGAAGGAACGCGATTTCAACAGAGAGACAGACGGACGTCGCCATATCGATTTCTATTGTTATATCACATTGTTATAAGGATCAGGAGTATATTTAATATATGGGGTCGCGCATATTTCGACTAACTGATATACCCTCTGGACAGTGATGTAATAATAACAAGTAAGAAAATTATAGTCGGTCTAGACCGACTATACGATACCCTATACCATGCGTTTAGAAACCCTATCTCTTAGGCCCAACTAACTGGACATAGAAAATAAGCAAAAACCAAATTTGAGTGGGATTTTTATTAATTTTTTTGGCTGCAGATATAAAAAAGTTCATATCGGATGCTATATCTATAAACGGGCTAGGTCTAAAAATGGACCG
Organism: Cordilura impudica; assembly: GCA_963682025.1. Classification (NCBI taxonomy): domain Eukaryota; kingdom Metazoa; phylum Arthropoda; class Insecta; order Diptera; family Scathophagidae; genus Cordilura; species Cordilura impudica. The sequence goes on from OY821518.1 coordinate 28,227,921, forward strand.
ATCCTGATCATGTTTGGTAAAGTCTCTTGTATTTTGCAAAAATATGTACAAACAAAATTTGAGAAGAATCAGTGCAATATTTTTGTTTTTTAATAGATTTAACTGAAGATCGGGAAATAGCTCTATATGGGGTCAAAGGAATCATTTTTGGACTACTCATTAGTGGATGTAATGAACGCATACAAACCCAATTTGAGTAAGATCTATATGACAATTTGGATCTTATGGCAATTTATGTCGATTTCATATGGGTAATTTGTATGGGGCTAGGTCTGAACATGGACCGATTCTCACCAATTTCAGTAGCTTTCATCCCATGGCCGATAAAAGCTTATGTACCAAATTTCATCAAAATATATTCATATTTGCGACCTGCAGTTTGATTACAAGCTTTACATGGACACACAGACGGACGGACGGACGGACGGACGGACATTGTTAAATCAACTCAGAAAGTGATTCTGATTCGATCGGTATAATTAAAGATGGGTCTAGGTCAAATATTTTTGGTTGTTACAAATAGCAGCACAAAGTCATTATACCCAAACCACATAGTGTTATAGGGTATAAAAATAGCAGATTCCAGCGCTCGAAATTCGAGTGCAATTTCTAGGCAGCTTTATTTTTCAACTTAGCCTATTCACAAACCAATATTTTTGTGGTTTATTATTATTGTGAATGAAGAAAACAAACTCTTTAACAAACACATTAACAAATTTAATAAACATACACATAAAATATGTATAATTTTATGTATGTGTTAGTAGCAACTTTAAATGCAATTTACTCAAAATAAAGGAAAAAATTTAAAAATCTGTAAATCTGCAAAACGGCTAAAAGGAAATACCGTTCAAATAATATACGCTTGGTCAAAATCGGGATAAAACGGTAGAACAAAACATCGATCACAGGAAATCGCGTAGCCTATTAATATTATAGATATTAAAGTAAATTCTTTTAAAAAAGTACCTAGTTATTTATAATAAATTAAATAATTATTTATAGATTTTAATAAAATAAAAAAATAATTTGACTATCACATTTTTTTGCAACTCTTATACGAACTCTTAATTTGAACTTATAGGAAAGTGTTCATATTACAAGTTTTTATACCCTAAACCACTATGTGGTTAGGGTATAATCATTTTGAGCAGATGTTTGTAGCTACCAAAAATATTTGGCATAGACCCATCTTTTATTATACTGATCGACCCGGAATCACTTTCTGAGTCGATTTAGCTATGTTCGTCCATCCGTACGTTCGTCTGTCTGTCCGTCTGTGTGTCCGTGTATTAAAATGGTAACTATAATAATAATCAATATAAGAAATAGGTGGATGATATCAAATAATTACCACTCTTACTCGTTTTAAGATCATTTGTTTGAATTGCGTTTAAAAAAACTTGCAGAAAAAATTTAAAGTATGATCTCAATTTATTTTATATTCAGTTCATATATATGTATGTGTAAATTGGGTTTTAATTTTTTACGCTTCTTTTTTTTTGTGATACGATCAATATCAATCAATAACAATATTTTGGAATTTTTAATCGATCAAAATTAAAACCTATTATTTACCCTTTCTGTTTTTTTTTTTTTTTTGTCATTTGAAAGCTTCCTCTCAAAGCATTCTAAAACTGGCTAAGGCCATTAATAATTCATCACAGCCGAATTTCAGTTTTTTTATGTCATTTTGGAACTTCCTCTTAAAGCATTCTAAAACTGGCCATTAATAATTCATCACAGCCGAATTCAAGTGCAACTTTACGTTAATTTGAAAACATGTTTATTTTAAAAAATGTACAAGATGATTTATTTATATAATGTAAAAAAATACATTTTATTACTTACCTGACCTTAGTTTCTAGCAAAATATTTCCCAGTTCTGAAGTTCATAAAATAAACAAAACGACCATATATTTACTTCCCTCATTTATGGTGTATTTGTACTCGTACAAGTGATACGCATATATATAAAATCAAAACTATGAAATATAAGAAATTAATTAAACAATGGAAATATAAATTTTATGTATGGTCTACATAAACAGAATAAGAGATACATATCGTCACCTAGAATGCAAAAGGCCGTAACTAACATTTTTATTTTTTTTTACAGGAGAAGCAAAAAACATCATAAAACAAAAACTTCTTAAAATTTAATGCCAAAATTTTAAAATCAAGGTTAAAAAACAAAGATGGATTTATTTAAAAAAATTATGGGAAAATAGTAATTCTTAAGTAAAAGTAAAATTGAATTTTTTGTTAGTTACGGCCTTTTGCATTTTAGGTGACGATATAAATATCTTGTGTTGGATGGATTATGGATTTTATTCTGTATTATTAAGGTCTCAGGAATTTATTAGCGCTTGGATCTTAGGCTTTTAAACAATTCAACCCTATTCTTGGCTGATTCCACTAAAACAATTCTACTAGACCCATTTCCATTAGGCACAATTTCACTCATTTAATTCTATTATGAAGCAATGCCACAGAAACACATTTCAATATTTGGAAGTTGAAATAATTATAAATCTATAATATTAATAGGCTAGGCGGTTTCTTGTGACTGATGCTTTGTTCTACCGTTTTATCCCGATTTTGACTAAACGTACATTATTTGAAAGGTATTTCTTTTTAGCCGTTTAGCAGATTTACAGATTTTTAAATTTTTTCCTTTACTTTAAGTAAATTGCATTTAAAGTTGCCACTAAACACATATTAAATTTGTTAATGTGTTTGTAATAAAAATGAGTTTGTTTTTTGTGTTGATTTGTGAATTGGCTATAATTGATTAGCATACTTTTAGGGTCTTTATTTAATGAATAAATAAAATTTCCTAGAATTTGGGCTCGAATTTCGAGGGCTGGAATCTGCTAGTCAAATATTATAATTATAAAATTGAATTATACCAAGTGAAATTATTTGGCTGAAATTGTTAGCTACTGAAATTGTGTATAGTGGAATTTTATGCAGAGGAATTGTGTGCACTGGACCAATGTATTGTCTTCATAATAAATTTTAAAAGAAATTTTCTTTAGGATTAAAGTCTGATAATTGGGCAAATATCCAATAACATGACTCACATCGTCTTCCTTATTGTTGAGGTGTGTTTCGAAATGATATTATGTTGAAATAACAAACGAAGCGGCATAATCCCTTCTAAATGTAGAATTATTTGTGATTCAAAGATTTCATTATATCGATTTTATAAAATGGTCCCACATAAACTTTACATAAATAAAGCAGTCAGAGAAGCAACATAATCTAACCGAACAAGTCTATGGACCAAGTTTCAGATTGATTGGATGAGGGGAAATGGGGTTTAAATCACTGCGTGACTAGGCGTGACTATGCGTGACTTTGTGTGCATATATCAAAGTTAATCTTTTTTCACGGCGAGCCTATCTACTAAGTTTCAGATCGATCGGATAAGGGAATATGGGTTTTAATCATGCCTGACTATGCGTGACTGTGCGTGACTACCCCAAAGTTAATCTATAGCCGTAGCAAGACTATGGGCCAAGTTTCAGACCAATTGGATGAGGAGGAGTGGTGTTTCCCCATGGCAGATAAACAGACAGACAAACAGACAGATAGACAGAGAGTATGAGTTAATAGACAGAGTTTAATAAGACGAATTTGTACAAATATAGTAAAACTCCGAAACTTTTTCAAATCTTATTTTCCAGAAATTATAATAAGAAATATTCTAATAGATCGCATCCTTAACAATCTTCAATACCATTGACCCAATTGCTTTTATTGTAATGATTGACTCAAATTATATGAAGCCGACTGTTTGTGTGTCCATGTTAATCTTGTTTTTTTTAACTTAAATTAATGTATATCGGATCCAGTGATGCCAAGTGTAGGGATTTTTCCGTTTTTGTAGGGATTTTTTTTTCAAAATTTGCCATGTAGGGAAAAAGGGAAAGATTTCTTACTCTCATCGAATTGTAGGAATTTTTACAAATTTTTTTTAACAACTTAAAATTTTATATTTTTCAATTTTAAATTTTAAAATTAAAAATATATACCTTTTTTAAGTCTGGTTATAACGCTATAATATGAAGGAAGTAAATATGTGGCTTCTTTAATAACAATAACAAATAAAAAACACTTGTTTGTGCATCTTTTCGTACGCCATCTTTGTAGGTCTCTTCGATTTTAATAAGTTTGTAAATAAAAGGAACATTAAAATATTATAAATTTAAACATAATTAATTTTAGAAACATGTCCGTTTAGTTTTTCGATAATGCTGAAAACCAATTAAAGAAATACAGAAAACAAAAATTTTGATCAAGTTGGTTGAGAGACGAGAAGCTAATAGGATGGCTGGAACAGGTCAAAGATGACGACTTTAAATGCAGATACAAGGCTTGTGACAAAATATGCTAATAACCACTGTGATAAAAAAATCTTTTAAAAACAAGAACCAAAATTCCGTTTGCGTTATAAGATCTCATTGCAAGTCATTTTAATTAATTGTGTAAATTTTAAATGCATATTTAACCATATCAAAAGGATGAATTATACAGAATTGTAAAAATAATTTTTTTGTAATAACTGTTAATTTTTTATGTTGTTTTTATGTTATGCTCATGTAATGCTTATGATATTCCTATCTTACTTTTTATTTTTCTTCGTTCTTATGTTATTTTTGCGTTACTGAAATTGAAAATGTACAATTTAAAAATAAAATTTAATTTTTTGAAGAATTGAAAAAAGTAGTGTGGGGAAAAATTTAGGGAGAAAAAAAGTGCGTGCTGGGAGAAAAGGAATTTTTTTTCATAAGCGTAGAGAATTCTGAAAAAATCTACTGGCATCACTGATCGGATCATATTAAGGGGATAAAAAGCTTTTCTCAACACAATCACAAAACCAGAGTAAGACAAAAGCGTTGTGAGGTATGAGTGTATTGGTGTAAAGATTATTGCAGCTAATTCAACAACCCTCAAGTATAACAACGTTAAGATTTTAACAATATAAACTAATTCAACAACCAAAAAGTATACAATATAGAAATATAACAGCTAATTAAACTAGGCTGAATATAAAAAACTTAAAAAAAAAAATATACTCAAAGCACAAATAATTCCAACTTAAAAAAATATTTAATTTCTAGATGTTTATACATCTCCCCTGTGATCGGACTGACAAAGTTTTTTAATTTTAAGTGGAGTCTGAATACTTGTGGCCCAAAAGATTTTTGAGAACTTTTTTTAGATTTTCTAAGGTCGTTAAGGGGTCGCTGAAATGAATTTTATCTAAAAATTTAATTTATGAAACATAAATTTGTATACCATATACCAGGGTATAATGACTTTGTGCTGATATTTTTAACTACCAACAATATTTGACCTAGACCCTTCTTTTATTATAACGATCGAGTCGGAATCATTTTCTGAGTTTTTTTAAGCGGTGTTTCCGTCCGTCTTTCCGTCTGTGTGTCAATGTAAACTTTTTAATCAAACTACAGCTCGCAAATACGAATATATTTTGATGAAATTTGGATATTAGTTACTGTCGGCCATAGGACGAACTTAATAGAAATTGGTGAAAATCAGAGCTTGTTCGCCGCTAGTCCCCATACGTATGACCCCTACTAGATCGACTTTAGGTGCCATAAGATCCAAATTATCATAATAATCTCATTCAAATTGGCTTTGGGAGTGTTTATTCCATCCGTTAATCAGTAGTCAAAAAATAAACCCTGAAGAATTTATATAACAATTCATTGTCATAGCCCCCATATAAAGCTGCTTCCGATCTTCACTTAAACCTATAAAAAACAAAAATATTGCACAGATTATTCTTAAATTTCGTTTGCATATGATTTTGGAATAAATAAGTTACTGTAACAAATATGGTCAGGAACGGTCCATTTTTCGACATAGTCCCCATGTAAATATAGCATCTGATATGAAATTTTTTTAGATCTGCAGACAAAAAATAATAAAAATTCCACTTTTTTTCTGTACCCAAACCAAATTCTCTAAACACATGATATTTGGTATTGACTATAATTTTCTTACTTGTTTTATATTTTTTTTTCTCTGTTTCATAAATCAGAGAAATCATTTCTGAATAGAAGTATCGTAAAAATTATTACTTTAAGGAGCACTTTTGTGACCTTAAAACTAGAAATTCAGCATTTCCCGAGTTTAAATATCAATAACTCAAAAAAGCAGCAGTATGGGCATAAGGTTAAATGCCATTCATTTCAAACCAACCTGATCCTTTTACGACTCGAGTCGATATAGCAATGCCCGTCTGTGCGTCTGTCTATTGAATTCACGCTCATTCACAAAATAAACCATTTACCTGTATAATGTTAAGATAATATTGTTTGTCATTGTTTCGAGCAGATTGCTATTGAAAATGGGGTAAATTCTGTACCCAACAATATGAAGACACTTTTAAAAATTTTAAAAATTCAGTGTGTTTGTTGTAAAAGTTTAGTGTTAAGTTTATCAATTTGTTTACTTTTTAAAATATATTTTTTGCATTGGTTATAAGTAGAGTAATAGGTCCAGATTTTAATGTAAACGTAAAACCCATGTGAAGGGTATTAAACATTCGGCACAGCCGAATTTAGCACTCTTACTTGTTTTTCTACCATTTTAAGGGGATTTTTTCAACAAGTATGTAGATTTTATAAAAATGAAATTGGGCTTTAAATGCCAATATATTGCCCATTTTTCCACTTATTCTATGGTCATCAAAGTTCCCCTTACATTTTACATTTACACATACATTTTTACTGCAAATAATTTAGTTTAGAAGGTTGGCACTCTTCAGAAGTGATTTAACTTCTTTTGTGAAAATAAAGTACCAGAGAAAAAATAAAACAAATATATTTCACAACCTATTTTTTTTCTTTTTGGCATAAAGTCGATTTCAGCGACCCCAACCTCTCATCGAAAATTATTTTAGAAAATTGCCAAAAATATTTTGGGCCACAAGAATTAACAGGAGTATTCCGTTTTAAGGGTCGCAAAAATACCAAAAAACCTCTGAATCTACAGTGTTGACACGTTTAAATAGAACTCGAGCTATCCTAGGACCCAAAAAAGTTATATATCTTTTTAAAATTTTGCTATCAATCGTTCGTTAAAATTTGAGCTAACACTTGGATCAACGTTCACTTAATTCATTTATTGAAATCATAGAAAATCTCATTAACATTCTCATTTGTGGCATATAAATTTTGTAATTTTTTCATTTCTCTTTTACTCAGCAGTGAATCAGATGTTTGTATTTCAAATAATACTGAGGGTAAAACCAAAACAACAACAACAACAAGCATTTTTAATAATCTGCACGAAAATAGAACTTCAACTAATAATTCGTCATTTGTATTGGCAGAAGCAAGTGCGATCTTGCAACACTCAACTAAAGCAACAAAGTTACCATGTCCATCAATCAACAATATAAATGGTCAACAGCATCATCAAACAAACAACGATGATTGTAGCAAGCAACAAAATCAATATCAAAATTTAACAAATTCCAATTCGTTAAATACCTTAACGACAGCAGCCTTGAAGGTAGCAGCAACAACATTAACAACTAACGCTCTGGCGATACCGTTGTCGACAGCCTTATTATCCTCAGCATCACTGTTGCGAATAGCAACAGTGCCTACTGCAGCTACAGAAGCTGTCAGTCTGAACGAATATAAGCTGCAATTGCAACAGGAACAGCAGCAGCAACAACAACAACAACAACAAGTACAGTCAATGACCCATATACAAAACAGTGATGATGATGATTCAGCCATGAGATGTTTGGAACGTAAAAATTCCTCCGCTTCGTCTGGTTTTTGTACACGCAGTGGCAGTGGCAATTTGGAATTAGAATTGTGCGCAATGGTTGCTGCAGCTTATGAACAAGAAAATGCCAAGTAAGTTAATATTGTTAAGATCAAATTGGTGTTAGGGGTATTCACATAGAATAATTTAGGTAATATTAAATTTAGGTAATATCGTTAGCTGAAATGCAAAACGTCTTAGATGACATTATTTTTAGATGAAAAGCAAAATATGATATGTTGGTATATATACTATATATATACTTCAAGTTAATTCCCTTCGATTTTCTTCAAAAAAACCTTTATTATTGATCATATGAGTTAAATGCGTCATTATCAATCAAAAAACCGATTTTGAATTTAAATGGCTCACGCGGATCACCAACAGATTTCAATGAAACTTGAGTGAATTATAGAACAAAATAAAATTAGCGACTCGTATTTTTTAGGTGCCCAATGTCATATTAAGTAGGTAAAAAAAGGTAAAAACAACATTTGAACCAAAGAAACTTTACGCAAATTGTACACGACATCAGAGATATTTATAAGGTCTATCGAAAAGTATATGAGACATGCATGATTGTACCGGAAAAAATTAGGGACATTTGTATAGTGGTACATATAAATTTTAAACCCTAACTCACATGTGGAGGGCACACATCTGAAGTGAACCAAATCATAAAATATAAGAAAATGCAAAACCAGTGCGAAATTCTCCGCAAAGTTTAACTCTATGCAGTTCTGTAATGGACGATGTCAAAAAGTGTTTCGTTCCTAAGGCAACGGTAAAAATCCGAAGTCAATGACTCTCATTTTCTATTGTTTTCGAAGCTGAAACGAAGCAAGTTAGTGTGATTCACATTTCATCAATATTCAGCCCAATTACGAATATTCTCAAGGAATTTCATTCTCACGGAAAACACTTTTCTCGAAAAAAAAAATTCTCCAATTATAAATTCCGCGTGAACAAAAATATGAATAAGTGGCATCATCGAATTTCGAAGCCATTTGTTTTGCTTATTGACAATAAATTTTCTATTTTTTTGTTTGTGCAAACGAATATAAATTTATTTCAAAGAAAAATTAAATAAAAAATGAATAGCATAGCTATGATGCGAGCACTCGTGGAGGAAATTGGTGTTGTAGAACAACAACAACGAAATGGCTAAAGGATTGCTAGAAGTCAATTGCGGGCTGAATCTATGGAAAACACAATCAATGCCTTAATTGGCTCTCATTAAACTTAACAAAAGTTGAAGTTTGGCTTTATTTGTGGTCTTCAGCCTACAAGATTAATAAAATATCAATTTTTTTATATAAATTTTTTTTTATTAAAATACTTCTTACATTTTTATATAAACTCCCGCCTGTTTTGCAAGGGAATAAACCAAATTCAAGTGCATTGTGAATAACTACTTTTTTCCCCTCGAATTTTTTTCCGAAGGAATTTTTATTCATAATAGGGGAAATGGGAGAAGTGAGAAATTTCATGCGCAATTTTTGTTTAGAATTGGGCTGAATATTCGTGAACACGTATTTATTGTCACTAGCACAACCCAGTCCTCGAAATTCGATTGCAAATTCTAGGCAATTTAATTTTTTTTTTTCAGTTTTTTGATGTGTAAACATCTATACGCGCAGGGGGGTAAATTTCAAAAACAGCGTAACATGTAAGCGTAACATGTGAGTCGTAAGACAAAATGTGATTGTATTGGTGAAAAAATTATTATATTATGATAACCTGTTTGAAAATTAAAAATGAAAAATAAAAAATGAAAAATGAAAAATGAAAAATGAAAAATTGAAAATGAAAAAAAAAAATTAAAAATGGAAAATAAAAAATTAAGAAATAAAATGAAAAATAAAAAATAAAAAATGAAAAATAAAAAATAAAAAAAAAATGAAAAATGAAAATTTATACAAATTACGAAATAAATTGTCTGAAAAATCCAAATATATGATATTCCAATCTTTAATTCAATCACATCTAAATTACATGGGAATGGTCTATGCATATAATAAGTGTAATGTAGCATTTAAATCTCTACAGTGTTTACAAAACCGAGCATTGAAGATTATGTACAAATTGCCAATAAGGTATCCAACAATTACTCTGTATAGAGATATAGCAAAAACAGTGTTACCAATTTATGGATTACATGAATATCAGGTTTTGATATATGTTTTCAAATGCATGCATGATATTGGCCATCGTACTTTTAATTTTTTGCAAAATCAATCACATTTCAACACAAGGAATGTAACGAATTTAAGAGTTCCAAGATGCAGATTTCAAAAGACAAAACAGCGTATCGATTATATTGGTGGTATAAAATATAACAATTTACCTTTGGAAATAAAATCTATTAATAGAATTTCAATTTTTAAAACGTCTTGCAAAAACTACTTATACAATAAAATAGAAACGCTTCTGTGATAATTTTAATCAAACCATATTATTTTTTTTTTTTATCATAATTTAATATCATTGCACATTTTTTGAATTATAAATTCGCCAGCTTGCCTCAACAATGCCTTTAGGGCGCTGGGGCCATTATTATGTATGAATATTAAATACTTATGTACAATAAAATAAAAAAAAAAAAAAAAAACAACGAAAAATTAAAAATGAAAAATAAAAAATGAAAAATAAAAAATTAAAAATCAAAAATAAAAAATTAAAAATACAAAATGAAACTTAAAAAATTAAACATGAAAAATAAAAAATAAAAAATCAAAAATGAAAAATAAAAAATGAAAAATAAAAAATTCAAAATGAAAAATGAAGAACAAAAAATGAAAAATGAAAAATGAAAAAAAAAAATTTAAAATGGAAAGTAAAAAATTAAGAATAAAAATGAAAAATGAAAAATAAAAAATGAAAAATGAAAAATAAAAAATGAAAAATAAGAAATTAAAAAAAAAATAAAAAGGAAAACTGAAAAATAAAAAATAAAAAATGAATAATACAATATCAAAACTAAAAAATTAAAAATAAAAAAATAAAAATAAAAAATGAAACATGAAAAATAAGAACTGAAAAATGAAAAACTTAAATTAAAAATGAATAATGAAAAATAAAAAATGAAAAATGAAAAATAAAAAATTAAAAATAAAAAATTATATATAAAAAATGAAAAATAAAAAATTAAAAATAAAAAATGAAATGAAAAATGAAAAATCAAAAATTAAGAATAAAAATGAAAAATAGAAAATGAAAAATGAAAAATAAAAAACAAAAAACAAAAAATAAAAAATAAAAAATTAAAAAAAAAAATAAAAAGGAAAACTGAAAAATAAAAAATAAAAAATGAAAAATACAAAATTAAAACTAAAAAATTAAAAATAAAAAAATGAAAAATAAAAAATGAAACCTGAAAAATAAGAACTGAAAAATGAAAAACTAAAATTAAAAATGGATAATGAAAAATAAAAAATGAAAAATGAAAATTAAACAAGTCGGTCTAGACCGACTATACGATACCCTATACCATGCGTTTAGAGACCCTATCTCTCAGGCCCAACTAACTGGATATAGAAAATAAGCATAAACCAAATTTGAGTGGGATTTTTATTAATTTTTTCGGCTGCAGATATGAAAAAGTTCATATCGGATGCTATATCTATATGGGGACTAGGCCCAAAAATGGACCGATCCTGACCATGTTTGGTAAATTCTCTTGTATTTTGCAAAAATATATACAAACAAAATTAGAGAAGAATCAGTGCAATATTTTTGTTTTTTGATAGATTTAAGTGAAGATCGGGAAGCAGCTCTATATGGGGCCTATGACTAAGAGTTGTCCAATAGGGATTATTTTTGGACTACTGATTAATGGATGTAATATATACATACAAACCCAATTTGACTAAGATTTGTATGATAATTTGGATCTTATGGCAATATATGTTGATTTCATAGGGGTCATTTGTATGGGGGCTAGGTCTGAACATGGACCGATTCTCACCGATTTCAATAGCATTCATCCCATGTCCGATAAAAGATCAAATACCAAATTTCGTCAAAATATATTTATATTTGCGACCTGCAGTTTGATTACAAGCTTTACATGGACACACAGACGGACGGACGGACGGACATCGTTAAATCGAATCAGTTGGTGATTCTGATTCGATCGGTATAATTAAAGATGGGTGTAGGTCAAATATTTTTGGTTGTTACAAACAGCAGCACAAAGTCATTATACCCAAACCACATAGTGGTATAGGGTATAAAAATGAAAAATATAAAATTATATATAAAAAATGAAAAATAAAAAATGAAAAATAAAAAATGAAAAATAAAAAATGAAAATTGATAAATAAAAATTGAAAAAAAAAATGAAAAAAGAAAAAGTAAAATTGGAAAATGAAGAAAAAAAAATAAAAAATAAAAATGAAAAATAAAAAATGAAAAATTAAAATTGAAAAATGAAAAATAATGAAAAACTAAAAAAAAATTAAAAATGAAAAACAAAAAATTAAAAATAAAAAATTAAAAATTAACAGGTTAAAAAATAAATAATCTATACTAATATAATAAAGAGGTAATGTGTGTTTGTTTGTTTGTTTGTTTGTTTGTTTGTTTGTTTGTTTGTTTGTTTGTAGGGGGTAATCTCCGTAACTAGCCATCTGATCTTCCTGAAATTTTCGCAGAGTCTTACTGCGGATATGGGAAGTGCTATAGGCTATAATTTTTTTAATATTTTTAGTGGGCGTGGCACCTCCCACACAAAGTAAATTTTTAATATCATATATATATATTGAGTATTATGATAAGGAGCGCTTTGCAAATTTGTGTGAGGTCACCTATTGTTAATATTAGTAGCCACGCCGGAAATGGGCCGGATCGGAGAAATGGGCGTGGTACCTCCCATACAAGTAATAATTCAATGTTATATATCTCGAGTACTATGATAGAGAGAGTTTTTCAAATTTGTCTGATGTCACCTATTATTAATGTGAGCAGTCGGACAAAAAATGGGCAGTATCGGACCAATAGGCGTGGTACCTGCCATACAAATAAAATATATAATGCCATATATCTGGAGTACTGTTATAGTGAGAGTCTTGGGACTTTGTGTAAACCCATAAGTTATTCATATGATTAGTTAGACAACAAATGGGCGTGATCGGAGCAGTGGGCGTGGCACCGCCCGTACAAAGTAAATATATGATATCATATAACTGGTGTACTAAAAGAGGGAAGCTTTGGCACTTTGCAAGACACCATCAGATCTTAATATGAGTAGTCAGATAAAAAATTGGCGGGTTCACAACAATGGGCGTGGAACTCCCCATGCAAAGTAACTATTTAATTTCATATATTTGGAGTACTGTAAAAGAGAGAGCTTTGTGGCTTTGCGTGAGCCCATAGGTTCTTTGTGTGATTAGTCGAACAAAAAAATGGGCGTGATCGAAGCAGTGGGCGTAGCACCGCCCATGTAAAGTAGATATCTAATATCATATAATTGGGAAAGGCTCGACATTTTGCACGAGTCCATCAGATATTAATGTGAGTAGTCCAATCAAAATTGGGCGGGATGGGATAAGTGGGCGTGGCACCTCCTATATCAAAAATATGATGTACTACGAAAGCAACAGTCTTTTGACAAGTACATTAGTTATCAATGTGATTTGTCGTGGAAAATATATCGTCAAAATCAAAAATCGCCAAACCCAAAAATCGCGAAAAATAAAAATCGCCCAAAAACAAAAATCTTCAAAATCAAAAATGGGCAAAATCAAAAATCGCTAAAAAAAATAAAAATTCCCAAGTGATATTTTAAGTTAAAAGCCAATAGTTGAGTGGTGCCAGATGTAATTTGGAAAATCCATGTTCTTCTCATGGGCAGCTACATGTACCTCCAGGGCAGGAACGCCGAAAAATCTGATAATTGTTGTACCGAATTAAAAAAAAACAAAAAACATTTTATATCAGCAAGTATCAAAATAAATGAATCTATATTAATGATCTATACTTAGCATAATAAAGAGGTAATGTGTTTGTTTGTTTGTAGGAGGTAATCTCCGTAACGGCTTATCTGATCTTCCTGAAATTTTAAGTGATTCTTACTGCGAATATCGGAAGTGCTAAAGGCTGTATTTTTTTAATATTTTTAGTGGACGTGGCACCTCCCATACAAAGTAAATTTTTAATATCATATATATTAAGTACTATGATAGAGAGAGCTTTGAAAATTTATCTCAGGTTATCTATTATTAACGTGAGTAGTCAGACAAAAAAGTGGGCGGGATTGGACAAATGCGCATGGCACCCTTTACAAACTTAATAATAAATGTGATATATCTGAATAACTGTGTTAGTGAGAGCCTTGGGACTTTGCGTGAGCCTTTTCATAACAATTCGGAAGGGCGGGGGAGGGGGAGGGTGTAGCGAAGCACACCGGGTTACATCTAGTAATAAATATTTTTATATTAACAGAGCCCCTGCAGTCGATTGCTATAAACGATACGCTTTCTGTTTGATTTTAAGAAAGTGCTATAAAAAAATCTTTAATTACTAGATGTTTACACATCTCCCCTGCGATCGGACTCACATGATTTTTTTTTTTTTAAATGTTTTTAGATTAACTATTTATATAAAATATTAATGATAATAAATAATTTCATAATATCCTAAAGTTATGCTAATCAATTTTTGGCAATTCATAATTCAACAAAAGGCGTGTGATATACAATTGTAATGAAAATGAATTGTGAATTGGCTAAAATTTATTAACTTACCTTTAGGCTGTTATAAAATTATTTATTACTAGATGTAACCCGGTGTGCTTCGCTACACCCTCCCCCTCCCCCGCCCTTCCGAATTGTTATGAAAAGGCTCACGCAAAGTCCCAAGGCTCTCACTAACACAGTTATTCAGATATATCACATTTATTATTAAGTTTGTAAAGGGTACCATGCGCATTTGTCCAATCCCGCCCACTTTTTTGTCTGACTACTCACGTTAATAATAGATAACCTGAGATAAATTTTCAAAGCTCTCTCTATCATAGTACTTAATATATATGATATTAAAAATTTACTTTGTATGGGAGGTGCCACGTCCACTAAAAATATTAAAAAAATACAGCCTTTAGCACTTCCGATATTCGCAGTAAGAATCACTTAAAATTTCAGGAAGATCAGATAAGCCGTTACGGAGATTACCTCCTACAAACAAACAAACACATTACCTCTTTATTATGCTAAGTATAGATCATTAATATAGATTCATTTATTTTGATACTTGCTGATATAAAATGTTTTTTGTTTTTTTTTAATTCGGTACAACAATTATCAGATTTTTCGGCGTTCCTGCCCTGGAGGTACATGTAGCTGCCCATGAGAAGAACATGGATTTTCCAAATTACATCTGGCACCACTCAACTATTGGCTTTTAACTTAAAATATCACTTGGGAATTTTTATTTTTTTTAGCGATTTTTGATTTTGCCCATTTTTGATTTTGAAGATTTTTGTTTTTGGGCGATTTTTATTTTTCGCGATTTTTGGGTTTGGCGATTTTTGATTTTGACGATATATTTTCCACGACAAATCACATTGATAACTAATGTACTTGTCAAAAGACTGTTGCTTTCGTAGTACATCATATTTTTGATATAGGAGGTGCCACGCCCACTTATCCCATCCCGCCCAATTTTGATTGGACTACTCACATTAATATCTGATGGACTCGTGCAAAATGTCGAGCCTTTCCCAATTATATGATATTAGATATCTACTTTACATGGGCGGTGCTACGCCCACTGCTTCGATCACGCCCATTTTTTTGTTCGACTAATCACACAAAGAACCTATGGGCTCACGCAAAGCCACAAAGCTCTCTCTTTTACAGTACTCCAAATATATGAAATTAAATAGTTACTTTGCATGGGGAGTTCCACGCCCATTGTTGTGAACCCGCCAATTTTTTATCTGACTACTCATATTAAGATCTGATGGTGTCTTGCAAAGTGCCAAAGCTTCCCTCTTTTAGTACACCAGTTATATGATATCATATATTTACTTTGTACGGGCGGTGCCACGCCCACTGCTCCGATCACGCCCATTTGTTGTCTAACTAATCATATGAATAACTTATGGGTTTACACAAAGTCCCAAGACTCTCACTATAACAGTACTCCAGATATATGGCATTATATATTTTATTTGTATGGCAGGTACCACGCCTATTGGTCCGATACTGCCCATTTTTTGTCCGACTGCTCACATTAATAATAGGTGACATCAGACAAATTTGAAAAACTCTCTCTATCATAGTACTCGAGATATATAACATTGAATTATTACTTGTATGGGAGGTACCACGCCCATTTCTCCGATCCGGCCCATTTCCGGCGTGGCTACTAATATTAACAATAGGTGACCTCACACAAATTTGCAAAGCGCTCCTTATCATAATACTCAATATATATATATGATATTAAAAATTTACTTTGTGTGGGAGGTGCCACGCCCACTAAAAATATTAAAAAAATTATAGCCTATAGCACTTCCCATATCCGCAGTAAGACTCTGCGAAAATTTCAGGAAGATCAGATGGCTAGTTACGGAGATTACCCCCTACAAACAAACAAACAAACAAACAAACAAACAAACAAACAAACACACATTACCTCTTTATTATATTAGTATAGATTAAGATTTTATTTTATTTCATTTCAAATATTTTTAACACATATTGTACAAAAATTTTGCACTTCCCCTCCATATGAACTACATCTATGGCAATTTTCACACTCCTCCGTGGCCGCATTATGCTTTAAAAAGGGATGGAAAAATATTTCTTCACACATTACTATATAAATTTAGTTTTCAGCAATATTATAAACAAAAATTATGAAGTACTGTGAAAGTGACAGTTCTTGAAACTTTTGACAAGTACATTAATTACCAATGTGAGCAGTCGTGGAAAATATGGGCGGAATTGGCCGATTAATGTTCTTTTCGGTTTTTGATTTTGGCGATTTTGGCAATTTTTAGCTTTAGCGATTATTATTTTTTGCAGTTTTTAATTTTGGTGATATTTGTTATTCGCTATTTTCGGTTTTTGGCGATTTTTGATGTTGTCTTTGTTCACATTGCTTTAGACCCAGTTTTTGAGATATCAGTTAAACCTAGTTTTGTTAAACCCAGAATTTATTCATCAATTCCTTTATGAATTTGGACATGTTTGAATAAATTAATTCTCGGTTTAACTAAACTAGGTTTAACTGACATCTCAAAAACTGGGCCTTAATGTACTTGTCAAACGTTTCAAGACTGTCATTTTCATAGTACTTCACATTTTTTGTAAAGGAGGTGCCACGCGCATTAGCCCATTCTCTCCCATTTTTTGGAACTGAAAATCGCGAATAACAAAAATCGCCAAAATCAAAAATCGCCAAATTCAAAAATCGCAAAAATAAAATTTGACAATATCAAAAAGGCCACAAGCGAAAATCGAGAATAACAAAATCGCCAAAAAAAAAAACAATAATCGCAAAACAAGAAAAATTGCCGAAACCGAAAACGCGATAACCGAAATCGCCAAATGCAAAAAGAGCTAAAATAAATAAGTCAAAAATCACCAAAATCAAAAATTGCCAAAATCAAAATAAGCCAAGTCAAAAATCACCAAAACCGAAAATCGCGAATGACAAAAATCGCCAAAATCAAATATCGCAAAAACAAAAATCGATAAACCAAAAATCGTCAAAAATAAATCAAATAGTTTTCTACGAAGTGTTTTCCAGTTTTTATTTCGTTACGATGGGTGTAGAGAAGCGTATCGAGTTACAGCTAGTATGTTTTAAATTATATGTTGTGTGAAAGCAAATGACCCTATGCTTGGTTTAATTAAATTTCCAAAAATTATACTTGTTTAAACAGTATCTAATATGAAAAAATGTTAACCGTAAACATTGCTATTTTTTTAAATTTTGTTTGGTTGATTGGGAATTTAATATATTAAGCCTGGCTTGTGATCTTAAAAAAGAAATTCTGAGCATGAAAATTGGTTTAGAGAAACCAGAAATATGTGGTTTAAAGTATAAAATGGCTCAAAAAGCGTTAGTTTTTGTTTAGTTTCATAAAGATTGTAATTAAATCAAGTAAGAGGGTTAAATTCGGTTATAACAAATCTATGATACCCTCCACCTGGGTTTTACTTTTGCATTAATATGCCGACTTATTGCACTATTTATAAAAAATATAAACAACGTATTTGAAAGTATAAACAATCCGATAAATTTAATACTAAATTATTAAAACAATACACTGAATTTTTCACAATTTCTGGAGTTGTCTTCATATAGTTTTACATATCTTGGCACAGCGATACCCGATTTACACCATTTTGGACATCAACGTGCTCGAAATTATGGCAATAATTATTATCACAATTTTTTTTAGGTATATGGTTTATTTTGTGAATGAGCGTGATATCAACAGACGGACAGACGGACATCGCTATATCGACTCGAGTTGTTATAAGGATCAAGGATATATATTTTATGGGGTCACAAATGCATTTTGTAATGCATTATAAATAGAATGAAAAGCTGATATATAAAAACATTTTTATGCGGATTCTGTCATTTATTTGGATGATTTTTCAATAGTGCTATACAACATTGGAAAGAGCTTTAAAAACGCCTTTACGCGGTCTACAAAAACTATATTGGCTCCTGTTAAGAAAATAGGATATTATTATAAAACTTAATTTTTCAAACATTTTTGCATCGGAATCAAATGTGAAAAATCTGTAAAAAAAAAACTAAAAGACGGACGTTCTTTGGTACCTTTTTTTATCACCCTATATATGAGATTGGGCAGATTGTTCATATACAGATTCCATTACCGATTGGTGGATGCCCCCATGAGACCTTCCTTGTTAGTGAATAATTTTAAATGATAGTTCCCATATTTAGAACTTCATATTTATGACAGTTTTCATTTCGTTATATAAAATTTTTTACCGATTTTTCGTCTTCCATAATATATATTAATTTTTTACACGGATAGTATTATTTTCTTAGGTCCTGAATAAAATTATAATACATATCTTTTCGTATTCTATTAACGGGCCATTCTACACTATAATGTGAATACCCATATATTGTTTAAGTCTTGCCATAAAACTAATTTCTAATTTTACATATCTTTTCTCCCAGCAGTGATAGTGCCTCCGTTGCATCGGATTTAACCCGAATGTATGTCAGCGATGAAGAACATGAATATCGTGTTGCCCATTATCATTAAACGCAATTGGAAATGCTCGAGTTAACATTCGAAATTGAAGAAAGTGAACTTAATTGGCCTTCATCAAGGATAGTTCAAATTTTTACGTACATATATAAAATTTTAATGTAATCATAAAATTAATAGCATAATTTATTTGTTTAAACTTACACAGAGATTACAGATTAATATTGACTGCAGAAATAATTGACAGCCGAATGCGCTTATAGTAGTAAACCGAAATATGGGTTGACTAAAGCCTGCTTTTTAATATCTTATCGTATTCACTGATAACAAAAAAATTGTCTCCATCAGTTACGTGTTCTCTACATCGTCTTATCTGGCAAAAAAAAGCCGACTGTCAATTAAAGACAAATTGCAAATAATTCGGCAAATTAAATTTTAGATGTCAAATGTTTCTCTTTGACATTGAAAATTTACAATTGACATTGAAAATAACATAGTGAAAATCAGGCTTAAGATGCTAATTATCTTGTCTTATTATTTTTTTTTTGTTTAAAAAGAAAAATATAAAATAAGAAAAATTTATTTCCTTGCGAACTATAATATTATATTACATATCAGTCGCAATTGCATTTCTTTTATGTCATCAAGTTAATCAAATATAAGAACATTAAAGCCATTCGGTTGACACATTTTTTTTCTGTATGTACAAATTACAATTTATATAATTTAAAAAAAAAAAAAAACTTACAATTAAAGATAAATATTTACAGTTTGTATAATCCCTCTCACAGTACAAGACTTATGGAATAAATTTTAAGAAACTCTACACTATTCTACAGTATCTGTCCGAACAAGTGTTAGTCCGTATAATTTGGAATTGATAAAGAAAATTATGTTAAATTTCTTTAAAAAAACTATGTAATAAAATTTATATGCCATCGAATGAACATGGCGCGTCTACATCTTTATCCATATTGGCTAAAGTTGTAGCCAGTAACGTTTGAAGGATTATACTCAATTTGAATCGGACCTTTCCGGTTGTTATACAACTAAACGATAAGCTTAATATATATATTTGTTGAGTGTAACTGTTAGAGTTTTGCTGTTAGAACTTCGTTATGAGACATTTTACTACTATTAAAATTTATATAGAAATTATATTTGTATACCCTATATCAGTGTGTAATCATGACTGTGTTTGTGTTAATGTTTGTTACTACCAAAACTACTTGAGGTCGAAATTTTATTATGCCGATCGATTCAGAATTCTACCTAAATTTATTTTAGGAAGTCCGTCCGTTATTGGGTCTAACACCAATGCAATTCTTTAGGCGGAAAATGAATTCTTCTGGCCCAGAAGATTTTTAGAAATTTTTCTAGATTTTTTGGAGGTCGCTGAAATCATTTTTATCCAAAAAATTAGGTTATCAAACATACTTTTTTCTGGTGCTGTACTTTCAAAAATTCAGATAAATTTTTTCTGAAGTATACCAGCCTATCAAAAAAAAAAATGTTCACGGTAAAAATTATTAGCTCAAAAGGCCTTTTGATCACATTAAAAGTAAAAATTAAGTATTTCTCAAGTTCAATTACTTTGAGCTATTGGCAATATTTGAACGTAAAATTAAATGCATTAGATAGGCCTTCGAAATACATTTCATTTGAACGGCCTCATGAAATTTTCACATTTTTATACAAAATCTCATGTCTAGGGGGAATGCAAAGGAGAAAAAAATATTTTTTTTAATGCCTTCAACATTACTCCTAAGCTGACTAAAAACAGATTGACTTCAAATGAAATGTATTTTGAAGGCCTGTCTAATGGTTTTTACTGACGCGCAAATATTGCCAATTTGAAGTTTGAACTGGGGGAAACAATATTTTTAGTTTTAAGGTCATAAAATATCGCATAAAACTAATATTTTTCTAGTTCCGATAGTATTTATTAGTAGGCTAGAAGTGGACACAAGTATTTTTTTTTATTTTGTGAAAACACAACACGAGAAAAAAAAAAATAAAATGTTTTTTTGGGATAAAATCAGATTAACTTCCTAAAATTTTGTAAAAAATTCTCAAAAATGTTTTGATAAATATAAGCACCCTAATGTGTACGCAAAGCGATTTGATATTTAGAATAACAGTTTTTTTTTCGTAAGAAAGTCAATCGCTATTAAAATTGGTCAAATCCGACTTCAATTCGTCTGAGATCCGAATGTTCACATCAATCTTAGTCAAATTTGAGTTATTTTATTCAATACAATAATCAACAGTACTACATAAAGCAGCCTCCCGATCTGCTCTTAAATCTATCTGAAGACACACAAAATCTTGTTTATACTTATTTTCTTGGTCCTATAATGGCCACAGCTAGTATGAATGGACCTAAACCCTCTCCCATGTTATAGGGTATCGTATAGTCGATTTAGATCGACTATTAATTTCTGACTTGTTAATTTATATTTGAATGTTTTTGTAACAATGAAAAAATATTTTTATAGTAAAATAAGTACGACTGTAAGTAAGTATAACGTTTTAATAAACTATCACATACATATGTATGTATATGTATGTATGTATTTTTGTTAGAAATTTACGTAAATTGTTTAATTTTTCTTTAACTGAAAGTTATGGTTTGTATTATAGATTAAGTCGTTCTTAAAAAAAATTATTTTATATGTAGACACAGCCATGGCTGTGGATTCGGAGTCGCTTGTAATGTTTGCATCGGAGTCGCCTTTTTTCCGTCGTCTTCGACTCCCAAATTTATTAAATTTAAAAACCATACCCGGTCAAAAATTATTGAATTAAAAGTTACGCATTTTTAGCATCAGAATCCAATTATACTCGCACACGAGGCCACATATCCCTAATTAAAAATAAAATCTTAAACTAATAAATTAAATTAAACATTTTTTTTAAACTTGCAAGATAACTTGTAAGTAGTTCTGTCTTTATTTATAAAAACCACATTGATTTAACCCGAGAAAACAGAAAATTTATTTCAGGTACCGCAGATGGACACAAGTAACATTTGCTACCCAACACAACTTGAGGAAAAAGTGGCTACATTGCTAGCTATAGATAAGGCTGTGTACGGCACAGATCCAACTTCTCATTTTGACGGCAATTCAAGTGAAAAAAGGTCACAACGTCAAATCAAAATTCCGTAAATAATAGAACGATTCAACATGAAGAGGATGATAATACTATGGAGTCTTCCAGAACATAGACGAAGTCAAAGAGAAACCTCTCGAAGTAAAGACAATCTTCTACAACAGGAAGTCGATTTTCAAATAATGCATCAATAAAATTCTATAAAAGTTGTGTCTGAAATCGATCAGAAACCGACGAGTAGTTCGAATTTATTAAATTAATTTTTGATTTAATTTTTTATTTCAAATAAACTTTTAAATAATAAAATAATAAAAAAATAAAAATAAATAATACAATTGTAAAATACTAAAATCATGTAAATAATAAAATAATAACATACTAAAATAAAAAAATATTAAATAATGCAATAGTAAAATACTAAAATCATATAAAAAAAAAATAATAAAATAATAAAACTATAAGAAAAAAAATAGTAAAATACTAAGCTCATATAAATAATAAAATAATAATATAGTAAAATTATAAAACAATAAAAAAATAAAATAATAAAATAATAGAAATTATAAAATAATACATATGTATCTAAAAAAATAAAATAAAATAATTATATACTGTACATAATAAAACAATAATATAATAAAATAATGAAATAATAAAATAATAAAATAATAAAATAATAAAATAATAAAATGATAAAATAATATAATAATGAAATAATAAAATAATATAATAATGAAATAATAACAATAATAAAATAATAAAAATTATAAAATAATATATATCTAATAAAAAATAAAATAAAATAATTAAATAATTAAACAATAAATAAAATAGTAAAATACTAAAATCATATAAACAATAAAATAATAAATTAGTAAAATAATAAAATAATAAAATAATAAAATAGTATAATAATAATATACTAAAATAGTAAAATAATTAAATAATAAAATAATACAATAATAAAACAATGAAAATATATTATAAAATAATAACAATAATCTAACAAAAATAGAATAAAATAATTAAATAATATATATTATGAAATAATAAAATAATCAAATAATAAAATAGTAAAATAATAAAATAATAAAACTATAAAAAAAATAGTAAAATACTAAGCTCATATAAATAATAAAATAGTAATATAGTAAAATTATAAAACAATAAAAAAATAAAATAATAAAATAATAGAAATTATAAAATAATACATATGTATCTAAAGAAATAAAATAAAATAATTAAATACTGTAAATAATAAAACAATAATATAATAAAATAATGAAATAATAAAATAATAAAATAATAAAATTATAAAATAATAAAATTATAAAATGATAAAATAATATAATAATGAAATAATAAATTAATAAAGTAATAAAATAATAAAATAATAAAATAATAAAATAATAAAATAATAAAATAATAAAATAATAAAATAATAAAATAATAAAATAATAAAATAATAAAATAATAAAATAATAAAATAATAAAATAATAAAATAATAAAATAGTAAAATAATAAAATAATAAAATAATAAAATAATAAAATAATAAAATAATAAAATAATAAAATAATAAAATAATAAAATAATAAAATAATAAAATAATAAAATAATAAAATAATAAAATAATAAAATAATAAAATAATAAAATAATAAAATAATAAAATAATAAAATAATAAAATAATAAAATAATAAAATAATAAAATAATAAAATAATAAAATAATAAAATAATAAAATAATAAAATAATAAAATAATAAAATAATAAAATAATAAAATAATAAAATAATAAAATAATAATATAATAAAATAATAAAGTAATAAACTAGTAAAAAAATAAAACAATAAAATAATGAAATAAAAAAATATAAAATAATAAAATAATAGAAATTATAAAATAATACATATGTATCTAAAAAAAATAAAATAAAATAATTAAATACTGTAAATAATAAAACAATAATATAATAAAATAATGAAATAATAAAATAATAAAATAATAAAATAATAAAATAATAAAATAATAAAATTATAAAATAATAAAATAATAAAATGATAAAATAATATAATAATGAAATAATAAAATAATAAAATAAAAACAATAATAAAATAATAAAAATTATAAAATAATATATATCTAATAAAAAATAAAATAAAATAATTAAATAATTAAACAATAAATAAAATAGTAAAATACTAAAATCATATAAACAATAAAATAATAAATTAGTAAAATAATAAAATAATAAAATAATACAATAGTATAATAATAATATACTAAAATAGTAAAATAATTAAATAATAAAATTATACAATAATAAAACAATGAAAATATATTATAAAATAATAACAACAATCTAACAAAAATAGAATAAAATAATTAAATAATATATATTATAAAATAATAAAATAATCAAATAATAAAATAGTAAAATAATAAAATAATGAAACTATAAAAAAATAGTAAAATACTAAGCTCATATAAATAATAAAATAGTAATATAGTAAAATTATAAAACAATAAAAAAATAAAATAATAAAATAATAGAAATTATAAAATAATACATATGTATCTAAAAAAATAAAATAAAATAATTAAATACTGTAAATAATAAAACAATAATATAATAAAATAATGAAATAATAAAATAATAAAATAATAAAATTATAAAATAATAAAATTATAAATGATAAAATAATATAATAATGAAATAATAAATTAATAAAGTAATAAAATAATAAAATAATTATATAATAAAATAATAAAATAATTAAATGCTGTAAATAATAAAACAATAATATAATAAAATAATGAAATAATGAAATAATAAAATAATAAAATAATAAAATAATAAAATAATAAAATAATAAAATAATAAAATAATAAAATAATAAAATAATAAAATAATAAAATAATAAAATAATAAAATAATAAAATAATAAAATAATAATATAATAAAACAATAAAGTAATAAACTAATAAAAAAATAAAACAATAAAATAATGAAATAAAAAATATAAAATAATAAAATAATAAAATAATAGAAATTATAAAATAATACATATGTATCTAAAAAAAATAAAATAAAATAATTAAATACTGTAAATAATAAAACAATAATATAATAAAATAATGAAATAATAAAATAATAAAATAATAAAATAATAAAATAATAAAATAATAAAATAATAAAATAATAAAATAATAAAATAATAAAATAATAAAATAATAAAATTATAAAATAATAAAATAATAAAATGATAAAATAATATAATAATGAAATAATAAAATAATAAAATAATAAAAATTATAAAATAATATATATCTAATAAAAAATAAAATAAAATAATTAAATAATTAAACAATAAATAAAATAGTAAAATACTTAAATCATATAAACAATAAAATAATAAATTAGTAAAATAATAAAATAATATAATAATAATATTATAAAATAGTAAAATAATTAAATAATAAAATAATACAATAATAAAACAATGAAAATATATTATAAAATAATAACAATAATAAAATAATAAAAATTATAAAATAATATATATCTAACAAAAATAGAATAAAATAATTAAATAATATATATTATAAAATAATAAAATAATCAAATAATAAAATAGTAAAATAATAAAATAATAAAACTATAAAAAATAGTAAAATATTAAGCTCATATAAATATTGAAATAACAATATAGTAAAATTATAAAATAATAAAAAAAAATAAAATAATAAAATAACAGTAATTATAAAATAATACATATGTATCTAAAAAAAAATAAAATAAAATAATTAAATACTGTAAATAATAAAACAATAATATAATATAATAATGAAATAATAAAATAATAAAATTTTAAAATAATAAAATAATGAAGTCATAAAATAATATAATAATGAAATAATAAAATAATAAAGTAATAAAATAATAAAATAATTATATAAAAATATAATAAAATAATAAAATAATTAAATACTGTATATAATAAAACAATAATCTAATAAAATAATGAAATAATAAAATAATAAAATAATAAAATAATAAAATAATAAAATAATAAAATAATAAAATAATAAAATAATAAAATAATAAAATAATAAAATAATAAAATAATAAAATAAAAAAATAATAAAATAATAAAATAATAAAATAATAAAATTATAAAATAATAAAATAGTAAAATAATAAAAAAATAAAACAGTAAAATAATGAAATAATAAAAATATAAAATAATAAAATAATAAAATAATAAAATATTAAAATAATAAAATAATAAAAAGAATAAAATAATAATATAATAAAAAATTATAAAATAATATATATATAAAAAAAAGAAAATAAAATAATTAAATACTATAAATAATAAAATAATAAAAAAATACAATAATAAAATAATAAAATAATAAAATAACAAAATAATAAAATAATAAAAATGATATACTAATATATTATTGGTGGTTCATGTCAAGTGACCCAACTTTTATTTATACATTTATTTATTTATTTATTTATTTAGTCTACTGATTTACATCTTGCAGACTATAAAAATATAATAATAATGTTATACAATAATTAATATTTTTTAGTTTAAAAAAAAACTTACAATATGAATTAATTGAAAACCTTAAATAAGTTCAAATTAAAATTATTTTTATTTAAGCTGAAATTTAAAAGGATTGAGAAACTGTTACACAGCTTTAAACATCTTGTAATTGGTTCATTAACCCCATAATTCGTACGATGAAAATCTTCATAAAATAAACGCTCGTGACGTAAATCGTGATGAGGAGTATGAACCCTCACTAAATCAGACAAAGCATCACAACATACAATATTATTTGTTAAAATATTAAATATAAACATTATAGCAAATGATGATCTACGATCTCTTAAAGATTGTAGTCCTAGAAATTTACGCCTGCTTTCATAAGAAAGAACATCTCCGGACCAATTTATTTTCTTAAATGCAAACTTTGTAAATAGTTTCTGAATTATTTCAATTCTGACAGAATGGCTTTCATAATAAGGACTCCAGATTATACAGCAATATTCCAAATTACTTCTAACGAAAGAAACATATAATGATTTTAATGCGACAGGGTCACTAAAGTCCGCAGTATTTCGATTAATGAATCCCAACATTGCATACGCTTTAGATGTTATGTAATTTATATGATTATGAAATTTCAACTCGGAATCAAAAATAACTCCTAAATCTTTAACTTCACAAACTCTCTCAAGAGTGACATCACTTAAAGTGTAATTATAAAAAACAGGATTATGACAATGAGTATATGACATAACGCAACATTTATCAATATTTAAAACAAGTCTGTTTAAATCACACCACTCTTTTAGTGATAACAAATCATTTTGAAACATAACTGAACGTGATATATGTACTTGTAATATCAGCAAATAATTTCAAATCATCGGCAAATAATAATGGTTTACAAAATTGCAAACAGTCAGGTAGGTCATTTATAAAAATTAACAAGCGTTTAGAGACCCTATCTCTCAGGCCCAACTAACTGGATACAGAAAATAAGCATAATCCAAATTTGAGTGGGATTTTTATTAATTTTTTCGGCTGCAGATATGAAAAAATTCATATCGGATGCTATATCTATATGGGGACTAGGCCCAAAAATGGACCGCTCATGACCATGTTTGGTAAAGTCTCTTGTATTTTGCAAAAATATATACAAACAAAATTTGAGAAGAATCAGTGCAATATTTTTGTTTTTTGATAGATTTAAGTGAAGATCGGGAAGCAGCTCTATATGGGGCCTATAACTAAGAGTTGTCCAATAGGGATAATTTTTGGACTACTGATTAATGGATATAATATATACATACAAACCCAATTTGACTAAGATTTGTATGATAATTTGGATCTTATGGCAATATATGTTGATTTCATAGGGGTCATTTGTATGGGGGCTAGGTCGGAACATGGACCGATTCTCACCAATTTCAATAGCATTCATCCCATGGCCCATAGAAGATTAAATACCAAATTTCATCAAAATATATTCATATTTGCGACCTGCAGTTTGATTACAAACTTTACATGGACACACAGACAGACGGACGGACTGACGGACATCGTTAAATCGAATCAGATAGTGATTCTGATTCGATCGGTATAATTAAAGATGGGTGTAGGTCAAATATTTTTGGTTGTTACAAACAGCAGCACAAAGTCATTATACCCAAACCACATAGTGGTATAGGGTATAAAAATAATAGTGGACCTAAATGTGTTCCCTGAGGAATACCAGAATATGCATTAATTACATTTTCCGAAAAGCATGAACTAATTTTAACTATTAATTTCCTATTCGTAAGAAAACTTTTAAAAAACTGCAACAAATTTCCATTAATACCAAATTGGTGAAGTTTTCCTAACAAAATATCATGATTAACTGAATCAAAAGCCTTCGAAAAGTCAGTATATATCAAATCAACTTGTTTTCTATTCTCCACAGAAACTATAATCTGATTAGTGAATACTACTAAATTTGTATATGTGGATCGACCGGGTAAAAACCCATGTTGAAAAACTGAGATTTTTGATGAAACATGATGAAATAGTTTATTATACAGAATCTTATCCAATACTTTGGCCAGAACACACTGTTTAACAATGGGCCTGTAATTCAAAACATTGGATTTATCACCACATTTGAATATAGGAATCATGCAACAGTATTTCCATTGATCTGGAAATTTGCCATTTTTTAAGCATGCATTAAAAAGTATTGTTATGGGGCGGACTAAAAACCTTATACATTTTTTTTTAAAATAAAGGTGGAACTGAATCCAATACACATGAGGGACTATCTTTTAAAGATAGAATAGATAAAGAAACATCATCTTCTGATATTTCTATGACAAGGTTGCTTAGAATTGGAGTACTTAAGTGATCTACACTTGTATAGTTACTATGTGCAGTAAAAGTAGTCTGGAAAAACGACGCAAACAAGTTGCAAGATTGAATATTATTATTTGAAACATTATAGCCATAAAGCATATTATATGGATAACCAGAATTCTTTCTTTTTTATTTATGAAATTCCAAAATGCAGAAGGATCAGAGCTAAGCCTATTTTCCATGTTTAATATATATTGCTTATACAAATAGTTATGTAAAAAAATCGAATTCACGTCGAATTTGTTGAAAATATCTTAATTCAGCATTTTCTTTACTTTCTTTATATGTTTTAAAAGCTTTGTTTTTGACGTTTTTTTAGGTTATTAAGCCTTCTATTAAAACAAGGGGGTTTTTTACCTTGAGATGTTGTCATGGAAGGTACCATCACGGAAACCGCATAATCAATTTCATCATATAAAAATTTAAGTATTTCATCAGAATAATTGCAATAGAAAATTGATGACCAGTCAACAGACGCAAAAAAATCATTTAATGCTGGATAATTACCCTTTAAAAAATTGTAAGATTTGGTGCCACAAGAAGCCTCTATTTCGAAGACGTAAAATTCAAAATCTATCACCATTGCTTTGTGATGCACAGTATTCCTAGAAATGGGGTTTAAACATAAATTACAAGATGTTCTTAGGGCCATTATTACAACTTGCCGTTAGTTAAAGGCAGGATTTTGTCTGCCCGATAAATAGCTTTGTATTATTACAACTTTAATTTTTTATTGTTATTACTATTAATAATAATAATACTTAATGGATAAAAAAGTAATAAATAAAGGTTTTATAATGTAAAGCCATTTATCGGTCCGACAAAATCCTGCCTTTAACTAACGGCAAAATCCTGCCTTTAACAATGGCCCTTAATATATTTGATACAAAAAACAAATCAAGAATTCTTCCAATATCATTTTTAAAGTAGTTAATTTGATTGAAATCGTGAGAAAAGAAAAAACTAATTACATCTTCATCAATATCATTTTTCATATTAAATGGCAAAAGAGTATTATCTTCAAATATCCAAGTCAAATTTTTTAGATTAAAATCACCCAAAACTATAACTTCTTGGTTATTTGAACATAAATTTACAACAAAATGTTTTTGATATATATCACTAGTACTTGAAGGAGGTATATACGATACAATACAAAATATTGATTTACCAAATGCATTAGAAAATGCGACTTCAACACATACTTGCTCAATATCGCCAATATAATTTAAAGGCACTAAACGGCTGAAAATGTCACCTCTTACTGCCAACAGCACACCGCCACCCTTTTTAGGTACATCAGGCAAAAAGCATCTATCACAAGGGTAGACTTTATAAAAATCATCAAAGTATTCAGCACTATTTATTTCACTTGATAACCAAGTTTCAGTTATGGCAATTATGTCATATTCACATTGCATTTTGATAATATACTGAATAGCTGGAATTTCTTTTGAAATCGGTGTCTTCCTATCGGGATGAAATTTGAAATTTTTTTTTTTAAGAAACGCTTTTTTTTGTTCCAAAAAACCTTAGGTTTTTTCCTTTAAGAACTTCCTTTTCAATTTTTAGCATATGCACTAATTTTTAGTTTTTCCTATTAGTGTGGAAGTGTTTCTAAACCCTTAAAAATAAAACGTAAACTAAGAAACTAGACAAATTAACCTTTCCGACGGTATGTAACATACCTAACTAAAATTTCATACCTTCGATACTGTAATACCCGCAATATGTTACCCTCAGGCAAAAATTTATTTTTTTCTATAGAAAAAAATTTTTTTTTATATTTATTTTTAATAATAATTAAATTAATATATAATAATAATAATAATAATAATAATAAAAGTAAGAAAAATAATTTAATAAAATTTATTCTTAATCACATTAGATCCATTTATAACATGGCTATTTTTTTAAATTAATTTATTGTAGCTGATGAAGTATTTAATTTTTGTAAATTTTTAAATACGTCGTCTTTCATCCAGCTTATTTATCGCCTTTATTTGCTGCTTTTTTGCCAATCCTTTCTCGGCGTTACTAGATTCAACTGCTGATTTCGCTGCTGGTTTTTTTTTTTTGCTTTGGACCTAAGACTTTTTCTTTAAACGCATGATATAGGGTATAGTATAGTCGGTCTGGACCTACCATTGAAAGTGACGGTGTAGAGCCCCCATATTACTTAAGAATCTTTTCCTTGGTTTGAGTGACGGTTTGTTTCCTAAAAATTAACTCTCATTTTTCCATTTTTGCAAAAATTCTTGAAATTGTATAATTTGAATGTCAAAAAAAAACTTAATGACGGAGCTGGCTCCAATTTGTACAGATGGTAGTTGATAAGAGCAGTGTTGATTTTTATTTAAATACGATTGAAATTCAAAAAGTCACGGACTTATTGATCCGAATTGTAGTTTCAATGCTTCAATTTTGAAAATTTTCTTGAAAATTATGTACAAAAATGTTATCGCAATAGGAAAAATGTTATGCAGAAAATCTTTTTGTACTTGGGATAAATAAACATATTTCTTCAAATATTTTCGATCTCTTAATGCTCATATCTAGGCATGCTCTCCTATCGATTTGCCCAGCAGTTGTATTAGTTAAGGTCATTTTAATAGCATCTTAATATTAGAAAAAACCAAAGCTTTAATTTTTTTTAATCGGGTAAGATGTAACATTAGTACCTATTTTTAATGAATTCTGAGCAGGTGAAAAAAAACTCGTGCACATATAAGTGCGCCTTAAGAAGTGAATTGGAATCCTAATTGAATCATTTGCTTAAACAAAAACATCAACTTGAAAAAACTAGGTTAAATTTAAAAGTAATAATTCTAAAACTTAAATGATATAAACAATTGGTAAAATAATGCTTAATACTAAATACAAAAAAAAAAAAAAAAAAAAATTAACAACAATAATCATATGTGTACTAATTTTTTTCCAATTTATGCTTCTTAAAATAAGAAACCATGACAACACTAAACAGACCAATTTTTTAAAAATGTGAAAATATATTTTAAAGTTACCAAACGAAATTTTTAAAAAATTTATAAATAGATTTTGCTCAAATGAAAGTAATTTAAACCATTATTATTTGTAAATGTATCCATTTAAATTTTTTATATAGTATCCCTTATATTTTTAACATGTTATTTCTCACTTTACTTTAATTGAAAAATTTCTTTAAGATTTGCTAAATTTATTTAAAAAAAATTATGCCCGATTGTGGTAGACGGTAAGAACGCCATAGAAGGAAAGCAGTCGCAATTTTAATTCTTTACTTATCTGCTTTACGTTATTGTCAAATGAGCTTAACTCTGTCTCAGATTGTGAGTTTACTAAAAAAAAATCTTAGCTTTTGAGATAAGCCGTTTTAGTCTCATAATTTTGCAATAATTCTAAAGAAAATGCATTTCAGTTCTAAGAATATCTTTAATATTAATAGGCTAGGCGAGTTCTTGTGACCGATGTTTTGTTTTACCGTTTTATCCCGATTTTGACCAAACGTATATTACTTAAAAGGTATATCTTTTTAACCGTTTTGTAGATTTACAGATTTTTAAATTTTTTCCTTTATTTTGAGTAAATTGCATTTAAAGTTGCTACTAACACATACATAAAATTATACATATGCTATGTGTGTGTTTATTAAATTTGTTAATGTGTTTATTAAAGAGTTTGTTTTCTACACAATAATAATAAACCAAAAAAGTGTTGGTTTGTGAATTGGCTAACTTGCAAAATACAGCTGCCTAGAAATTGCACTCGAATTTCGAGCGCTGGAATCTGCTAGTTTCAATAAAACCACAGTCTCAGATTTTGTGGATTTTTCAAAAAAATATTTTTAAAATAGTTGACTAAGTAAAATTGGAAATTTTATGATTTTTTCTTTTAAAATGCTGTTTTGGATTATAAGCATATTTTTTAGAAACTAAGATTGTGATAATTTTGCTGTAGAAAAAAAGACAGTCTCATATATTACCAGTCTTTAGTTTCAAACCCCGTCTCATATTCTGTTTCTTAGAAAACAGGCCCAAATTTTAAGAATTTTTTGTCTTTCAGTCTCTGATTCTGATTTTTTTTTTTACAGAAACAGATTCTACAGCTCAGATATTTTTCTATAGAAAACATATAAGAAAATTATAGTCGATCTCATTGAAACACGATTATAAAATAACCGCTTCCTCTTTTGGTATTTTCTTAGCCCCTCTCCCTTCCAGAACAACACCAGAATAGCTACGTCGGTATAAATTACCTGAATGTAACAACAACGAAATTGTTGTCACCATAACTAAAAGTTTTTAAGTTTAGCGATCTCAAAAGTAAAAAAATTATGAATTGAGAAATGTTACAAACACTAATGCCGTTTTCTTTTCTGACAATAAATGTCGCACTTTATTTGCACTTTTTTCGAAAAGTTTATTTTTTTTATATATTCTGAATTAAGAGCTACTTTATCTTATACATCAACCGAAAGGTATCAAAGGCAAGCCCTCTTAAACCGCAAAAATTGCAGTAATTGATATTTTTCAGGTCATAATGTGGAATATTTTATTCCCCTTTTTTGAATATTTTCACCATATGACTTCAAAGAGGAATAATCAAATTCTTTTGCATTTTATGAACACAGCTCTTTGGGACCTTTCGACTGATGTATAAGATAAGGTTGTTCCTAATTTAGAGTATATAAAAAAAATACACTTTTCGAATGCAAATAAAGTGCGACAATTTTTGCCAGAAGAGAAAACGGCATAAATTTCGATTTACAAGCATTTGAAAACATTTATTACAAAGAAACTTTAAAAAACCAACCCATAAAAATCAAGTTTTTATTATACTCCCTTTATTGGTAAATAAATTTACCATCATGTAATTGAATAATTGATTGACTGAAGACATCTATGACAAAAAATTAAAAAAATATTTTTACATTTTTCAGGCACGGAAGAAGTTGCTATTTCAAAATTAAACCAATCTTTACCGTATCTGGAACAATCTCCGATAAAAAAGAAGAAGTTACATCAAAAACGGTACAGAGATGGAAAATTCAGGAAAATAAGTGATTCGATTCAAGACAAAATTTTCCACGGTTCAGCACAATCAACTTCGCATATGTGCCCACAATCCGAAATAATAGAACAATTAAAAGAAAAGTTTAAAACATTAACAAAAAATAGCGAGAAAATCCAACTGCTAACAATTTTACCAAAAAGCTGGGCAATACATAAAATTGAGGAAGAATTCCTGGTTACAAACTATATCGCGCGAAAAGTTAAGCATTTGGTTGAAACAAAGGGTGTGATGAGTACGCCTAACCCAAAACTGGGAAGTCCAATTTCACCAGTGACAAGCAATTTAGTAAAATCCTTTTATGAATCCGATGACGTCAGCAGGTGTATGCCCGGACAGAAAGATTTCGTGTCTTTTTTTGAAAATGGTACAAAAGTCAGGAAAAATAAAAGACTTTTGCTTGGAAACTTAAGAGAAATGTACGCCTTATTCAAGGAACGACATGATGGAATAAAAATAGGTATTTCTAAGTTTTGCCAACTTCGTCCGAGGAATATAATTCTAGCAAATGCGAGTGGATCTCATAACGTGTGTGTTTGTACAAAGCATCAAAATGTGAAGCTGATGATTGATGCCATAAATTTAAAAAAATTAACTGCTGGTGTTCCGAATTATCAGCTTGAATGTTACAAAGATTGTTTGAAACAAATGACATGCATTCCATCTTCTTCAAAGTGTCACCTACGTAAATGTAACAAGTGTCCAGGAATTGAAAATTTAAAAGCAAAACTAAATCAATTACTGGAGCAAAATGATATTGATGAAATAACATATAAACAATGGGTAAGTGTAGATAGGGATAATTTGGAGACCATGATTGGCCAAGCCGACGTTTTTGTGGATTCCCTATGTGAAAAACTTGAAATTCTATTACCTCATTCATTTATTGCAAAACAGCAGGCAGCATATCTGAGCGAAAGAAAATCAAATTTGGAAGAAAATGAGTATATAGCAGTTTGCGATTTTTCAGAAAATGCTTCTTTTACTATTCAGGATGCAGTCCAGGGATTTCACTGGAACAACTCTCAGGCCACTTTATACCCAATTGCTATTTATTTTAAATCAGATGGAAAAACACAACATACAAACTTCATAATAATATCTGATTGTCTTGTACACGATTCTGTAGCTGTTCACCTGTTCCATCGCCACCTGAATGTATTTTTGAGAAAAAAGTTTAAAACAACCCCGAAGAAAATCACGTATTTTTCAGACGGTAGTGCTGCCCAGTTTAAAAATAAAAAGAACTTTATCAATTTATGTTATCATATGGAAGATTTTGGATGTAATGCTGAGTGGCAGTTTTTTGCAACAAGCCATGGAAAAGGCCCAAGTGACGGTCTTGGAGGTACCGTAAAGAGAGAGGCACGTCGAGCTAGTTTACAGCGTCCATTACAAGGTCAAATAACTACTCCAAAACAATTATATGAATGGTGCCTGCAAAATCTTTTGAACTGTAATTTCGAGTTTTTAACTCTAGAAGACCACGAAGAAGAAGCACGGTTCCTTCAAATTCGTTTTAAAGATTTGCGTACTATTCCTGGAACTCAAAAGCTGCATTCTATTGAACCTGTAGATAAAAAAAAATTAAAGTCAAGCGATACGCGGCAGATGCAGATTTTTTAATTGAAATCCTTCAGAAATAAATAAATATGCTGTAATAAAGTGTTTAATAATGATAATACATTATGTTGTACTTTTTATTAAAGGTTTAGCAATGGAGAAAAAGAGTTTAAGCAAAGAAAAGTCGAAAAAGTTCCGTTACATTTGATTTGTCCTTCTTTTTGTAATTTGTCACCTTTTAGTATTTTGGTACATTTCATGAATACATAAACCTTCGCCTGCTTTTTTCTTAATAACTCATGTTGTAATAAAGACTCCACATTGAAATTTGACAGACTTGTACAAAACATAATAAGAATTAACATATATTTTTTTGAAATTTTTAAAAATATTGATTTTCGAGAAATATCCTTTGGAAATTTTAGTCCTTTTTTATTTACATTATCCTTGATCGAAAATTGAAAAAAAAATTTTTTTTGGAATGGCGCATGTTTTAGTCTGTAAAATGAGCCCTTGATTATTAACGTGCAATGAATAGTTTTCGAGATATTAAAAATTGTGTTAAGGCATCTGAGTGCATTTTTATTGATTTTTGCCAACTTGGAATGGCCATAATTCTGAAAGTTCGAAGGCTATATGTCTGAAAGTTGGCAAATATTATTGTGCCGATCCATAGATCATGTGTACAAAATCTTATCAAATTTGGAGGTGATGAGGTCACAAATGTTAATATTTTCGGTTGATTTCATATGTTTTTACCCAACCAATACTTATTTATTATTCCTAAACTTAATTTTGGTCAGAAAATGCCAACATTTGGCCCCTGACATTTATTTAGTCTCAATATTCACAGGGGCCAAAGGTTGTTTTTTTTTTTTTTGGAAGAAAGCTAATTCTTGTGAGGATTAAACTGAAAAATAACACTGAAATTCCCAACAATATCAATACCATTTGGATATATTATATACAGAACACAACATCGATAAAATTTTAAGTAAACTTTTACTATTGATTTAAAGTGCACATATATTTTATTTAAATGTATTAATAAAAATTTATACTAAAATTAGAAACAAATTATAATCTTTAAACTAGTATTAATTAAACAATATTAGTAAAAATTTCTTCCAAATAGCTTTGATTTTCATTTTGCAGTAGTTCTTTAGCTTCTTCATCTAACTCTAATGAGGTTGATTTCCATTTTTGTCGAATACTGGACATATATGGGTCTGATGTGCACAACAAAATATTAATAAGATCTTCATTAGTACAATATCTGGAAATTTTTCTTGTATTGTGCTCGCGAAAGAATCTGTAGTCTTTATTCCTTTTTTCTTGGGCTTCTTCTGAGAGATCTCCAATTGGAAGCATATTGTGCTGAATTATTTGTTCCCCATGGAACAAAATTTTGTGAACTGTGGTTGGCATATGTCTCCAAGAATATTTTTGGTTATAAAGGGTTGCTGTCTCATGCTATAACTTGTAATATGATTTGAAATCGTCGTATTAAATCATAATCTACTCCAGTTATAGAAGCTACAGTTTCTGGATCGGAAAAAAATCTCCTTGCTGTGTTTCCATCATTAGAATTTCCTTCTCCTTGCTTTGGCTGGTCAATTATAAGGCCTATCTCACGGTATTTTTCTTGAATATCTTTTTTTTTTGCTTTCTTTTTTCCAAATTTTCTTTTTTGTTTCTCACTGTTTCGCCTAACGGGCCAAATTCCAAATCGTATCCCAATTTAAGAATATGCTCCATAAAACGAATTCTAGCATGAAGAGGTGACATTCCAAATTCATATGCTTCATTAAAACTATCGTCTTGTGTTGGTGGTTGGCTCAATTGACTTGATGTTTTTGGCATATGGTGCAGCTTGACGATGACTTTGTTTTGGTTAAAGCTTGTGCAACTTCTCCATCAATCATTGTGAGACACATTTTAAAATTTACTTCAATGTCTTGGTCATCAAATTTAAATGTTACTGGTTGAAGTTCTTTAATTTGATCATTTATTTTTCGAACTTCTTCATCTATGACATCTTGAGTCTCCTTTTTGTAAGCAAACTTTATTGGTCTACAAAATTTTGTTGACGAGGGAATTTCATTCTTCCATACATCTATCTCTGCAGCTCTACTAGTTGACGGCTCTGAACCAATATAAGTTTTTGTTAAACGTAATGGAACGAAAGAAATCATGAATAAAATGGCATCTGATGAATTTTCCGCATTACATTGTTTGTATTGTTTCTGGCCAGAGGACCCATCACATCCCCATTTAGAAATTAAAGTCATGCTGCAATTTTTAAACTTCTTTACATAGTCAGCATCAAATGTCTTTAATAATCGTTCTGCAGTGTGTTCAAGAAGATCCTGCAATTTTATTTCTGCTGAACTTGAAGTTACACTAATAGCAGTTGGTGAAGGTAAGCAACCTTTTTTGGCAGAAACTATATCTCGATATGACGGAAAAATTCCACAATTTTTTTCATTGGTTCGCTTCCGCAATTCTGTATATTGGTTTTTAGTCATTTTCAAATCCAAAAATAGTGCAAATGTTTCTT
The DNA here is from genome assembly GCA_963682025.1 of Cordilura impudica. Lineage (NCBI taxonomy): Eukaryota > Metazoa > Arthropoda > Insecta > Diptera > Scathophagidae > Cordilura > Cordilura impudica. Next base: position 28,266,208 of record OY821518.1, read on the forward strand.
CTGGAGTAAATTTATTTTCTTCAGTTGGTGCCGGCATACTTTCTAAAATCCTTTTTGTGCGTCTGGGGCTTGCTTCCACTATTTTTTCAATGATAGCAATTTTACCCTTTTTAGTTTTCGATGGTTGAATTTGATGCAGAAATGAATCCTTTATGATGCTACAAGAAACTTCTTCATTGATATGTTTAAGCTTGCGTCTTCGTGATCTTTCACTACAATTATCAATTGGCTTTGCTGGTCGACCACCTTTTCCAGTTTCCGTGGTAGTTACTTATGGCTTTTTAAAAATAAGTTTATTTCTTGGCCATTCTTGGTTGCGTGAGTAAAACAATTTCTTGTTTCTGGAACATTGATTGTACCGTTTTCTTAAAGTATTTGAAAAGTTTTTTTATTTTTAAGTTATGAATTTTAATTTCTTGTTTGTCGCATATTTTGAAGAATGGATTATTCATTATATGTAAAATAATGTCGTTTTCATCTTTCCGTTCAAAATATATATCAGATAGAACACTATAACTGAATTTAGCCATTGTTTAAACAATAATGAAGAAAAAAAATGAATGCATGGATTAATATACTATTGCTCGAAGTTTCAACATGATCTTTTTTACCTCTTTGAAACATATTATAACAGGTAGTTGGTTTTACCAGTTATTTCCATTGGTTTTAAATTTATTTGCAATTTTCACGTATTTAAGTTATGTAATATTAGATGGCAATAAAATCTTTTTTACCTTTTCCAAATGAATTGCCAGATACCACATAATTTGAGAGTTCTATTGTCATTTTTGTCAAAATTTTGATACACCCTTCTATGTGGACTAGGTCCAAATATGGGCCAACTTCTCCTAATTTCAACAGAATTATTTTTTGGGTCGATAAGAACTCTTGTACAAAATTTCATCAAAATATATGCATAATAGCCACTTTCACATACAAATAACTTCTCAAAAAATATGACCTGCATTTGTACCGAATATCTTACCTTGGGTCAGAAAAATTGCTGTAGCTCAAAAAGTGCAGTCCCGATGCATGGACATGTATATATAGGAATGTAGGGGAGAGTTAGGACTATAAAATAGTAAATTTGTGTTTTGACTCTCTTTGACTCACAGGAGTTGTGCTCTATGAAGTAGGAAATTTCCGAGAAATTTGACCTTTTTAAAAAAAAAAATTTTAGATTGTTCTGGAAGCAGTAGAGCTTCAATTTTTTTTACCAGTAATAGGAAATAAGTCAAGTTACAACACAAAATTTATTTTGTCCAAAAATCTTGAAAAACAAAAAAGTTATGATCATTTAAACTTTAAAAATTAACTAAAAATATCATAAATTTACTAAATTCTGAAAAAGCCCATTTTGGACCTCCCTATTCTCAGTGAAATAGTTGAAATAGAGTTCTTATTTTTTGGCTCCCGAGGTTTACTACTGTCTACTTTCATATTAGTCTAATAACTTTAAAATCGGAGAACAAAAACCAAAAGGAGTTTTGGCCGCTATCTCAAAATATTGACCACAGTGCTTCGTTGGACTTAAAGGCTCAAATTTAATAGAAACAAGTAAGAAAATTATAGTCGGTCTAGACCGACAATACGATACCCTATACCATGCGTTTAGAAACCCTATCGCTTAGGCCCAACTAACTGGATATTGAATATAAGCAAAAACCAAATTTGAGTGGGATTTTTATTAATTTTTTTTGCTGCAGATATGAAAAAGTTCATATCGGATGCTATATCTATAAAGGGACTAGGTCCAAAAATGGACCGATCCTGATCATGTTTGGTAAAGTCTCTTGTATTTTGCAAAAATATGTACAAACAAAATTTGAGAAGAATCAGTGCAATATTATTGTTTTTTAATTGATTTAAGTGAAGATCGGGAAGCAGCTCTATATGGGGTCAAAGGTATCATTTTTGGACTACTCATTAGTGGATGTAATGAACGTATACAAACCCAATTTGAGTAAGATCTATATGACAATTTGGATCTTATGGCAATTTATGTCGATTTCATATGGGTAATTTGTATGGGGGCTAGGTCTGAACATGGACCGATTCTCACCAATTTCAACAGCGTTCATCCCATGGCCCATAAAAGCTTATATACCAAATTTGGTCAAAATATATTCATATTTGCGACCTGCAGTTTGATTACAAGCTTTACATGGACACACAGACGGACGGACGGACATTGTTAAATCAACTCAGAAAGTGATTCTGATTCGATCGGTATAATTAAAGATGGGTCTAGGTCAAATATTTTTGGTTGTTACAAACAGCAGCACAAAGTCATTATACCCAAACCACATAGTGGTATAGGGTATAAAAATGAAAAATTAAAAATGAAAAATAAAAAATTTAAAATAAAAAATGAAAAATAAAAAATGAAAAATAAACAAGTAAGAAAGTTATAGTCGGTCTAGACCGACTATATGATACCCTATACCATGCGTTTAGAAACCCTATCTCTTAGGCCCAACTAACTGGAAATAGAAAATAAGCAAAAACCAAATTTGAGTGGGATTTTTGTTAATTTTTTTGGCTGCAGATATGAAAAAGTTCATATCGGATGCTATATCCATATGGGGACTAGGTCCAAAAATGGACCGATCCTGATCATATTTGGTAAAGGCTCTTGTATTTTGCAAAAATATATACAAACAAAATTTGAGAAGAATCAGTGCAATATTTTTGTTTTTTAATAGATTTAAATGAAGATCGGGAAGCAGCTCTATATGGGGCCAAAGGGATCATTTTTGGACTACTCATGGATGGATGTAATGAACGCATACAAACCCAATTTGAGTAAGATCTATATGACAATTTGGATCTTATGGCAATTTATGTCGATTTCATAGGGGTAATTTGTATGGGGGCTAGGTCTGAACATGGACCGATTCTCACCAATTTCAATAGCGTTCATCCCATGGCCCACAAAAGCTTATATACCAAATTTGGTCAAAATATATTCATATTTGCGACCTGCAGTTTGATTACAAGCTTTACATGGACACACAGACGGACGGACGGACGGACGGACGGACGGACGGACATTGTTAAATCAACTCAGAAAGTGATTCTGATTCGATCGGTATAATTAAAGATGGGTCTAGGTCAAATATTTTTGGTTGTTACAAACAGCAGCACAAAGTCATTATACCCAAACCACATAGTGGTATAGGGTATAAAAATGCAAAATGAACAAGTAAGAAAATTATAGTCGGTCGAGACCGACTATACGATACCCTATACCATGCGTTTAGAAACCCTATCTCTTAGGCCCAACTAACTGGACATTGAAAATAAGCAAAAACCAAATTTGAGTGGGATTTTTATTAATTTTTTTGGCTGCAGATATGAAAAAGTTCATATCGGATGCTATATCTATAAAGGGACTAGGTCCAAAAATGGACCGATCTTGATCATATTTGGTAAAGTCTCTTGTATTTTGCAAAAATATGTATAAACAAAATTTGAGAAGAATCAGTGCAATATTTTTGTTTTTTAATAGATTTAAGTGAAGATCGGGAAGCGCTATATATGGGGTCAAAGGGATCATTTTTGGACTACTCATTAGTGGATGTTATGAACGCATACAAACCCAATTTGAGTAAGATCTATATGACAATTTGGATCTTATGGCAATTTATGTCGATTTCATATGGGTAATTTTTATGGGGGCTAGGTCTGAACATGGACCGATTCTCACCAATTTCAATAGCGTTCATCCCATGGCCGATAAAGGCTTATATACCAAATTTCATCAAAATATATTCATATTTGCGACCTGCAGTTTGATTACAAGCTTTACATGGACACACAGACGGACGGACGGACGGACGGACGGACATTGTTAAATCAACTCAGAAAGTGATTCTGATTCGATCGGTATAATTAAAGATGGGTCTAGGTCAAATATTTTTGGTTGTTACAAACAGCAGCACAAAGTCATTATACCCAAACCACATAGTGGTATAGGGTATAAAAATATGTAAAGTGAAAAGAGGAGCAATTCCAGTGTTCAGTAAAAAAAATTTTGTTAGTTTTGTGTTTGTATTTCAATCCAATAATTTTCTGTACATTTATTTTCAGTTTAATTGTTTTTCGATGAAATATATCTTTTGATTTTCAAAAAGGAAATATTCAACACAATTTTCTTTTCTTAAAGTACTTTTTTCAGCGGTGTCTGTTTGGTTCAGTTATAGTTTTTGATTTAAATTATTCAACTTTTCTTTTTTATACCTTCCACATTACACAGAGAGTTTATATCAGTTTGTCAATCTATTTGTAGCTCAACGAACTAAATTCGGAAGACCTCAAAACCATACATTTTCTTCGAGCTTATAACGAAGGAAGTTGATTTAGCGAATGACCATCTGTCCGCCTATCTGCGGAAATCAAAATCACACCTTCAATAAGCTGGATTCTTCGCTTTGGCATAATATCGTTTAATAACATCTCGATTGAGTTGGTATTTAAAACCATCAAAATCGGAACAATGGGTCACGAGACATGAAAGCAAATGTGAAAAAACGCTTGAAAAAAATATTCAATGCGTTAGTTGTTTCTCTTAAGATACATATGTGCAATTGTTCTTATTGTTATAGTCGTTGTAGTTGTGACATTTGTTTCATGAGGATGTATTTATGATTATACAGCACGTGTTATATTAGTTTAAGCAAGTATTTCCACATATTTTGTATACCCTCCACAACAATGTGCAGAGAGTATATATCAGTTTCTCTATCCATTTGGAACTCATCTAAATAAATTCTGGAGACCCTATAAACTATATATATTCTTGATCGTTATAAAAGAAGAAGTCGATCTAGCGATGTCCGTCTGTCTAGCTGTTGAAAACATTCTCCTGTCCGCAATAGATCGAGTAGGTTATATTACTTAAGCTTACATAGAGCCTTAAGGCCTAAGTGTTAACAGACTTGGTTATTATAATGTGTTAAGAGCACTTACGGAGGGTATCAAAAATTCGGCAATGCCGAATTTAACACTCTTACTTGTTTATCGGTATCCCGTTTTAAAAAAGTACTTTTTCTTTAAAAATACCTTTTCTTAAACAAGTACGTTTTCTTAAAAAAGTACTTTTTTAAAAAAGTGCTTTTCTACAAGAAAATCTTTTTAAAAAAGTATATTTTTTTAAAAAGTACTCTTTTAAAAATATTTTTTTTGTTTAGAAAATTAACTTTTTCTGAAATTTTTTTAAAAAGCATCAAAAGCACTTACCCTTTTTTAAAAAAGTATAAATTTTATAAAAAGTACCCTTTTATTCAAAAGTAACCTTTTTAAAAAGTACCATTTTTTAAAAAATCTACTATCATAAAAAATTAAAATTCCTTAAATAGTATCTTAGTTTACAAAAGTACCCTTTGTTTGAAAAAGTACCATTTTTTCAAATATTATTATTAAAAATTGCCTCTTTTTAAAAAAATAACTTTTTTTGGAAACGTAAATTTTTTAAAAAAGTACATTTTCTTAGAAATTACCATTTCTTTTTTAAACTCTTCTTTTAACTCATACTCTCTGTCTGTCTGTCGTGGGGCACTCCATTTCCCCCTATCCAATTGATCTGAAACTTGGCCCATAGTCTTGTCGGGGGTAGTCACGCACACTCACGCATAGTGAAAGAGTGATTTAAAGCCCATTTCCCCTTTTCCGATCGGTCTGAAACTTGGTCGATAGACTTTCTGTGAGGAAGGATTAACTTTGACATAGTCAAAACTCATATGCATAAGGAAAGAAAGAGTTTTAATAAAAACTTTGTTTTTATGGGTTAGATTACTTAAGGTCTAAATTATCGTATATAAGACGGCCAAATTGGGTTTGTATGTGTTTGTTATATCCACCTTTCAGTAATCCAAAAATAAACCCTATAACCCCATATGAAGCTAATTCCAAATATTCACTTAAATCTATCAAAAAACAAAAATAGTGCAGAGATTTTTAAAAAAATAAGAGACCTTGCCAAATATGAACAGGATTGTTCCATTTTTTGACCTAGTCCCCATATATATATAGCATCCGATATGAACTTCTTCAAATCTGCTGGCAAAGAAATTAATAAAAATTCCACTCAGATTTGTTTTATGCATACCCAATAAGGTGGACCTAATTCTCTATACACATGATATAGCATATCAAATAGTCGGTCTAGACCGAAAAAATAGTTTGCACAGGCACACCTCTTGTAGCAGTCGACTCTAAATCAATTTCTCGTTCGTTCATGTGTCAGTACACGTAACCTGTTACGCAAACTACAGGTTGCAATTTGGTATATCAAGAACTCGTCGAGTGCACATCATATCGGCTAAGCAAAACCCAGCTTGTACGGATAACTGCAAACTTTCATTGTGAAGGCAGTGGTGACGTTGTAGTTTATGTACAGCTATGATGTGCCAAAATTCAGGCGTTTATAAGTGTGGGATAACCTGGCAATATGAAGGCTTTTAAGCGTCACCAACTTTAGTTTTAGGAAAATACAAAAAATATTTTTTTGGTTATTAGAATGCCGGCTGCGTTAAATAATGTATTTCATTGGCATTCTAGAGAAGTACTTAGGGAACATTTAGGTTTTCTACTGTAGTAAGAGAAAAATTACGGAATTTTTCAGGTAGTGATTAATTGTTCCTAAAGAAGACACCATCATTGTTTTTTATAAGAAAAAAATGTCATAGAAGCTGGCCAAAAATTAAACAATTTACTTAAAACTTATTAATTGGAATTGGTTTTAAAGTGGTAGCCGCACTAATCATAGGTTGTAATATTAAGTTATCAAAGATTCGGCACAGTCTAATTAACCCTCTTACTTATATTTTATTATACTAGCAGATACCAGCACTCGAAATTCGAGTGCAATTTCTAGGCTGCTTTATTTTTCAACTTAGCCGATTCACAAACCAACACTTTTATGGTTTATTATTATTGTGAATGAAGATAACAAACTCACTAACAAACACATTAAAAAATTTAGTAAACTTTAAATGCAATTTACTCAGAATAAAGGAAAAGATTTAAAAATTTGTTAATCTGCGAAACGGCTTGAAAGAAATACCTTTCAAATAATATACGCTTTTTCAAAATCGGGATAAAACGGTAGAGCAAAACATCGGTCACAAGAAATCGCCTAGCCTATTAATATTATAGATTAATTGGAATTTGAAATGACCACGTGTATGATTTAAGACATTTTTAAATTTCCAGTCCAGTCCCTTGGTTAGTTTTAAGAGCGTTCCATAGAAACAATATTATTAGATTTAAAAAAAAAATCCGTACATATTAAATCAGAATATTTTCTTTTTGATAATCGCACACATGGTCAGCTTATCAATAATTTTGGCAGTACAATATATGGAGTGTTTGTAAGCATATTCAGAAACAATAAAATTCTAACAATAACTATAATTGTTAGTATCAAAATTAAGTACTTACTACTCTCAGTAATATAATAATTGGTATGAATTCGATTGTTAATAATAGTTCCATTTGCAGCTTCTATTGTTTTTTTTAGTTGTTGTTAGCATTCATGTGCCTAAAATTGGCTTATGACTGTGTTAGAAACATACACAATAGAAGCACAAACAAAATGTGTACAAAAAAAAAAAAATAAAAAATAACAAAAAACAATTTAGAAGTGGTCACAATCCCCAATATGTACAATCTCGTGTAAATGTTTCTGGGTTGCGCCAGAAGTTAATCATTCAACGATTCATATAACAAATTACCAATGCACTTGTAAAACATTGGCTGCCAATGATACGGACTTTGTTGTCAATTAGAGTTTCTCATTTCTCGAAATATTTTTATTTTTGAGAATTGTGAAATATTTCCCGAAATTCTCGAGAATATTTGATAAGTTTGCAAGTTTGAAATAAAAACAAGTAGGAGTGTAAAATTCGGCTATGCCGAATCTTTGATACCCTCCACCTAGGTTTTCTTGCACTATTTGTAACAAATTTAGATAAAATATTTGAAAATGTAAACAATTTGATCAATTTAGTAATTTATTACAACAAATACTCTGAATTTTCAGAATTTACGTTTAACAATTTTAAAGTCAATAGAAGATATTAAACAAAATATATTTTTAAATTTCGGATCTTTTTCGGAATACTTGACCATGTCTTATATTTTAAAAGCACTAGCGTTAATCAGTTTTATTTTTTCGGTCTTATTATGACATTCCATTTGTAATGCATCGATAAATGGATTTGCATCTATGTGTTTAATGCAAAAGATTTCTTACTTTTGTCGAATTGTAGGGATTTTTGAAAAATTTTTTTTAACAACTTAATATTATATACGTTTCAATTTTAAAATTAAAAATATCTATCTTTTTTAAATCTGGTAATAACTCTATAATATGGAGATAGTAAATACTGGCTTCTTTAATAAGAATGACAAGTAAAAAACACTTTTGTGCAGTTTACTTGTTTTGTGCTTTTTTTTTAATACATACATAAGTACGCCATCTTTGTAGATCTCTTCGATTATATTAAAGGGGCTATTACATGTTTTTTTTACATATGTACTGTCAAATTTTCGCACAACAAAAGTTGTACACATCGTGTGATCATATGAAACATTGTTTATGTACAATACATGAAGAAAGTCACATGTACATTTTTCAATTAGAACAGGTTTTATTTTTGCATGACAAACATGAACAACACTGCTTGTGGCGAAAGAAAAACAGAGTAAATTGTTTAGTATTAACAATTAAAAAATATATAACCATTTTTTAACAATAAATTTTTGTAAATTCACAAATTAAATCAGCTGTTGTTTACACTTAGAGGTTATGTCATACGGAAATACATATGCACGTGTGATAGCAAAAATTATGAATCGTATGTAAAAGACAATTTTGACAGACATGAGGAATTTCATATGGATAAAAAAAAGTGACAGTACATATGTAAAAAATACTTCGTGTAATAGCACCTTAAGTAAGTTTGTAAATAAAAAGAATATTAAAATATTATAAATGTAAACATAATTGATTTTAGAAAAATGTCCGATTCGTTTTTCGATGATGCTGAAAACACATCAAAGAAATACAGAAAACAAAGGTTTTACTCAAGTTAGTTGAGAGACGAGAAGCTAATGGGATAGAACAGGTCAAAGATGACGACTTTACAGATGCAAGGCTTGTGAAAAAATATTAAATTGCGATAAATCAGATCTAAGTATACATGCTAATAACCAATGTCTTAAAAAAATATCTTTTAAAACCAACAACCAAAATTCTGTTTACGTTATAAGATCCCATTTGCAAGCCATTTTAATTAATTGTGTAAATGTTAAATGCACATCTAGCCATAAAAAGATGAATACAGAATAGTAAAAATATTTTTTTTATAATATCTGTTGATTTTTTATATTGTTTTTATGTAATTCTAATGATATTCTTATCTTATTTTTTATGATATTTTTTTCGTTTTTATGTTATTTTTGCATTATTGAAATTGAAAATTAACAAATTAAAAATAATTATTTTTTTTTTTTTATATTGAAAAAAGTAGTGTAGGGAAAAATGTAGAGAGAAAAAAGTGGGTGTAGGAAAAGAAGGGATTTTTTTTCATTAGCGTAGATATTTCTGTAAAAATCTCCTGGCATCACTGGTACCTATTAAAAAACAATGTAAGATTTCACAAAACAATGCGACGTATATCTGCTTTGTTCAAAAGCTTTCATAAGACTAAATGAAATTGTTACTTATGCATCAAGAATGATAGAATACAAGATTACGCCATCCCAACATTTTCCCGTTAGATGACGTCACAAGTCTATCGCAAGGGCTACCACGTATGTTTCATGTGGAAAAATTATAAAATCTTGCGAAAAATTTATGTTTTATGGAATAGTTGGCAACCCTTCAACTAAAATCACTTTGACAGTTCTCAAAAAAATATTAAATCAGTTCTTGTTATAAATTACAAATTGAGCCTTATATTTTATGAAAAACATTATTAAAATAATTAAAATTAATAAAAACAATCAGTAAAGTGTGTTAATAAGTTGCAGTATAAAGAAAAACTAAAAAACAAAAAGGCAGAAAAAACGTAAACATGCGGTGTGCAGTGGGCAAATGCAAGCAAAATAATAATAAAACAAGTGAGAAATTAAAAAAAACTAAAATTTTGGGTGTTTTTAATAAGTTGATTATATTTTTTAATAAAGATGTATCGTTTTACAAGTTTCCGAAAGATGAAGCACTAAGGAAGCTATGGATATTGTTTTGCAATCAATGCAATTCCGTAGATGTTCAAAAAGAAAAAATTTGTTCCTTACATTTCAAACAAGAGGATTTTGAAAGAAATATGAAATTTGAAATGGGTAAGTTATCACAAATTTAAGTTTAAGAGATTATCACTTAATAATTATAAATAGGATTCTGCAAACGGGGTACACGAAAATTGAAACCGGGAGCAGTTCCCACCATAGAGACGAGCGCTATTGCAAATGACATTGAAATTTCAAATAAAATTGCAAATCCAATTGAAAATCGATGTGAAGTTGAAATTCCTAATGAATTTGAAACACTTACAAGCGATGAGAAAAACACTTCAATGACGGCTGGCATTGTGGAAGATAGCCTACAACTGTACACAAAAAGTTTGGAAATGAAAATGTATGTAAGTTTTTAAAAAGTGTACAAATACTTATTTAACATCGTTTTTAGAGATGCATTGCGCCAGGAGAATAGTATGCTGAAAATGGTTCAAAGTCAATCTGCGATCACAATAAAAAATTTGTATCGTCAAGTTCGGAGCTTAAGTACTACTAACACAAATCTTGAGAAAGCATTGAGTCGTCTGTTTACTAAAGGCCAAATAAAAAAACTAAAAAACGGTGATAAAAGGCAAAACTTTACAGAAGCAGATATTGCCCAATCAATCACTTTGTATTCCACAAGTGCCAAGGCTTACAAGTTTTTAAGGAAAAAAAATTTTCCATTTCCTTCAGCACGAACATTGCAAAGATGGTCGCAAAAATTAGATATGTCAACAGGTATTTTGCAGCCTGTTGTAAAAATATTGTCTGCCGCTACTGAAATGGCTGAAACTGAAAAGCTATGGGTATTGAATTTTGACGAGATGAAGGCGAAAAGAAAGTACTGCTACGACAAGCCAACAGACTCTACGCTAGCACCAGCTAATTATATCCAAGTGGCTTTGTTGAGAGGTGAGTTATTTACATAAACTATAAGTGTTTTTTTTTTAATTTTTGGCTATTCGATTAAAAGGTTTAATTGCAAATTGGAAGCAGCCAATATACTATGATTATGATTGCCTAATGTCGAAAACAACTTTACTTGACATATTGAAGACAATGAAGCAGTGTGGCTTCACAATTGTGGCAATTGTGTGCGATTTAGGTGGCGGGAATAGGAAACTGTTCAATGAACTTGAAGTAGATTTTAATAAGCCTTGGTACGTTTGATACAAGTACATATCTATCTGATTTTTATTATTGTATTTTTAATTTTCCAGGTTTTTGTACGACGACACAAAAATATATGTATTCAATGATGTTCCACATTTGATAAAACTTTTGAGAAATCATTTTGTTGATAGTGGATTCATTATTGATAAGAAGGAAATTAAAAAAGATATAATTTTGAATCTTCTGTCTCTCCAAACCAATGACTTAAAGATAACACACAAAATATCAGCGCAGAGTCTAAGTGTGGTTGGTGCTGAGAGGCAGAAGGTTAAATTGGCTACCAAACTGTTCTCGCATACAATTGCGCAATCCATCACGCGAGCTGCCAGTTTAGGGTATTTGACAAATCTAAATTGGAGTGAATGCTACAAATTGTTCAAACTGGTAACGAATTATATTATTTTTCAAATAATAGCAAAGTTATTTTTGTGATTTTCTTTTACTAGACAAATGACTGTTTTGATGTTATGAACTCCAGGGTGCCGAGACAAGATGCCAGAGAACGATCCCACGCATACGGTTTGGCACTAGACGTCCAAAATGAGATCGTAGATGATATGGCCAAACTGATGTCAGAGATCCGCGTTATTGGCAAGAACACACTGCTACCATTTCAGAAAGGTATACAATTATATTAAATTTTTACAAATATTGGACTAAAATACGTTTATTTCACAGGCATTATTCAATCGAATAACGCATTAAAAATGCTACAAGTCGATATGAAGAATCGTTATAATATTGAATATATTTTAACTTATCGCCTAAACCAAGATGTTCTTGTAAATTTTTTCGGAATTATTAGAGCGAAAGGAGGGCTTCACGATCATCCCGATCGTCAAGAATTTAAATTTCGTCTTCGATCGTATATTCTCGGGTACAACGAAGGTATTCTAACTTCAAACGCAAATGTCGAGGTCGACAATACTCCTGATTTAAATGTACTTAATTCTTTAACAGGTAAATCTCAACATAGAATATTAAATAATGCAGCATTTAATTTTTCTTGTCCTTTCTTCAGGCACTATACTTAAGGGTATTAATCCTATCATCGAAGAAGATGTATACCAACCTGAAAATGAGTTTGAAGACCTTGAATATGACGGTTTGGAGAATTTGGCCGGGTACATTTGTAATAGGTTAAAAAATAAAGCCCTTAATATTGCGGTTAAGCCTTTAGAGGACTCGGCCTACTCATGGGTTAACCACCTGAGTGAAGGGGGGCTAAGCAAGCCATCAAAATCATTAATGCAAGCGCTGAAATCGTGTGATGAAATATTTTTAAAATTAAATGGCGAAAAATTGTTGCTTGCAAGCGGTTATTTGGACAAACATTTGATTGAAGCAAAGGACATTGAAGGAAGTGAAGAAGTAAAAAAACTTTTTTTTAGATGTAGAATGTACTTTAGAATAAGGTTGCTAAATGCAGAAATTGCTCAAAATGTCAATAAACGAAAGAGGAAATTTAATAAAACAACAACGTAACGTTCAAATATTGTTTAGTGTTTAATAAATAAATTAACAATATATATAAATAGTTTACATATTAATATATAAATATTTCAAGGAACATAAATATATATATGTATATATGATAAATCTACTATATATTTATATATATTTAATTAAATATTTATATGTATATTAATTGATATCTACTAATCCTATTAGTTGTAAACTACAATTAAAAATCCTGTATCATTCGACATAGTTTTTAAAATTAAAAAAAAAAAACATAAAAGTTAAGATTAATATTTATTAATAAATTTTTATAATTTTTAAATAATATAGAAATCTAATTAAACCCTCATATTTTAAATGCTTCTTATATATTACTTAAATTAAAAAAAAGTTGAAAAAATTAATTTAAAATAAATAAATTTATAAAAAATAAAAGTTTTTTACTAACAAATTATTTGAGGAAAAAAATAATAAATTATCCCTCTGTTGCAATGTTATTGTTTATGTATAAACATAGACATAAACATAAGAGTTTGACAGCTCAAAATTATTAGCCAATAGGAACACAGCTTGCGTGACGTCACAAATCTAGCAGGCGCAGAAAATTGTATTAGTGTCCGCGGGATGGCGTAATCTTGTATTCTATCATTCTTGCTTATGCATGAAACACATAGACGACAGAGGCTATACAAACACACGGATACAAATGCTACTGGCTACAATTGTAGTCGTGTAGTCAACTACTTAATTTTTCTGAAAATGACAGCAACATATAACAGCAATATAAATAGCTGTTTTTATACAAAATCATTTTTATTTCAGTAGTGCCAATTATATTTTTTTTTTAACTTTATTAAAATAGAAAAACATGTATGGTTCTATATAAAATTCTCTTAAATATATTACTTATTTATAATGCATTATTATAACGTAAGAATAAATAAATAAATTTACTTATTAATAGAATTATTATAGCATTTCATTTTTTCAACAAAATAAAATATTTCATAGCACTAATATCTTTTACATATTTTGTTATATTGTCAACACTATTTTTATTTTGTATCCAACAAAAACAGAAATTAGCCTTAGTTGACTACAGCAGCAAAAGTGGTCATGTAGTCGTGTAGCTGTGTTGGTGTCAAAATAATCGTTTTCATATAAACGTGTGTATTTTATTTTTGACAGGCTGTAGTCGTGTAGCCGCTGTCGTCTATGTGTTTCATGAGAGAGTTCGGCTAACTGGTGCCATTATGTATATGTGTGTGTAAACAAAAATATACGATATCCCAGTAATCATTTCGAAGATTGTTTTAACAAAAATCATCTTACTGTGTCTTCTTCGAGCACTTTTGATGATTAAAAACTGACTAATCACATGCGGTATTAGAAAAAGATTAAGAAATGATTTTTGCTTACGCTTAAAAAGTGATTTATAGAAAAATTACATTAAATATGACTCAAAAATAAGTCGAAATTAATCAGAAAATTGGATAAAAAGGTTCTCAAGATGAGTCGGGGGTAAGGTAATATTTCCTCCCCACAAAAGAATATTTTGTGATCAACAAAAGAGCGCATTTATGACTGTTTTAATAACACAAAGGAGTCAAAAAAGACTCCACATGATCACTTATTGCATAAATTGTTTACTGGGATTTTATTCACTATCTGTAGAAACAGTTTTTTAAGTAAAACAAATCTGCACACAATTTCAATTCTATTTCGTTTACAATGATACGATCACTTTGTTTACTAGCTAGTAGTAAAATAAGAAAATAGTATTATAATACAGCGTAATGATGAATTGTACTTCTCAATTAGTTTATGTGCCATAAGAAGTTCGGTTTGTGCTAAGAAATGAATGAATATATGCTTCCCAGGGCGAAGCTTAATCATTGCACTTTGATTGAGTTGAGCCCGCGACTATTTCTGATGTGGATAGCTCGTGCCTACAATTTTTGGTAGTTGGGAATGGCGTTTGTGCAAAGGGAAGCATGAACACTTGTTTCCCAGAGCGAGGCTTAATCATTGCACTTTGATTGAGCTGAGCTCCGCGATTATTCCTAATGCGGAATAAATCGTGCATTAAATTCTCGGTAGTCCGGGAATGGCATTTGCCTGCGCCAAACATTAAATAATAAATTTTAAAAATGTATTATAATTAAATATTATTTACATTATATTATTATCATCTGAGAAAAAAAATTTTTTTTAAACACCAATTTTTAACAGGGTAGAATTTTATGGTTTCAATACTACTTTTGAATGCAAGTATGTACTAAAAGTAGAACCCTTAAAATCATACTATTTTTTGCAACCCTAAAAATTGCAATATTTTGTATAAATAAAATAATTTATATTTTATTATTTTTAATATGCGCTTATTATCGAAATACAAATACAGAATATATGAATGTTATTTATAGTATTTTGATATTTGCAACAGTAGTCTTTATGTATCAATTTGTAATATTTTGTGATCTTATAAAAATCGCAGAATATTGATATTGATTTTCTATAGTTTCTTTTATTAATTAATTAACTTAAATATTACACCATAAAATGTTGATATTGGTGAATTTTTATATTACTACCACAACGACCATAAAAACAACAAGTACAGCTGTGACAAAATACAAAATTTAGAATAACAATATAGGAAAACATCATATTTTTTTTACCTTTTCAGTGATTTCTCGGCACCTATGAAACCTATTGTCACGATTTAAAAAACAGAAACCTTCTCGTGATGTTGGTGTATCATTCTCACTAACAGCAAGCGCCCTAGCTGTCCTGTTGAGAACGTTATCGTGACAAGAACAACATAGTCAAATCATATTTTTTCAAGACTTTTTTTACTCCATTGTTCAATTCTCGGGACCAGATAAACCGATTTGGACGATTTTAAATAGCAAACTTTTCAGGATGTTACTGAATCATTTTTTATACCAACGATCAACCTAGTTGCCCGATTGAAGCCGTCATCGTGATTTCCACAGACGGACAGACGGACAGCCGGACAGACGGACAGACGGACATCGCTATATCAACTCCGCTTGTTATAAGGACCACAAATATATATATTTTATGGGGTCCAGATTTTTTTCTCTAATTATTACAAACGGAATGACAAACTTATATATACCCTCTGCACACTGGAGTGGAGGGTATAACAAGTCAATACGTTTGAATATTTTACTTCAATTTCGCAGTTTTTGTGAGGCTTCATCGCATTTGTATACATATATAGCAGGGTGGGTCCATTATTTATACTCCATGGGCTCATCGAGATTCTGGTACTATGGGTCATAACAAGTATATTTGCCCAAGGAACCATACCTCTCAAATCATTTTCGAACCCTCCAAAATTTCGATGAAAAATCGATTTATGTCGTTTACGGGTACCCCAAATAATTTTATATGAGCCCTAGGCTGGCCCTTAATAAAAAAAGTGTTCAAAATCTCGGTCTCATCCCCATAGAAATATGCGAAAAGTAAAAAACCGAGAAATACAAAGTTTTGTTAAAATCAAAAAAATTTTGAAGTGTCTCAACGCGACTGAAAATTTCAAGTGTGTTTATATGGGGAAAATATGACCTTTCTCAGATTTTACAAAAATTTCGTTCTATAATTTAATTTTTTCGATAAGTTGTTATATGAGTGCTTTCAGTACTAAATTACCTCTTTACAAAAAGCTATATAACTTCAAAATCGAATAAGAACTCGCCAATAAATAGCAAATGCCCCGGACCACTTTAGTGCCAAAAAAAACTAGGCCGTGAAATTTGACGGAAATTTTTTCATCATTAAAAAATTAATTAAAGCCATAATTTTTTTTGGTCACTATGCCTAAGAGCACTCAGACATGAAGTATTGTTTTATTATCACGTTTTGAACCTATTGGGAAATGAGGCCCAAAATGGAATTTTTTTTTGATAATATTTTAAAAACTCCTTTTTTAAGTTTTAACAAATTTTCTTAAACAAAATTTAAAAAATTAATCTGGAACTTTAATGTTTTGTTAAATATATATTAGAGATTAACTGTGTAAATTTTTAAGTAAATTCCTCCGCCAGATTTTTTTTGCAAAGAATTTATTTTTGCGGATTTTGAAAAAAAAATAATTGTTGTTTGTGAAATATTCAGTAAATGTACTCTTTCTAAATACCTTGTATCAAAAATTTATCAGTTTCATACTTTTAAATGTTTTATTTTATCTTAATAGCCTAGTGTTTCGAAAAAATATATATGACCCCATTATCTATTTTGGACTTGGGGTCACATATGACCCCAAGCTAGTATAGGACGATTAAGTCAGAAAAATCAATTATTTTGAAAATACTGCTGAATTTTGGGTCATTTTAACCCTACAAAGCACATAAGGATAACTTTCGTAAAATACAGCACAATTTTATTTTCCAACCCATAGTAAGGGTTTCATCTAGTTTACTAGAACAATTATTGTTCTCTTTAATATGCCAAAATTAAAGGTTTGGCCTCAGCAAAGAATGGGTTAACGTTCTTCGATTTATTTCAAATTTTTAGCATGCACATTTGGTTATTACAATTTAAGCATCACATCTAAAAATTCCACATCACTTACAAAATATTTGATTTTTTTATTAAATTGTTTTTTTTTTTAGCTTGGGACATATGTGACCCCAAGTCCAAAAGGGTTAATGGGGTCACATTATTTTACATTTCCATTTTAAGCATCACATCTAAAAATTCCACATCACTTACAAAATATTTGATTTTTTTATTAAATTGTTTTTTTTTTAGGTTGGGGACATATGTGACCCCAAGTCCAAAAGGGTTAATGGGGTCACATTATTTTTTTCGAAAACCTAGGCTAATAAGATACAATAGAATATTTTAAAGTAGAAAACTGATAAATTTTTGTTACAAAGTATTTAGAAAGAGTACATTTACTGAATATATCAAAAAACTCACTTTTCAAGAAATCCGCAAAAAAAAATTCGTTGCAAAAAAATTCTGGCAGAGAAATTTACTTAAAAATTCACGCAGTTAATCTCTAACATATATTCAACAAAAATTTAAAGTGCCAGATCCATTTTTTTTTGAAATTTGGTTTAAGAAAATTTTTTAAAACTTAAAAAAGGAGTTTTCAAAATTTTATCAAAAAAATTTTCCATTTTTGGTCTCATTTATACAAGAACTTGTCGAAAAAATTAAACTATAGAACGAAATTTTCATAAAATCTGGAAAAAAGTCATATTTTCCCAATATAAATATGCTTGAAATTTTCAGTCGTGTTGAGGCACCTCTAAATTTTTTTTTTTTTTTTGATTGACCCAAAACTTTATATTTCTCAGTTTTTTACCATTCGAGTTAAGTTTGAAACACAACTAAGAAGAACGACGAATTTTTCCTTCCGAATATTCGTCGTCAGAAATAAAACACATTTGCGTATATGAAAATGCATACAATCGGTGCGTTGAACGAAATACGTAGTGCGTAACGAACTCTGCGATAGGTTTATTTCTATTTCTTACGACGACGAACGACGAATAAATTGGTGTTGAGTGACCGTATTTTACTTTAGTTTTTCAGATGTTTTAGTAAATAATGTTATATTTGTCTTTAAGAATTGTTTTATATTTTATTTATAACTTATAAGTTAAATGAAATTTTTAATTATATAATTTTCTTTTACATAGTTTTTTGTTAATATTTATTCTTTTTGATTTAGTGTTGCTTTTTTTCATGTGTAAACATCTATACACGCAGGGCGGTAACTTTCAAACATGTGAGCGTAAAATGTGAGCGTAACATGTGAGCCGTAAAACAAAATCGGTGTGACTTATGATTGTATTGCTGAAAAAATTATGATATGTAATAACCTATTTGAAAATGAAAAATGAAAATTAAAAAATGAAAACTAAAAAATGAAAAATAAAAAATTAAAAATAAAAAATGAAAAATAAAAAATAAAAATTGAAAATGAAAAATAAAAAATTAAAATTAAAAAATGAAAAATAAAAAATTAAAAATAAAAAATTAAAAATGAAAAATTAAAAACGAAAACTGAAAATAAAAAATTAAAAATGAAAAATTATAAAAGAAAAATAAAAAATGGAAAATGAAAATTGATAAATGAAAAACAAAAAATGAAAAATAAAAATGAAAAATAAAAATAAAAATGAAAAATGAAAAATGAAAAATTAAAAATAAAAAATGAAAAATGAAAATGCAAAATTCAAAAACGATAATCGAAAAACGAAAAATGAAAAATAAAAAATTGAAGATGAAAAATAAAAAATGGAAAATAAAAAATTAAAAATTATAAAAGAAAAATAAAAAATGGAAAATGAAAATTGATAAAAGAAAAACAAAAAATGAAAAATAAAAATGAAAAATAAAAATTAAAAATAAAAAATGAAAAATAAAAATGCAAAATTAAAAAACGATAATCGAAAAACGAAAAATGAAAAATAAAAAATTGAAGATGAAAAATAAAAAATAAAAAATGAAAAATAAAATATTAAAAATTGAAAATGAAAAATTAAAAACGAAAAATGAAAATAAAAAATTAAAAATAAAAAATGAAAAATTATAAAAGAAAAATAAACAAGTAAGAAAATTATAGTCGGTCTAGACCGACTATACGATACCCTATACCATGCGTTTAGAAACCCTATCTCTTAGGCCCAACTAACTGGACATAGAAAATAAGCAAAAACCAAATCTGAGTGGGATTTTTATTAATTTTTTTGGCTGTAGATATGAAAAAGTTCATATCGGATGCTATATCTATATGGGGACTAGGTCCAAAAATGGACCGATCCTGATCATGTTTGGTAAAGTCTCTTGTATTTTGCAAAAATATATACAAACAAAATTTGAGAAGAATCCGTGCAATATTTTTGTTTTTTGATAGATTTAAGTGAAGATCGGGAAGCAGCTCTATATGGGGTCAAAGGGATCATTTTTGGACTACTCATTAGTGGATGTAATGAACGCATATAAACCCAATTTGAGTAAGATCTATATGACAATTTGGATCTTATGGCAATTTATGTCGATTTCATATGGGTAATTTGTATGAGGGCTAGGTCTGAACATGGACCGATTCTCACCAATTTCAATAGCGTTCAAACCATGGCCGATAAAAGCTTATATGCCAAATTTCATCAAAATATATTAATATTTGCGACCTGCAGTTTGATTACAAGCTTTACATGGACACACAGACGGACGGACGGACGGACATTGTTAAATCAACTCAGAAAGTGATTCTGATTCGATCGGTATAATTAAAGATGGGTCTAGGTCAAATATTTTTGGTTGTTACAAACAGCAGCACAAAGTCATTATACCCAAACCACATAGTGGTATAGGGTATAAAAATTGGAGAATGAAAAATGAAAAACGAAAAATTAAAAATGAAAAATTAAAAAATTACAAATTGATATTAAAAAAATTAAAAATTATAAAAGAAAAATAAATAATTAAAAAAACTAAAAATAAAAAATGAAAACTGAAAAATAAAAAATTGAAGATGAAAAATGAAAAACGAAAAATAAAAAAATTAAAAATAAAAAATGAAAAATAAAAAATGAGAAATGAAAAACGAAAAATGAAAATTGAAAAATAAAAAACGAAAAATTCAAAATTAACCGGTTGAAATAATAATTATTTTTATAATAACAGAGCCACTGATTGCTATAAGTGATACATGGAAGACGCTTTCTGTTCAATTTTAAAAAGTGCCATAAAAAATCTTTAATTACTAGATGTTTACACATATCCCCTGTGATCGGACTTACATGATTTTTTTTAAATATGGTCACACTATCAGCTGCAACAAATGTATAAACAAAAATTACATAAAATTAATTTATATTGAAAATTTATGAAATTTTTTCAGATTAAAAAAAATTAAACGCTGCCGTACAAAAATAAACATGAACATGATGTTTGCAATTTTAATAACTCGTACAAAGTTAAAAATTCTTTTAATCATATTTTCCAATATATATTTATATAAATTACTTGTTTGTAAATAACGTTACAGCTGCTATGTGAATTCACGCAACGAATTTTTGCCGACAAATTCGTCGAGCTGTGTGAAATTCGTCGTTCGTCCCAGTTGTGTTTCTACCTTTACTTGTTCGGCTCGATTAATGTCGTTTTTTTTTCTTTTTTTGAAATGCGACCAACAGTTTATAGATGCATGTTTTTCTTATTTTCCTTCCACGTAATAAATTTGTTTTGATATTATTTAATTTTAGCTATTTAAATAAGAACAATATATATTTACCTTGCATACTATATGTATCTCATTTATCTACCAGTATGCCCTGTCGTTGTTCGCTACGACTTACCGAGACTTATTGACATGTATGCTTTCATAATCAATTTTTCCTACGAAGATTTTATTGTAAAATTTAAACATTTAATTTTATTTATTTTATTCTTTCAATGCTTGTAATTTTTTGTTTATTCATTCGGTGCAAATATTATAAAATTTTCGGCTACATACTCTGGCAAACTGCATATATTTTTTTTTTGCGATTTTTGATTTATAAATCCCTATATCTATGGTTTTCTGGAATAACCTCGTATGTCCATTTTTGTCAGTTTTGAGTTAACGGTGCCAAACATATTAATTTTTAACGCTCTTTACATGTGTTCTTTTTTTTTGATGTGTAAACATCTATACGCGCAGGGGGGGGGGGGGGATAAATTTCAAAAACGGCGTAACATGTAAGCGTAACATGTGAGTCGTAAATGTGATTCTAGTGGTGAAAAAATTATGATATATTAGTATAACCTGTTTGAAAATTAAAAATGAAAAATAAAAAATAAAAAAAGAAAAAAAAAATTAAAATAAAAAATTTAAAAATAAAAATGAAAAATAAAATATTAAAAAAGAAAAAAGAAAAATAAAAAATTAAAAATAAAAAATTAAAAATGAAAAATTAAAAATAAAAAATGAAAAATTAAAATTGATAAATTAAAAATAAAAAATGGAACATGAAAAATAAAAAATGAAAAATTAAAAATGAATAATGAAAAATAAAAAAATGAAAAAAAAAGAAATGAAAAATGAAAAATAAAAAATGAAAAATAAAAATGAAAAATAAATTAAAAATGAAAAATGAAAAATAAAACATTAAAAACGAAAAATAAAAAATGAAAAATAAAAAATGAAAAATTAAAAAACAAAATTAAATTGGAAAATAAAAAATTAAGAATAAAAATGAAAACTTAAAAATGAAAAATTAAAAATGAAAAATAAAAAATAAAAAATGAATAATAAAAAATTACAACTAAAAATGAAACATGAAAAATAAGATATGAAAAACTAAAATTAAAAATGAATAATGAAAAATAAAAAATGAGAAATGGAAAATGAAAAATAAAAAATTAAAAATAAAAAATTAAAAATAAAAAATGAAAAATAAAAAATGAAAAATGAAAAACGAAAAATAAAAATTGGAAAATGAAAAATGAAAAATGAAGAAAAAAATAAAAAATTAAAAATAAAAAATTAAAAATAAAAAATGAAAAATAAAAAATGAAAAATAAAAAATGAAAAATGAAAAACGAAAAATAAAAATTGGAAAATGAAAAATGAAAAATGAAGAAAAAAATTAAAAATGAAAAATAAAGAATGAAAAATGAAAAATAAAAAATAAAAAATTTAAATTAAAAATGAAAAATGAAAAATAAAAAATGAAAAATAAATAACGAAAAATGAAAAAAAAAATGAAAAATGGAAAATGAAAAACGAAAAATGAAAAATAAAAAATGAAAAGTAAAAAATAAAAATGAATAATAAAAAATTACAACTAAAAATGAAACATGAAAAATAAGAAATGAAAAACTAAAATTAAAAATGAATAATGAAAAATAAAAAATGAGAAATGGAAAATGAAAAATAAAAAATTAAAAATAAAAAATTAAAAATAAAAAATGAAAAATAAAAAATGAAAAATGAAAAAAGAAAAATAAAAATTGGAAAATGAAAAATGAAAAATTAAGAAAAAAATTAAAAATGAAAAATAAAGAATGAAAAATGAAAAATAAAAAATGAAAAATTTAAATTAAAAATAAAAAATTAAAAATAAAAAATGAAAAATAAAAAACGAAAAATGAAAAAAAAACGAAGAATGGAAAATGAAAAACGAAAAATTAAAAATTAAAAATAAAAAACGAAAAATTAAAAACTAAAATTAAAAAATTAAAAATGAAAAATGAAAAACGAAAAATTAAAAATTAAATATAAAAACGAAAAATTAAAAATTAACCGTTTAAAATAATAAATAATAATAAATATTTTTATATTAACAGAGCCCCTGCAGTTGATTGCTATAAGTGATATGCTTTCTGTTTGATAATAAGAAAGTGCTATAAAAAATGTTTTAATTACTAAATATTTACACATCTCCCCTACGATCGGACTCACATGATTTCTGAGTTTTTTTTCTCTAAATAGCGACGTAACTTTAATGTTTACTAAATTAATTTGCAGCACTAACGACGTACCTACGTTTGATCGCTGACAAATTATTTTCTCAGAAAACGACACATAGCGACATACGTTGTTATTAATGAAAAAAAATTTAAAATAATTTTGGAAGAGTTGTCAGTTTATAACCACTTGTAAAAACTTGTGTGTTTATTTCTGTTATTTTTTGTCACTATTATTCTTGGTACGTTGTTATATTCTTATCCTAAGTCCCGTTAACTTTTTGTTGACAAAAAAAAAAATCAATTTTTCAAGCAACAACAACTTATGTCTACATGGGCTAAGAGGTCCCAGCCTTTATTCAGCTTTTTCAAATACACATGCTCACTTTTTAATATGATAATGATAAAAACTACAACAAAAAAGAAAAATAATAAATAGATTTACGATTTTAGAAATATCAAATAAAACTCAGTGAAATAAGCTTTAGAATGATATATATAGGTATATATTTCTCAAATCTGATACTAAATAACAAAATTATATACAAACCAATATCAAAACTTTGCAGGTCCATAATTAGAACAATGTAGTGCGCCGCAAGAAAAAGTAATATTCCTAAATCATCCCAAAAATCCCTTACCCCACAAAACAATCGGGGTATGGCCCATAAACTAGACTTGTGCCAATTTATTAAATATTAAGTATACATACGACGTAAGTGTAAAAAGGATATACAAAAATATAATATGTTAATCCAATTGCATCTTCTTGGATTTATGATTATAATAATGTTTGGTTGTTTCGATTAAATAATAATATTTCTTTGAAATTTAAAATTAATTACGAATAAAATTTGTAATTGTTGTTTCATCCACAGTCACTGTGTCACCAATATCCGTTGTTACATCAATTTCAGGCTTATGCTCCACAACACGTGACATTAAAACATCCATAGGAAACCCGTTTAAATGATTGGTTTGTCTCATAAAATCTGTGGAGCAACAAAACATAATGCCAGCAAAAGCATACTGGAATGTTGGTTGAATTTCTCTTAACCACGGCATTTCCGAACAGATATCAGGACAAAAAATTACATTTTCCAAAGAGAAAAACTGTAAATTTTTATTTTTTTTAAATATGGTATGAGCATAAAGGAATCGATATATTAACAACTTGGGTCATTCATTACATACACATGCTCTAAAGAGCACCTTTTAGTCTACCAATCGCCACCGAGTCGATGAAGATAATCGATATCAAGCCATTGGTCTGTGTGTTTATCTAGATCTTGTAGACAAAAAAACAATCTTGAAAATCTGAATCAAATACTGAAAAACTTAAAAGGCTCCATGTGATTCAAATTAAATGACCCAAGTTTAGACTTTGGCTGTTCTTTTATGAAAAGCCGATATGAAAATAAAATATTTACCTCAGCATATGGTGAATTATAACCAATTAAAATAAAATCTTGATTTAAGTCGTCATTAGACTTCAAATATGTCCATATATAGCCAGGTATAGTTTCATTCTTAAAACCAATCTAAAGTTTATGTTTAGAAAATCATTAAGATTCATATAAAATCGAAATCCATTTACCTTAATTTCAAGTACATCATTTTGTTTACATTCACGATCCGTTGGAAATCTTACCACATCCGAGGTACCAGTGAACAACTCAAAGCTATTGTTGTAGGCATAATTTTCCAAAGTATTCATAAAACGTTTCCAATTGCCCAATCGCAAATTATGCCACCATATTATGTTCAACACATTGTTATATTCCTTGAAATAATTAGCGCTGAAATCACCCTGTACAATTGAAGCGATTTCAAAGTTGGCTAAATGTAACCATGAATTTGTTTTGCTCATTTCAGTTAATTGTTGTTGCAATAGCTCTTCACTTAATTAACAAAAAAAGGAATGAAAAAATAAAACACAAAGTAAGAGTGTTAAATTCGACTATGCCGAATCTTTGATACCATCCACCTGGGTTTTACGTTTACATTAATATCTGGACTTTTTGTACTATTTGTAATATATGTAAACAAAATATTTGAAATAAACAAACTGAATTTTTAGAGGTGTCTCCATATTTTTAGCCATATCTTGATACAATGATGCTCGAAGTACCCCCCATTTTTAAATGCCAACCTGATCAAAACAATATTGTTCTAAGTTTATGTGTAGCAATGTGCGAGATTTCAATAGATATACAGACAGACGGACAGACGGACATCGCTTAGAGTGGCAAACTGATATATAGCCTGCTCAGTGGTGTGAGGGTATAAAAAAATTTACAAAAAATGTATAAAAATTATTTTATTTACAAATTATAGTTTAACATGCAACATACCTCAGCTCTGAAGTTTTTGTAGTTTTAAAACTGCCTAGATCATCTGCCACTGTATTATTGGATTTCAGATTTGAATTTCTCATATTCATAATCTATTTTAAATTAAACAAAAACATCATATAATAATTAAGTAAAGGTAAAGATCTTAGGAGGTTGGGTGCAAAAGGCGGACACTGAATGACACACTTAATCAATACCTATTAACAATCTCCGAGTCGGGCAAAGCGAATAGGGTTGATTTTAATGCGCAGAAGACCCATAGGGCCATTGATTCAACAATGTCACATGTATGTATGGGTGTTATAGGTATTGAGGAATCGGATACTCTTGATGTCTGTTAGCGGAGAAAAAGACTTGTTTTCTATGGTATAGATAAATTGTGAATGAAATTTTTTTTCTATTTGACTAAAAACTACAAATCAATGCATATGTGTCTATAAAAACAGACATATAACAAGTGTTTTATTACAAAGAATGAATGAATAAATATGTAAACAAATTGATTCTCAACACTTCCACTTTCGTTTAAATAATTATTCATCCATTTACATTAATTAATATTTAGTAATTTCTTTATGTTATTAAATTGTTGCTTTAAGAGCGGCTTTGTAGAAATATCAGCCAATTATTCTGTTGTTGGCACATACTTAAGTTGAAAACCTTTATTTTAATATATCTCACGAATGAAATGGAACTTTATCTCAATATGCTTCGTTCGTTTGTGAAATTGTGGATTCTTAACAAGCTTTATGGCACTATGATTATCCAAACATAAAATGGGAGGTTGAAGGTTGTCACCAGTAATATCTTTTAACAACCGTTGCACCCAAATTAGCTCCTTAACACATTCACAGGCTGCCTTGTATTCCGCTTCGGTAGTAGAGAGCGCTTTTGTCTGCTGTTTTCTTGACGACCATGAAATCGGACCTTCCGATATCATTGTAACAAAACCACCAGTTGAATGTCTATTTTCCGTATCCCCAGTATAATCTGAATCTGAATAACAAATTAAAGATAAGTTGTTAGATTTTGAAAAATCAATTCTTTGATCAATAGTTCCGCACAAATATTTAAAAATACGCTTCAGTCCAGCAACATGTTCAACATTAAAGGAATCCATAAAACGACTTGCATATGAAACAGCAAATGCAATATCTGGTCTTGTTGCTATTGCGGAATACACAAGAGATCCAATTGCTTCTCGATATGGAAACTTGACATTATGTGAATCGATATTTGATGCTTTAACATTTTCAGCAGATGTATTCACTATTCTAGCATCTTGCATATTAAATTTTTGAAGCACTTTTTTTACATATGCAGTTTGACGAACACATATCTTGTTCGGTTGTTGTATTATCTCCACACAAGAATCTGCATTGCTTACCTTAAAATTAAACTTCTTCAGAATTTCTGTGAACCTTTTGTTCCAACATCTGGATGCCTGTTTAAGTCCATACAGACTTCTATAAAGTTTGCAGACTTGATCACTACCATCGTCATATCCGATAGGTTGATGCATATATATATCTTCCTCTAGTTGACCATACAAAAAAACTGTTTTTATATCAAATTGTGTGAGAAAATACTTTAAAGATGCACTCAAGGCTAAAATTGTTCGAATAGAAGTAAATTTTGCTACTGGACTAAAAGTCTCCTCGTAATCTATTCCTTGCTTTTGGGTAAAACCTCGTATAACTAACCGCGCTTTAAATCGTTCAATATCACCATCTTGGTTTCTTTTTATTTTGTATACCCACTTGTTAGATATTGCTGTTTTTCCTTTAGGTAGCTGTACCAAGTTCCAAGTTTCATTAGCCAAAAGAGATTCATACTCTCCATCCATGGCTTGCTTCCACTGCAACCTAAGATTACTATTTACTGCTTCTTGGTAGTTCTGAGGTTCATCATAATCGGCCATTATTGAACAATTTATAATATTCTGAATCGGACTCTTCGTTCTTAAACGTAAATTGTACCGACTACCTTGTACTTCATGATCATTGTCTATAACTGTATTTTGTTCTTCTAAGTCATTATGAGCATCCTCAAATTCCTCTGTAGACTCAATTTATAATGTAGGTTTTTCATAGATTTATTCTCCCCCACAATGTCATGATTAGTACAATCCACGAAATTCTCTCGCACTATAATCTCCTTTTCAGATTCTCTAATAATGACATTTCGTGAAATTTCTAACCGTTTTTCAAGAAGTATCCAAATTCGATAACCCTTACAATTGTCCTGATATCAAACGAAAACACCTTTCTTGGACTTTGGATCCAATTTTCTACGTTTTTCTTGTGGAACATGAACATATGCATCTGAACCAAAAACATGAAACATAGAAATATTGGGAGTTTTTCCAAACCATAATTCAAAAGGACTTTTGTTTTTCTGTGGACTCTTTCCTGTTCTATTTAATGTAAGTACGACACAATTAACTGCCTCTCCCCAGTAATTAATATTAAGATTCGTATTGCGTATCATAGATCTAGCTGCTTCTACCAAAGTTCTCATGTCTCTTTCGGCTCTACCGTTATGTTCCGGTGTACATGGTGTAGATTTTTGGAGTATAACTTTGTATTTACGTAAAATATTACATACCTCTTTATTAGCGTATTCCGAGCCATTGTCTGACCGTAATATTTTAACCTTCGCCCCTGTATCTGCTTCCACTTGATCAAAATATTTAGATATTACTGAATATTTAATATTGTGCCGCATCAACACATCTTTTATGTGATCTTTGCCTTGATAGCACATTCTTTCATGCCATAGTTGCAAAGAACTGCCTTTTACTGCAACATTTGTTTTAAATTCTACTTCTTGAACTTTTAGCAGCAACTTAAAGAGTCTTGAATTTTCTCTTATTCCTTTAAGATAAATTTTGCCTTCACGTTTAAATATGCATTCGTTTACTTCGGCTTCCATAGTATACCCTTTATCCAGACATGCATTTGTAGAAAAATGATTTAGTTAGATTTGCGGTACATAAAGAACGTAAGACATATATTTGCTATTCCAGACCTTACCATCAAATGCCCTTACATAAACATCACCCTTACCAAATGCAGGAATGACAGCACCATTTCCAACTCTTATATGGGGTGTCAAAGTGAACATAATTTTGAAACCATTCTTTTCTGCTTGACATGTGATCACTTGCACCAGAATCAGCATACCATGCATTTTCTTCTGAAGAAACAACGAACAAATGCTCTCCGACAAAAGCATCGCCTCCACCAGACTTCTTAAAATTTTTGTTGGGACAATCTCGTTTCCAATGTCCAAATTTATTACAGATGAAACATTTACCTTTTAAATTCTTGTTATCATTTTGATTTTGTTGACTATTTTTGAAAGTTTTCTTAAAATTTCTATTTTGCTACAAAGGCTTTGGTCTTCGAGGGTTGAATTCCTAATCTGGATTCTTCCATACACAATCTTGATGTTAGATTTTTTAGAGTTAGTTCCTCTTTAGCCGTAGCTTCCCGTCAACGTCATCAAAATCTTGGTTATAAGCATATTATTTGAAATTTTCTCACCAAGATCTTCAAGCTGCTTTGCCATCTTCTGTAATTTAGAAATGTGTACAGAAATTGCATCTTCAGGAACTTTATCATATTGGAAAAATTGTTGTTGAAGCAAATGTATCGACGTCTCAGATTTCTGTTGGTATATGCTTTCGGGAACAGACCACATAGCTGCCGCTGAATCACAACTTAGTATATGCAACATTGGCTCCTCACCCATCGATGTCACCAGAGTCTTTTGAGCTTTGGCGTCTGCAAAATTCCAGCTATTTAAATCATCACCAGCTTCCTCAGGCTATTCACGAACTACATTTACAATATTCCAAAGGTTACTAGCATGTAGTACCACCTTTATCTGGAATTTCCACAGGGTCCATTCTTCTAAACCTTCCAATTTGCTGATCTTGAATTCCTCTATTAGCTTATTTGCAGCAATCACACGTTCCAGAAAACAATGTAAATCCACGAAAATAACTAACAACCAATAATTTAATTATTTAGTTATGGTTCTGGGCCCATAACCTGTTAGCAGAGAAAAAGACTTGTTTTCAATGGTATAGATAGATTGTGAATGAAATTTTATTTTTTCTATTTGACTAAAAACTAAAATACAAATCAATGCATATGTGTCTATAAAAACAGAAACATAACAAGTGTTTTATTACAAAGTATGAATGAATAAATATGTAAACAAATTGATTCTCAACATGTACTAGGCATTAAAAGTTAATGTGATGTTCGTTGGAACGAGCATGTTTTCCAAGTGCCGAAAGAAGCATTCAAGTGTCTTGGTTTTCTAAAACGGTGTAAAAATTACTTCACTCCTTCTGATCTCCTTAAAATCTATACCATTTACATCCGACCGATAATGGAATACAACTGCCATGTATGGGCAGGAGCTTCAAAATCTTTTTTCGAGCTACTGGACCGTGTACAAAGGAGAACATTGATGCTCATTAGTGACAATAGGGTATCAAACTCTATTGATTCGTTGGCACATCGTCGAAATGTGGGTTGTGTAACATTGTTTTATAGATACTACTATGGAAAATGTTCTTTAGATATTAGCGAATCCATCAAAGTTTCCGAGTTTCAGTTCGCTCTACCCAATTCTCGAGTAGCTCACATCCGTTTGTAGTCTACTGTTGAATTGACCGCATAACGAATTACAGAGAGATTCATTCATCAGTCGAATAAACTTTGTGACACACAGACAGACGGAAGCACATAGCTACAATTGGCATCCGATATGAACTCTTTCATATATACAGGCAACAAACTCATAATAACTCAAACTCAAATTCAGTTTATACTTATTCTCTATATTCTACTTGTTGTACCTCAGACCTTATCTCCTAAATTATGGTCTAAGGTATATTATTAGTATCTGACTTGTTTCCTGTTTTTAGAGCGATATTCTATGAAAAGAAAGCGGTGAATAAAAGGTGTCTGCTTGAAATGAACTTCGAAAAGGGCCCATCACAGTGATGTGACTTGAACTGTTTGATATGATGTAACAAGTACGGTTTATTTCTTATACACAGAAAAAAATTTAGTAAATTTTAAGTTTAAGTTTAATTTTAAGCAACGAAATCAATACGGAAACGTTTGACCTATTAAAGATGAAAGGTTTTTGTTCAAAAATTCCTACTATTGAAGCAATTCCATGTTACTAAATTCGTTACATGTGTAAGATCTGTAGTCATTCAGACTACTATGTATTTGAAGTACATACCATTTCCATAGGGTTTCTTTGCAAATATGTCACATTATAGTTGACTGTCTGCAACGATAACTGCTCCAGGTTGTAACATATACCAGCCAAAATTTGATGATTAAGTGTTGTTTTTGTTCCCAATAAAAATGTACTAGAGTTTTGATTTTTTTCGCACCACGAAAGGGAATCGTGCGCTTCATAAATGCTCCATAGCCGTTCTTTACATTCAAATGTGTTTTGCTCTAAATGATGGCCATCATAATACAATTTATTATCCTTACAAGTTAATTTTAAAGTGGTTATATTTGTGACAAGTTGTTTATCTGTTCTAGTCGCAAAACCTCTGTTGTAGTCGTAGTACCTTTCTCCGTAAGAAAATGAACTGAAAACGGAAACAATATAATTTTAAAGAGACTTATGAAGGAATTGTCTAAAATCTGTAGCATCACAAAGTTTTAGTTAATGCAAAGTTGTACAATTACAGCCTTGATGTATACATATGCAGGCATGCATCTGTATTAAAACGGTCTTGAAACAAACATTTTAAAGATAAAAGATGTAACCGAATGTATGAGATCACTAAACTAGAGCTTCCCATTACTCGACCTACTCTAGTAGCTCGTTTACTACTTGGAATGAATGAATAGGGATCGGGATCTTTCAAAAAAAAAATACCTTTGGCCGTTGTGCACATTAGGACTAAAAAGTTTACGGGGGCCAAAGTTTGGGATTTTCGGAAAAAATTAACTTAAAAAATTGTTAAAAAGTATTAGTTGTAAAATTAACTGAAAAAATAAGACATTATATTAAAAAAAACCTTTTTTTTACCTTTTAACACTTCACTTTTGTACTAAAATTCAACTACAAATGAAAATGTATTTTAAACCCTCCGTAACTTTTTTTTATTTTCGGTCGAGAATTACGTTTTATAACAAAACTTAAAGGCTAAAGTCTCACCTAGCAAACAAAAAAAAACCGCATATCAACATTCCAATCCAATCAAAAGTTATAGATTTTTGACCGCCTTCAAATAGTGAAAACAGTTATGACGTGTTTAATACAACAAGTAAAGTGGCTATGGGAAAAAAATTTTTGAAATCATTGAACAATTTAAAAAAAAAAAGATTTCGAAACTACAGAACCTGAAGATGTAGAAGTGTGTGAAACATGATTTGATAATCTTGAAATGAATTTTCTTGAAATATCACATATGTATAAACTAATTGGAGTAGTATTTGATTGATTATAAATAAAAATGTTAGAGTATCGCTTAAAAATTGATTCAAAGTTTTTACCAATACAACATCTTAAAATTTTCCGTTCAAAAATTTCCATTTCCTTTATGACCGTAGGTGAAATATTGAAGTTGAAGCAAATAGGAAAACCGTATAAGAAAACTGGTCTAATACTTGTTTTATATAATAAGAGTTTAGTTTTCATTGGTAAACTCTTATTAAACAAAATTTTCGAAAATGCACCCATAATTTTGTAAGATTTCTTTAGAGCTATTCTGACATGTTTGTTGAGTTTTAGAAGATTGTTAATATTGATTCCTAAGTATTTGATATTTTCTT
The DNA here is from genome assembly GCA_963682025.1 of Cordilura impudica. NCBI lineage: Eukaryota > Metazoa > Arthropoda > Insecta > Diptera > Scathophagidae > Cordilura > Cordilura impudica. The sequence goes on from OY821518.1 coordinate 28,298,750, forward strand.
TGAAGGGAATTTCATAACCACAAAGAAAAAGTTTTAGCGTTTTACTTTCTCGCACAACAAAATTTTTAAATTTTCCTGAAGAATTGCGTAAACAAATTGCTTCACATTTAGATGTATTAAGTTTAATTCCCCAATTATGATAAAAAAAAATTAACTTTTTTAAGGTGACTTTATACCTGTCTTAAGGCAACAAGTGGAGATTCATGATGTGAATATAAAAGAGAGTCATCAGCATACAATAGACCAACTGAGTTTGTAAAATTATGAGGAAAATCGTACATAAATCGTATATAAATGTGGAGCTAAAATTGAACCCTGTGGAACGTCACAGGTAACATTTAAAAAATCTGATAAACCATCATTAAATTGTTCGCAAAAGGTCCTATCAGAAAAAAAACTTTTAATTAATTTAATAATAAAAGGATTAAACCCTATTTCAATCATTTTATAAAGAATACCATTGTGAAAAGCATGATCAAATGCCTTTTCGCAATCTAAAGAAATTGCAAGAGTGTAAAATCGTTTACGAAGATTACAAACGACATCATTTTGAAATTTTATTAAAGCATCAGTTGTTGAATGTCCATTCTTAAAACCAAATTGTAAATCTGAAATGTAATTTCCAATAACTCCTACGTCCATTTTCTCTCGAATTGTTCTCTCAAAAAGTTTTCTCAAATTTGAAAGCAATGAAATAGGTCGTAAATTGTTTATATCGGTTAAGTTTGGTTTCTTTTTTAATAGTATTATTTTCCAAATTTTCCAAGCATCAGGAAAATATGAATTCTTTAAACAATTACTAAAAATAATGGTTAGAAATTCAAATGCTTTTAATGCAAGTTTCTTTAAAATGAAACTAGAAATTTTGTCCAAGCCGAAAGATTTTTTGTTAATTAAATTTTTCGAATGAACTACTAGTTCTTCTAAAGTAACAAGACTTGTGTGATTTTGTGAATTTTGTGGCCGAAACATTTTCGTTAAAAAAAATGTTGAAAATTTGGAGTTCTGGAAATATTATTATTAATATTTATTTCAATTTGTGAGATATCTCTATTAGAAATGAACTATTATAAATATTTCAAAAATGATTTTTCAATTTTTCCAATTTCAAAGTTTCATTATACCCTATACCACTATGTGGTTTGGGTATAATGACTTTGTGCTGCTGTTTGTAACAATCAAAAATATTCGACCTACACTCTTCTTTAATTATACCGTTCGAATCAGAATCACTATCTGATTCGATTTAACGATGTCCGTCCATCCGTCCGTCCGTCTGTGTGTCCATGTAAAGCTTGTAATCAAACTGCAGGTCGCAAATATGAATATATTTTGATGAAATTTGGTATTTGATCTACTATCGGCCACAAAATGAACACTATTGAAATTGGTGAGAATCGATCCATGGTCAGACCTAGCCCCCATACAAATGACCCCTATGAAATCAACATATATTGCCATAAGATCCAAATTATCATACAAATCTTAGTCAAATTGGGTTTGTATGTATATATTACATCCATTAATCAGTAGTCCAAAAATGATCCCTATTGGACAACTCTTAGTCATAGGCCCCATATAGAGCTGCTTCCCGATTTTCACTTAAATCTATCAAAAATCATAAATATTGCACTGATTCTTCTCAAATTTTGTTTGTATATATTTTGGCAAAATACAAGAGACTTTACCAAACATGGTCAGGATCGGTCCATTTTTGGGCCTAGTCCCCATATAGATATAGCATCCGATATGAACTTTTTCATATCTGCAGCTGAAAAAATTAATAAAAATGCCACTCAAATTTGGCTTATGCTTATTTTCTATATCCAGTTAGTTGGGCCTGAGAGATAGGGTCTCTAAACGCATGGTATAGAGTATCGTATAGTAGGTCTAGACCGACTATAATTTTCTTACTTGTTTTCTATCAATAAATGCTTAAAAGTTTGATTCTTTTTGTAACCTATTAAATTATAAATCTTTTTATGAGCTCCTTAAAAATTTCTGATTGTTCAAGTTCTACTTGTCTTTTAAGAATAATATTCAGCAGCTGTATTTGTTTTGAAAGCAATAAATAATTTGAATCGAAACGATTTAAAGTTCTATGGTAAATTTTCTTTAGATTTCTTTGCCAATAATATTTAATTTTAAACAAAGTCTTAATTCTATCAGAAACTATGAATTTTCGATTCCTCAATTCAATTTTTTCCGAATGTTCATTAGCAATCAACTTCAGAGTTGTTGTAAATTCCTGAATGTTCTGACTAATTCCTTATAAAAATTCAAAACAACAAACGATAATTTTTAAGTACATACATGGTGTATTTTATATGTAAAAAAAACGGATACCGGTTATCGGTATTACTGCATGCGGTATTTCGATATTCGTTTGAAGACTGTAATACCGGTATTGAGGTATCAGATACCCTAGTCGTAGATCAACATGGTTGAAAAAAGTGTGTTTTCATAAAAAAAGTATTATCTTATTTTTTTACAACGTTGAAAATATTTAATATATTTACGCTTATCGCCGACTCACTGGCTAACTCTGTAACGCTTTATTCGTGTTGATATGTGTTAGCACTAGCGTCGTATAATTGGTTTATGAACTCGATTAAACAAAATACTACATATTATCGTTGATCATTGAATTTATAAAAACAAATAGTAATCCCAGCTTATTTAATTGAAAAATATTTAAAAAATTATATTAAAATATTTGATGATCTCCAAAATATTTAAAATATATGTATATATTAATTTTGTCATCCTAGCAAACAACATATCCCCAACTTTGAGGATATATCCTGGCAAGCCTAAGTAGTTTACAACAGGTGTAAAGCCAACCAAGCGAAACAGTGGTTTTGCCTAAAGATTTACAAATAAGATATATCTGTGTTTGTTGTTGTACCATTTTTGGATTATCGCTACACATACTCGTAATAATAATATTTTTATCGATCGATCGAAACGATATTTGATATTTAAAAATTATTTTACGTGTCTTAACCTGCTGTGTAGAATTTTTCTTACCTAAACTGTGTATCACAAAAGCCGCTTATAACATCTATATTCTCCAAACGTATTTTCTTTCCATTGTATGGTAATTGTAATTTATATTTTCCGATTTCTTTTTCATATCTTGGTACAGTTTCAATATTTTTTGGATAATTTATAAAGCATTCACCGTTTATTATCGTAAGAAAATGAAAACTTAAAATATTAAGTAAAAGTAGAACTTTGAATTGAGACATTTCAATTTGATTACTTCGAGAACACTAAATGATTTTTAATTTTGTACAGCATTTTATATCATATCGTCGACAGCAAAAGAAATTTTCTACGAGGGTTGTTTGGCAATTTTTGATTTCGTATAGAGGAAAAATTTAAGGACCCGTAAAATTAAATTTAATATATGTCAACATATAAAAAATTTCGAGGTACGTAGAATAGTTGTTGAGTTTTAGCTATTCTGATTCTCAAATAATTCAATATATTTTATTTATAATAAGAGCGTTTTATTCACTAATATTTTTTCAAATTTTCATGTCAACATCTTTTTAAATAAAATCGTTAGTAAGTTTGTTTGTAACGACTTATCTCCGGAACCATAAGACTCTTCTGTGATTTTTGTAAATGTGGGCTGGATCGGGCAATAGGGCATTTCACTTCCATTACGAAGTAAATAATTATCATCACAAATATCTGTTAGCGATAGGTGTGAGTTTATTAGGTAATGAATAAGTGTGTTTATCCGAACCAAAAATGGGCGTTATCGGATAAGTGGAAGTGGTAACTTCCATACTACGGCAAATGTCTAGATTATTGTTTTATGAAAGAAAGATCCTTGAAACTATGTATCACTCCATAAATTATGGATTTATGTAGTCAATTTAAAAATGGCCGGAATAGGATTAGTAGCTGAAATGGTTGGGATCGTATTAGTGGGACGCACATTGGGTTGAAATGTGTCCAAAATGGCGCTTAATTGAAATTTTAGAATTAAGTTTTTGCCATAATGATTAGTATCGAATAAAACTAGATAAAATTCTTCATCACTATTTAAAATTTGAACTATCTAAGTTGTTTACTTCATCCGTAGTGAGCTGTCAAAGTTAGCTAATTATTGCTGTTTTCTTAAAAAGTGAAAAAATTGAAATTTGATAAAAAGCAGTGCTTATTTTTTTAAATTTAGAATTAATAAAGTTAAACTTTTATGATGGAACCTTCAACTTCAGATATTTAGGTGTACAAAAAATGATTTTGTGTTTATAAAAATATGGGTGGAAACATTTTTAATATTTTTTCAAAAAAAAACTCTAAAATCGGGGTATTTTCTATATATGATGGACCAGAAGTAACAAAGTAGTAAAGTGGCGGCTTTGAAGTTGTGTTTTTTGAAAAGTATGGGATTTCTGCTTGATACTACAAACAAAAAAGTTTGCCTTTTTGTTGCCCCGTTTTAAGATGTTAATAATTTTATGCAAAAAGTCTTGTTTTCAAAATTCCTTTATTTACCATACCCACAGTGTATGTGTTGTTACTATTGTCTTACTCTCAATGTTAGCTATTTTTGTTGTTGTTGATATCATTGTCAATATATTTTGATATTTAATAGAGATGGCTGCGTGAGTGGCGTTTGATCACCTATGTACACGACGGTGACCCATTTACCAGAAAATAATAAAAATTAACACTCAATTCCAACGAAAAAATAGGACTTTCTAATAATTTACCAAATTCATGTGATGGTTTTACATCTTATACTAATTTGCCCGTGCTGACTATCGTAATTTATAAATAATAATGTTTGCGAATAAACTGTTTTACGCGCCCATCTCTATTGCCGTTATTTTTGTGCTTGTTTTTATGTTTTGTTTTACAGTGGTGTTTTTTGCTGTTTTAATATATGCAGTTTTTGTAAACTGCGTATTGTGTTTTGCATTAAATAAAGTAATCGGTATTAGGGAATTGGAAAACCGATTAAACAGTTATATTATATAAGAACAAATTTAATATATTTTGGAATAAATCCCAAAACTATTTCTATATCGCGCCTAAACTATACAACGTTATGAGAAATACCGCTTTAAATGATTGGAAGGATAAAATCAATTCTCTTAAAATGAAAACCATTAAGCCTATAAACCCCAGCAATATGAGTTTTTTCAACCAAACGTTTGATAATTTTATTAAACAGTTTAAATCTCGATATAGTAAATGTAAAAGGTACCATGATCGTTCTTTGGAATTAAATACTGAATGGCTAAATGCTTCTATCTCATTTGTTCCTCCACCAAATAAACGAGGTCGCAAGGAACTTTCATTCGAAGATTGCAGTGAGAAAATTAAATCTAAGAAAAAGTAAATCTAAGAGATAGTATTTCATTGCCAGTTTTGACTCATGCTACACAAATGAGTTTAAGAGCTTCTGGATATGTTGAGGCAGCAAAGCTAGTTAAAAAAATTATGTCAACACCTACAAGGGCTGCAAAATATAGAAAAAGCTTTAAGCAGGCTAAACCAAAACAACTAAGTGCAGAAGAAGCACCTAGCGTTTTAATAGAAGCAAAATTAACTCGACATAGTTATGATATTATAAGAAGGGTGGCTCCGGAAAAATTTCCTTCGTATACTAAAGTTCAACAAGCAAAACAAAGGTGTTATACCAAACGAGATCAAGTTAAATTTTGTGAAACTTCAGCACAAGTTAGTCTTCAAGGACTTTTAAATCACACGGTTGAAAGACTAGTTATGCTGCCAAAATGTTATGATATTTTAACAGAAAAAAAATTATCAAACTTAACCTTGTTTTCGTACAAACAGGCTTTTTATACTTCTAATGCAAGCGACTCTTCAGTGTTTATAACATCCATCGTACCACTTAAACTTATTAGTGGAAATAAAGTAGTTTGGAAAAATCCTCGTCCTTCACTAACAAGATTTTGTTGGCCTTTAAAGATAGAATACACAAAAGAAACAGCAAGTGTATCTAATTTAGAAAAAATTAGGGTCGAGGATGAAAAAAAAATCTTGAAGAAACGTTAGTTTTAGTTGGAGAAAATTCTTTAAAGGTTCATCACGATTTGTTTTTAGTAATGATAGATGGAAAAGTGTGCAACGCAATAACGGGTACGAATTCCACGCAAAAGTGTTATGTATGTGGCGCTACAAGTAAGATGTTCAACTCAGTTGACAGCATGATTGTTAGGGAAGTTAGAACAGACACTTTAGAGTTTGGGCTATCAATACTACAAGGGTGGATTCGATTTTTTGAGTGCCTTCTCCACTTATCGTATAAAATTCCAATTAAAAAATGACAAGCACGATCAGATGAGGACAAAAAAATTGTTGCTGAAACAAAACTACAAATTCAGAAAGAGCTTCGTGAAAGAACAGGTTTAATTGTTGACCAGCCAAAGCCGGGCTTTGGTAACTCTAACGATGGAAACACCGCTAGACGTTATTTTAAAAAGTTGAAATATCAGCTGAAATAACAAAAGTGGACCTAACACTAATTAAAAAAATGCACACAATACTAATTGTTGTTTCATGTGGTCACGAGATTAATTTGAAAAGTTTTCGTAATTTCACTCACAACACAGCAAAGTACTTTGTTGAAATATATTCTTGGTTTTGCATGCCTCCCACATTACATAAATTTTTAATTCACGGACCGGAAATAGTACAACACGCGCTTTTACCAATAGGAGAATTATCAGAGGAAGCCCAAGAAGCAAGGTATAAAGACTTTAAAAACTATAGAGAGCACTTCGCTCGAAAATGCAGCCGGGAAAAGTCGAATGAAGATATTTTTAATAGATCTCTATTAAATTCAGACCCATTTATATCGAGCATTAGCAGGCAATATGAACAAAAAAAAAGAAAATTTATCGAAGTCAGAATTAGATCTATTAATATTACCAAAAATTTCTCAAGAAAATCGTGATGATGACAACAATGAGAGTGATAATAATGATGATGGTGATGATGATGATAGTGATGATGATGATGATAATGATGATAATGATGATAATGATGATAATGATGATAATGATGATAATGATGATAATGATGATAATGATGATAATGATGATAATGATGATAATGATGATAATGATGATAATGATGATAATGATGATAATGATGATAATAATGATAATGATGATAATAATGACAGTAATTGTAATGATGACAAAGACTATGATAGTTCAAGTGTTGAATAAGAAATAGAGAATATTCAAATAAATTACTTTAATTAAATAAAAAAAAAATAAAAATCCATTAAAAAACGTTAGGAGTTTTGTTTTTTTTGCCTAATTAGGGTATTGTTAATACAAAAAAAATATTATCTCGTTAATTGCACCCTTCATTGAATTAATCTCCATTTTAGGTATAATCGAACCCACTGTGCGACGTTAGTGAAGGCCTTGAAACTTCGTCATTAATGTGAGTAGTAGAGTAAAAAATAGGTGAGGCTTAATTAAAGTTCATGGTATTGGCCGCAAAATGTGGATATATAATCAATGTTTAAATTAACGGAAAGAAAACTATTTTCGGAACAAAGAGCGAAACAAAGTTCGAAGAGATCCGATAGTTATTTTTTTTTATTTATACAGTTATTGTAAGCCTATTGATTAGCAGTAGTATAGTCTAATCGTGGTAAAGAGTTCATATAAATAATCCATATACTATCTGTTTGACTTTTTTTTAAAGCAATTTTTCAATCATTTTGTTTTTCTTATTTTTAAAATGAAAATTATGTTGTTAAAACAATCAATACTTAGTAAGAATTATGCTAAATAGAAAATTTACAATTCAGCTGAATATACAAAAAATATATTCAAAATCAAAATCGGACTTCAGCAGAAAAAAAAAATATATAAACAAAACTAATCGAATTTGTGAAACATAGCGTGGAAAAAATAAATTAATTATTCGTAAAAACAATTAAATTAATGAAGTCCTAGAGCACATGACTAGCAGCTGAAATTGATACAAACATCATTAACAATGTAATATAAACGTATTTTATGCAGATCTTTTAAATTTTCCACACATATTGACGCCTAGCGCTTGTGCTCATATGCTGAACATTTTACAGTATCTCTCGTATTCCTTCATAAGAGTGTGAAACATAAACATTTCATATCTTTGAATGGCTGCACACTAGGCTATACCGAAAATATTGACATTACACTGGTATTCCAATTTAGTTGTTTTCTATTGTTTCCAGTAATTTTATACTCGCAACAATAGAGTGTATACATCAGTTCTTCATTCCGTTTGTAATGCATTAAAAAATTAATTTTCGACGCGTCCGTCTGTCTGTCCGTCTCTCTGTTTGTCTGTTGAAATCACACTCATTCCGAAAATAAACCATTTACCTGGTTAAAATTAGGATTCTATTTTTTGCCATTATATCGAGCTGGTTGCTGTTTACAATGAGCTAAAGCCGGCATCATTGTGCCAAAATATGGAGTAAAAAATGGAGACACCTCTAAAAAATGTTAAAAATTCATTCTGTTTGAGTAATACTTAATTTTAAGTTTATTAAATTGTTTACTTTTTCGTTTATAATAAACTAGCAGTACACCCGCTACGTTTTTAGCGTAATTATTATGTATTTAGCTGTTTTATGACCATTTAAATATATAATTTTTTATTAGTTATTTCATTTTTCCAGCCTAAGGTCAGTTTTTTATTTCTTTTTATATTTCTATTTTAAACGAATATTTCGATCCTCTTCGAAGATCATCCTCAGCATGTATTATTAATATAAAACAGGAATAAAAATTTTTTATAAGTAAACAATTAAAAACGAAAAAACAAACAAAAAAACATTAAAAAGACTCCACCCGCTTCATATGTTGACACTGTTTTTTTTTGTTTGTAGAAACAAAGAAGAAATAAATAAATAAATAAAGTCTAAAATTTATATGGGGATTTCATGTCAAGTGCATCAACTTTTGAAACCGATGTCTTCCGATCGGGATGAAATTTACACCAAGGTTAGTCCTATTGGATAGTAGTTTAGACACAATTTTTCAAGAAGATCGGTCCTGATCTCTCTGAGTTAGAGGGGATCAAATTTGGACATTTTGGCCAAACAGGTGTTTTTTCTCATCCACGTAACTTATTACCTATTGTTCTTAGAAAATTTTCTCCCAAAGAGTTTAGATAGCTATTTCTTCAATATTTCGGAAAAAAATACTTAAAAAAAAAATTTTTTTTTAGACTTTTTTTTGTGCTAAATTAAAGCATTTTTTGCCTTTTTTTTTCAAAAAGGGCTTTTTTTTTTTCATAAGAAAGCTTAGGATTTTTCCTTTAAGAGCTTTTTGGTCGCTTAGTGGGATGGGAGTGGGATATCTATCAAAATAAATGTTTTGTAACTCAAGACAACGGTTTTTCAATTTTTCACAAATGCACTATTTTGAATTTTTTCCTATTTGTGTCTAAAACCTTACAAATAAAACTTATACTGAGAAACTAGACAAATTAACCTTTCCGAAGGTATGTAATATGGCTAACTAAAATTTCATACCCTCAATACTGTAATACCCACAATATGTTAACCTCAGGAAAAAAATCACTTTTTTCTATAGAAATGTTGAACAATTATTTTTTTTTATATATTTGTAATAATAATTAAATTAATATATATAATAATTAATATGTATAATAATTATAATAAAAATAAATAGATAAATTATTTAATAAAATTTAATCTTAAAACATTAGATCCATCATAACTATTTTATAGTTAATTTATTGTAGCTGATGAAGTATTTAAGTTTTGTCACTTTTTAAAAATCCAATCTTTCATCCAGCTTATTTGTCGAATTTATTTGCTGCTTTTTTAGCCAATCCTTTCTTGGCGTTACTAGGTTCAGCTGTTGATTTCGCTGGTGTTTTTTTTTTTTTTTGACTTTTGAAAGAAATCGCATTGAGTAGAGGCAGAAAACTTTTTCATCTCGAGTCTTCCATCGACAAGCGGTATAAAAGCATGGTATTGAGCGGTGCCATCGATTGTTATCGCAGCATCGAATCTGCTCTTTAGTGTTTTCAATGTTTCCTCATAATCCTCTTTGCTACTAAAAGCTATTTTAATTTCTTTACAATAATTCTTTGTCCAATGGAATAAAGCAGTCGCATCTAAGATGCGATCTTGATGAGAGCACTGGAGGCTATACTTGGCTGCATTTCTTTTAAGGTTTGCCCCAATACCATCACATGCTCCTTTACCATGAGCAGTAGGATGAAAATGCCACTCAGCTGGCATTCCAAAATCTTTTTTATGAGCCATAAGATTTGCGAAGCTACTTTTGTTTTTAAAATGATGACAAGCTCCGTCCGAAACGTAGTATACCTTCCTTACTGTAAATTTAGATTTTAGATATTTTAGTATTATCTTCTGGTACTCATAAACTGCAACGGTATCATGTTTTAAATCGACGGATATGATTGCCATACTTTTGTGAAATAACGAATTCACCAGACTTCAAATGTATCTTCAAATCCTTGAAGAATCACCATTGCTCTTTGACTAAAAAGTCATGGTTTCTCAAGTTTAGCAATCCTGTACACATTTCTTCCACAAAATCATCCACATTTATAATGATTGTTTTCAATGTGCATCTGTCAGTCTGAATCCAAGAATCAAATTTGACCTCCTCTATATATTCTCGATCTAAAGAGTTGATTAAATTTTCTTTGATGAATGTGGTTTTCGGGCAATTGGTACATTCACCTAAATGGCAAGAAGTTGTTTCATTAGGAGACATAGTCAATTTAAGGCAATCACGGTAATCGTGTAAATCATCTGCCGAATCATCTGTTAAATACTTTAAGTTGATTTCCTTCAACATCAGTTTAACATTTTCATCGTAAATGCAAACGCATACTGTGTAAGTTCCGCTGCTTTCTGCCAAAACGCAATGTTTTGGCCTCATTTGGGTTAATTTCGTGAAGCCAATTCTAACATCCTCGTGTTCAGATTGAAATTTTGCAAATAACTCTTTCAGGTTACAGAGAACCATTCACTTCTGTTATGTTATGAAGGTATGTTACATACCTTCGGAAAGGTTAATTTGTCTAGTTTCTCAGTATAAGTTTTATTTGTAAGGTTTTTCACACAAATAGGAAAAAATTCAAAAAAGAGCATATGTGAAAAATTGAAAAACCGTTGTCTTGAGTTACAAAACATTTATTTTGATAGATATCCCACTCCCATCCCACTAAGCGACCAAAAAGCTCTTAAAGGAAAAATCCTAAGCTTTCTTATGAAAAAAAGAAAAAAAATGCCCTTTTAGAAAAAAAGGCAAAAAATGCTTTAATTTAGCAAAAAAAAAAAGGTAAATTTTTTTTTTTTTTTAAAGTATTTTTTTCCGAAATATTGAAGAAATAGCTATCTAAACTATTTGGGAGAAAATTTTCTAAGAACAATAGGTAATAAGTTACATGGATAAGAAAAAACACCTGTTTGGCCAAAACGTCAAATTTTGATCCCATCCAACTCAGAGAGATCTGGACCGATCTTATTGAAAAATTGTGTCTAAACTACAATTCAATAGGACTAACCTTGGTGCAAATTTCATCCCGATCGGAAGATATCGGTTTCAAAAGTTGGTGCACTTGACATGAAACCCCCCATATAATATAATTTTTTAGTCAACACTATTCGCCAACAGTATACTAATTCCAGCCCATGCGTTCTTTAGCAAGATTAATGCTAGCCAGACGTTTTTATGGATTTATTCATAGAATATTTCTCACAAATATTCTTTTGTCTACGACCATCACTAAAATCATCTATTGTTGTGGTTTGGTTCCCAAAACTTTATTCTTGCCATTATTTTATAATAATTGAAAGAAAACAGCGGAATCCATAAATACTTAACTAACGGTTAAGATTTTTAAAATTTTCTTTGACTCGTTCTTCCGTTTTTATTATTTTAATCAACTCTGATAATGAAAAAACTTTCACTGTTTTGGCATAACTAAAAAAAATATTTCTTTTGCGTTTATCTATTTTTTTTATTGTTTCTTTTTTAACAAATGTGTTATCTTCCAATATAGAACACACAATAGTGATTTCGTAAAAATATACTAATTTTATTACTATGCTCGAAATTATTAAAAACAAAATTGGCAAATTTTGAATTTTGTAAGCATCTCCGATGTATTGCTAACTACTCTATTTAAGTACTACTTTCTTATTCATAATAGGTTCGAAAATTATTCAAAATAATATTATTTGTAATATCGATGGCTTAGTTTGGAAAGGAAGTAACTCAAACCATAGGACAAACGCTATTGAAGTTGGTGAAAATGGGTACATGTTCAGACCTAGTCCCCATTCAAATAACCCCTATGATATCGAATTAATTTCTCATAAGATCCAAATTATTAAATAGATCCCTCTAGAATTGGGTTTATGTGTTTATTACATCCATTAATCCGTAGACCAAAAATAAACCCTATAGGACAATTCATTTAAACCTATCAAAAACAAAAATATTGCACTATGATATCGAATTAATTTCTCATAAGATCCAAATTATTAAATAGATCCCTCTAGAATTGGGTTTATGTGTTTATTACATCCATTAATCCGTAGACCAAAAATAAACCCTATAGGACAATTCATTTAAACCTATCAAAAACAAAAATATTGCACTACTGCACAGATTTTTCTCAAAAACGGTTTGTCTATGTTGCTACAAAATATAAGTGACTTTACCACAAATGGTTAGGCTCGGTCCAACTTTCGACGTAGATTTTGTTTATGATTTTTTTAAACCCAATTAGTTTTACCTAAGACCAATTCTCTAAACGCATGGTATAGGATACCGGTCTAGACCGCCTATCATTTTCATACTTGGTTTCTTATGGGTATGTACTTTCCCATTTTTTGGCCGTTTTTACCCCCCAAAGGCTCTTTTAATTCGAGCCAAATTTTATTCTTCTCCGATGTTTATGTCTCTGGTGGAATCACATATCAAATTTCATTTTCTTAAATTACTTTGTATTGAAGATACAAAAAGGTACACTTACGTGTCATTTTTGCCCCCCCCCCCCCCACTTTAACATTCGAATTTCCAAAAGATTTCATCTCATTTGATGTTTCTATCTTTAGTGGAATCCCCAAACTATATTTTATATTCGTTTGTTTGGAATATACCAGATGTATAATTTTCCCCCCTTTGGTCGTTTTTCTGCCCCTACACGTTAGAATTTCCGATATATTCATCCTTAACTGATGCCCACGTATTTGGTGGAGTCTGTATACTAAAATTCATATATAGACTAATGTGTTAAGACGATGCAAAGGTACCATTTTTAACCCCCTTAACATTCGAATTTCCTAAAGTTTTCCTCTCATCAGGTGTTTGTATCTCTAGTGGAATCCACAAGCCATATTTTGTATTCGCATGTTTAGAAGATATGCACTTATTCTTCATTTTTGCCGTTTTTCCTCCCCTACATGCTATAATTAACAATTAATTCATCCCTGACTGATGCCCACTTATTCGGTGGAGTCTGTATGACAAAATTCATACACAGAAAAATAATTCACCAACCGGATTGTTCTAAAACTTCACAACTGAATTTTTGATTTTATCAACAGAAAATAGAAACTAACCATTTTGTATTGTAATAAAATGTTTACTGTTGAGACAATAGAATTTTAATTGCAAGCAACTCAAAATTCGGTTATTAACTTCATCGCAATTCGGTTGGCAATATATTTGGTAGCCACCACGAATCTGTTTTCTGTGCATGTAAGTATATAGACTAATATGTTGAGAAGATACAAAAAGGCACCATTTCCCCTTTTTGGCCATTTTTACTCCCCCGCATCTGATGTTTCTATCTCTAGTGGAATCCACATACCATATTTCATATTCCTATATTCGTTTGTTTAGAAGATACCAAATGTACACTTCTCCCCTTTTTGGCCGTTCTCCGATGTTTGTGTCTCTGGTGGAATCTACATATCAAATTTCGTATTCCTAAATTACTTTGTAAAGAAGATACAAAAAGTTACCCTTCTACACTTACGGGCCGCTTTTTACCCTCTTAACATCCGAATTTCAAAAAGTTTTTTTCTTCTCATCTGATGTTATTATCTCTACTGGAACCATATTCCTTGATCTGTTTCGCTTAGAAGACACCAAATGTACACTTTTTCACCTTCTTGGCCGTTTTTCCATCCCTGGACGTTAGAATAAGCAATAAATTCATTCTGGACTGATACAAACGTATTCGGTGGAGTCTATATATCAAAATGCATATATATAGATTAATATGTTAAGAAGATGCAGAAATGTAAAATGTCTACCCTTTTCGGCCTTTTAACCCCTAAATGGCCGAATTTTGAAAAAATTAAACCTGCCCCAATATTTGTTTCCAGGATGGAGTCTACACACCAATTTTCATATTCCTAGATTCATTTCTTATAATTTTCCCCTTCTTTGTCCGCTTTTACCCCCTGAAGGCTCGAATTTAAAAAGAGTGTATTCTTGGCCGATGTTTGTGTCTCTGGTGGAACCTACATATCAAATTACATATTCCTAAATTACTTTGTAAAAAAGATGCAAAAAGGTACCATTTTTAATTTTTGTCCGTTTTCACCCCCACCCCCCCCTTAACACCCGAATTTCCAAAAGTTTTCCTCTAATCTGATGTTTCTATCTCTAATGGAATCCACATAATATATTTGCTATTCCTAGATTCGTTTGTTTAGAAACTACCAAATGTACACTTTTTGCCTTTTTTGGGCCGTTTTTCCTCTCCTAGACGTTAGAATTAGCAATAAATTCATTCTGGACTGATGCCCACATATTCAATTGAGTCTGTATACCAAAATTTATATATATAAAGGGTCTGTTATCTAACGTTTTTTTTTCAACTAGTGCTTATTTCATGAATGGTAACACTTAGTTGTGGGTATTGATCAGGAGTCAAAGGCTAGCCTCAAAACAACAAAAGGTAAAGCCTTCTCCGTATCAGCTGCAGTTTACTTTAAAGTAGGCAAGACTACCATTGGCTGGGAGAAGGCAACCGATAAGACCAAGGCGGGTACTGGTGAGGGGACCTCCACCGACCCAACACCATCTACGTCAGATACAAAGGGAGAGTTAGAAATAACTAACTCCCAAGAGGAACAACTATTAGCCGAACAATGATCATGCTCATGCAGATCAACCTCCATCGGAGCAAAACGGCTACTTTAAGTCTGATGGAAAAACTACAAAAAGGTAAGTTACATATCATATTAGTACAGGAACCTTGGACGGTAAATGACAAGGTTACTGGACTCAATGATCCTAATTACCAAATTTTTTATGCTCATACAGGAACTCGACCGAGAACTTGTATTATTTGTCACAAAAACCTAAATTATCTCTTTTCTCCAGACTTGTCCACCGCAGATGCCACCGTCCTGCAACACGGAAGCCAACCGATGCTCTTGGCATCGGTTTATCTCCCGTCGGACTCGCCGACACCTCCACCTACGTCGGAACTGGAAGAGATGGTAAGGATAGCTAGAACAACAGGTAAGGAAATTCTCATAGGGTGCGATGCGAATTCTCACCATATAGCATGGGGTAGTTCGAACTGTAACCAAAGGGGGGATGCTTTACTTGAATTCCTTAATGAAAATAACCTTTTCACCCTTAATACTGGAAACACGGCAACCTTTGTAAGAGGTTTTAGATATTTCAATTTGTTCAAAAAATCTAGTGGACGATATCCAAGATTGGCATGTCTCTAGCGAGCATTCCATCTCGGATCATCGATACATCTTATTTAATCTGATACAACCACTGCCTGAGCCCCTTAAGTTCAGGAATAAGGCTAAAATGGATTGGCCAAAATTTAGAAGAAATCTAATAGCCCGTCTAACTACTCCTCCCACAGTCCTAAGGAATGTTGAGGAGGTTGACGGCGAAGTAGATAGATTAACGAAGAGCCTACTTGAGTCTTTCAAGGAATGTTGTCCACTCCGGGAAAGGAGATCTCCCCGAGTAAAACCCTGGCTGACAGGGGAATTGATAAATCTTGGGAAGGACGTCCGAAGATTATTTAATAGGGCTCGTCGTAAAAAACATGTAGTATACTGGGATGACTACCATGACAAACTCAGGGAATACAACAAAAAGATTCGAGTAGCCAAACGCAACTCCTGGAAACTTTTCTGTGAACAAGTTGATAGCGTTAATGACGTCTCGAATATCAAGAAATTCTTATCGAAAACCCATTCACAGCCTGAAACTCTAGTCGATAAGGACGGGATTCGGGCGGAATCAATGGAACAGTCCTTAAGAATATTGATGGAAACACACTTTCTTACCGAAGAACGTGGGCCAAATAGGAACCTAGAAATTGGTACCAATGTGTCCCGACAAACTGGAACCAACGTGGAACAGCAAACCGGACACGATGGGGAACTATATGAAGGGCCCAATGAGGAACAAAATCGAGAGGAAAGAAATGATAAAATAACCGAAAATATGGTAATTATGGCAATACAAAGCTTTGCCCCTTTTAAGGCAGCAGGCCCAGATGTAGTCTTTCCTGCTCTACTACAAAAAAGCGGGGACTTAATTGGTAGTAGTCCGGCTGGCATATTCTCTGCTTGCCTAAAATTAGCGTACACCCCCAGAATGTGTGCGAAAATTGCGTTCGGATTTTGGGAGAAGAGGAAGCACCGTCAGCTCCGTATGTTCGTTATCTTCTGAAAAAAGTGAAAGAAACTGGCATCCTCATCGATAAATCAAAGCGTGAAAAGCCAAAAACAGTGCGTACACCCGAGAATATTGCTGCTGTGGCAGAAAGTGTGCGTGAAGCGCCATCAACATCAATTTACCGTCGTTCTCAAGAATTGCACATTTCGGAGGCATCATTGAGACGAATTTTGCATAAAGACCTTCGTATGATGCCATACAAAGTCCAATTGGTTCAGGAGTTGAAGCCAACTGACCATCCAATGCGTTTGCGCTTCGCTAAGTGGGCCTGCGATCGACTTACAGAAGATGCCGATTTTGTCAAAAAAAAATCATCTTTTCAGATGAAGCTCATTTTGATCTTGGCGGGTATGTAAACAAGCAAAATTGTCGCATTTGGGGCACAGAAAACCCGCACGCATACATTGAAAAGCCGATACACTCAAAACGAGTCACTGTTTGGTGCGGATTTTGGTCCAGAGGCATAATTGGACCATTTTTCTTCGAAAATGACCAAGGAGTGGCCGTTACAGTCAATGGCGATCGTTATCGGGCCATGCTGAACGAATCTTTGTTCACAAAAATTGATAAGGAGGATATTGGCAACATTTGGTTTCAACAGGACGGCGCTACGTGCCACACAGCCGAAGCTACACTCGATGTTTTGCGCCCTGTTTTCGAAGATCGCATTATCAGCCGCAGAGCTGATGTCGTTTGGCCACCTCGGAGCTGCGATTTGACACCGTTGGACTATTATTTGTGGGGTGCCCTCAAAGATAAGTGTTACGCCAACAAGCCAGAGACAATTGATGCTTTAAAGGACAATATTCGTGAAGCCATTGGTGATCGTGTAGGCTACTGCATGGCCAGCCCAGGCAGCCATTTGAATGAAATTATTTTCCATTATTAACCGGAAGGATTGTACTTTCAAATAAAAAAAGAAATTTGAGATAATATTCAGTAGTTTTTTATAGCATTTTCAAAAAAAAAAATTTATTTGGCGGACCCTTTATATATATATATATATATATATATATATATATATATATATATAATTAATTTCAAGCTTCTGGGTCGAATGGTTTGGGCTGGGCGATGATCATCCCCCCAACTCTTTTATATATATAGATAGTTCAATAGGTCCAGATATTGATGAAATCGTTAAACCCTGGTGGAGGGTACCTAATGGTTGGCATAGCCGAATTTAAAACTCTTACTTGTTTTATATGAAATTATTTGCTAATATGAACATTTATTCGTGTGATATTTTAACATTTCGAATTTATACCACTAAGACCCAGTTTTTGAGATATCAGTTAAACCAAGTTTTGTTAAGCCCAGAATTTATTCATCAATTCCTTTATGAATTTGGACATGTCTGACAAAATTAATTCTCGGTTTAACTAAATTAGGTTTAACTGACATCTCAAAAACTGGGCCTAAGTGGTCAGGGTATAATGACTGTGTGCCCACCCACCTTTTATTATACCGATAGACTCAGAATCACTTTCTGTGTCGATGTCCGTCCGTCTGTGCGTCTGTCCATCTGACCGTCTGTGTGTCCATGTAAACTTTGAAATCAAACTACAGTTCGGAAATGTGAACATATTTTGATGAACTTTGGTACGTGAGCTTCTATCAGCCATAGCATGAACGCTATTGAAATTGGCGAAAATCGTTGCATGTTCAGACATAGTCCCCATACAAATGACACCTATGAAATCGACTTAAATTGCCATTTGATCCAAATTATCATATAGATCTCGGTCAAATTGGGTTTGTGTATGTTTATTACACCCATTAATCAGTAGTACAAAAATAAACCCTGTAGGACAATTCTTAGTCATAGCCCCCATGTAAAGCTGCATCCCCGAACTTCACTCAAATCTATCAAATAACAAAAATATTGCACAGGTGTTTCTCATATTTGGTTTGTAAACGTTTTGCCAAAATATAAGTGACCTTACCAAATATAGTCGGGATCGGTCTATTTTGCGACCTAGGCCCCATATAAATATAGCATCCGATATGAACTTTTTGATATCCGAAGGCAAAAAAAAAACTAATAACAATGCCACTCAAATTTGGTTTATGCGATTGGACATAAGAGAAACGGTCTTTAAACGCATGTTATGGGTTATCGTATAGTCGGTCTAGATCGACAATAATTTTTCAACTTGTATTTGTTTGTTTCAGTGTACAATTTCGCCGGTTATTATATAAATTCCAAAAAATGAGTTTTCGTAGCAGCCTATTGTTGCATTTTTATCAGCGTTTGTTTTGTATTCGTATCTTCATTCCTGTAAACATGTACGTTAGGGTGGCCCTTAATAAAAAAAAGTGTTCAAACTCCCGGTCTCACCCCCTAGACATATACGAATAACAAAAAAAAATCTGAAAACTATAAAGTTTTGGGCCAACCAAAAACATTTAGTCGTGCCTCAACGCGATTGAAAATTTCAAGTGTGTTTATGTGGGGAAAATATCGTTTTTATTCAGATTTTACGAAAATTTCGTTCTATCGTTTAATTTTTCCAACAAGTTGTTATATAATTCGGGATAAGTTTTAAATTATCCTTTCAAAAAGCCATAAAGCTTCAAAATCGAAGAAAACCTCGCCAAGTAATAGCAAATGCCCCAGACCACATTTGTGCCAAAAAAAAACGGATGATGAAATTTGATGGCATTATTTTCAACTTTGGGAAATTGATTAAAGCCATAATCTTTTTTTTGTCTCTATACTTGTAAGGATTCAGATATAAAGTATTGTTTTATTACCACGTTGTTCACCTATTGCGCATTGAACCGAATATGGGAAATTTTTTAATAAAATTTTGACAACTCCTTCTTAAAATTTTAAATAATTTACTTCAACAAAATATAAAACAATGGATCCGGCATTTTAAGGTTTTGTTAAGTACATGTTACAGCTTAACTGTGTGAATTTTTAAATAAATCCCTGTGCCAGAATTTTTTTGACAAGGAGTTTATTTTTGCGGATTTCGAGAAAAATGGGATTTTTGTAGAATATTCTGTAAATGTACTCTTTCTAATACTTTGTATCAAAAACTCATCACTTTTCTACATTTAAATGTTATATTTTATCCTAATAGCCTAGGGTTTGGGAAAACAATAAGATGAACCCATTAACCCTTTTGGAATTGGGGTCACATATGACCCTATGCTAATAAAAGACAGTTTATTTAAAAAATTCTAATATTTTGTAAGTGCTGCTGAATTTTTAGATGCGACGCTTAAAATATAATAACGAAATGTGTAGAACTTTCGTTCCTAAAATGTGGGGTAAATCCGAGAACGTTAACCCAATATTTGCCAAGGCCAGCTTTGGATTTTAAGATATTTTTAAATAAAAATTACCGAAAACGAATTTTTCTAATTAACTCGATGAAACCACTATTTAGAATTTAAGAAAAATAATTCGGTTAATTTTTATTTATTTAACCCTTCAGTGCTCCTTGGATCAAAATAGTCCATTCGGATATAACTTTGCTGCAATTATTTGCTTATTGCTCGCGAATATAAATTAAAACAACTTTTAACCAATTTTGTTATAAACTTATTCCTTAGTATATTTTACAAAAATCCCATTTTTCTCGAAATCCGCAAAAATAAACTCATTGTCAAAAAAATTCTGGCACAGGGATTCATTTAAAAATCCACACAGTTAATCTATAACATATACTTAACAAAACCTTAAAGTGCCAGATCCATTTTTTGAAATTTTGTTTAAGAAAATTTTTTAAAACTTAAAAAAGGAGTTTTCAAAATGTTATCAAAAAAATTTTCCAAATTTGGTCTCATTTCGCAATAGGTTAACAACGTGGTAATAAAACAATACTTTATATCTGAATACTATAGGTATAGAGACCAAAAACTAATTATGGCTTTTATCAATTTCGCAAAGTTGAAAAAATGCCATCAAATTTCATGATCTAGTTTTTTTTTTTGCACAAAAGTGGTCTGGGGAATTTGCTACTTCTTGGCGATATTTTATTAGATTTTGAAGTCTTTCAGCTTTTTGAAAGGATAATTTAATACTGATCCCGAATTATGAACAACTTGTCGAAAAAATTAAACTATAGAAAGAAATTTTCGTAAAATCTGAAAAAAAGTAATATTTTCATAGTTTGAACACTTTTTTGCCCTCCATATAATGAAGGGCCACCCTAATGTACATACAATATATGTATGTAAAATGTTGGCAAAGAATTTGATTATATTCGACAACATTCAGTACGAGCAAAAATTTCTATATTTTAAGAAAAAGAATAGTTGCTTCTTATCCACACTATTACTGGAATTTTTACTGTACTGTTTGTTAATTAATTATTGATTGAGACTGTTGATTTATCAGTTAAATATAAACTCACACATGAAATCCAACTCAGTCGAATATATGTATGGGAATTAGGTGTGAAAATCAACTGACATTCTCCAGATCATATTTAACAAAATTAAAATGAGTTTCCAGTTGCGGCCTGTGTTTGTAAACAAAGTTTTCACGAAGGACAGATAAACAGGGGGATATCGTTATTTAGAGTCAGCAAGTACTGCTGAGTCTATCGGTATAATAAAAGTTGTATTCCAATATTAAAAGGAAGGCAATAACAATCAGACCATAAAATAAGCCTATTTAAGTCATCCTGAAGATCAGAAATGTCTCTAACTGTTGAAATTGGTTTGAAAACTTTAAGATCATCAGCATACACAAGATATTTCGAATTTTTAAAACAGTGATAAATATCATTTATAAAAATATTAAAAAGTAAGGGACCCAGGATACTACCTTTCGGTATACCAGAGGTCAAAATGAAAGATCTAGAATAGATTCCATCTATTGAAACCGTACAAAGACGGCCAGTTAAATAATAACGAAACCAACTAAGCACTTCCGAATGGAAACCAATCTTTGAAAGCTTTAGTAAAAGAAGTTCATGTGGAACACGATCAAATACTTTCGCAAAATCCGTATAAACTGAACAAAAATTTGTGAAAACAGCTAAGACCCAGTTTTTGAGATATCAGTTAAACCTAGTTTTGTTAAACCCAGAATTTATTCATCAATTCCTTTATAAATTTGGACATGTCTGACAAAATTAATTCTCGGTTTAACTAAACTAGTTTTAACTGACATCTCAAAAACTGGGCCTAAGTTAGTGGTAGTTGACCATAAATCCATGCTGAAATACGCAAATGTAACGCTTTAAATGATAAAAAAAAGTTTTATGTACACAATATGCTCAAAAACTTTTGCAATATTAGTCAATTTAGAAATAGGCCTGTAATTCTCAACATAATTTTAATTCCCAGACTTCAATATTGGAAATATCGTTGTATATTTCCATTTTTGAATAAAATAACCCACCCTTAATGATTTATTAAACATTATATTCAGAGGTAAAATCAATGAAAACAAACTTTTTTTCAACAGAAAAGCAGAAAGACCATCATTATCCGATTGAAATGAATTAGAAGGCTTATTTATACCGAATGCAACATCTCTATCTGAAACTTGTAACGACCCTAAATAAAAAAAAAAACTATCAACACTTCTAATATCAAAATTAGAAATAGGAAAAACATCATCATTTAAATTAGACTGGAAATATTTGGCAAAAAGATTAAGCGAATCATACAATGTATTAGATGTGAAACCATTATGTCATTAGAACTGGTATTGAGGAATTATTTCTTTTGGAATTAATAAAACTCCAAAAACGCTTTGGATTGTACTTTATAGAGTTATTAAAACTCATTATGTATTGGCTGTATAAAAACCTATTGAGGAAATTAAACTCTCTTTCATAGTGTAAAAAATTTTGCTTATCACGGTCATTATTTGAGGCTTGATATTTTTTATGAAACTTATTTCTAAGATTTTTTAATATTTTTTAGCCCTTTTGGACTCGCCAAAGGAATATTATCCTTTATAATTTTTGCAATATTTTTTAGAAATGAATCATAACAAATTGAAACAATATTACTATTCAGTAAATTATACCAATTACAATTATTAATATGAGAATTTAAAGAAACAAAATCACAAGCATAATAATTATAACGTAAATCATCAGTGCCATTGTTACATATATATTCATAAAATTCAATTTCAAATTCCAAGGCAGGATGATCACAAGTGGAAGGAGAAATTGGAAAATCAGCTTGACAGAAAATTCTATGAAGATTATTATACACAGTATTATTTTGATGCAAGTCAAGACTAAAAACTGTATCAATCAGGTTAATTAGCTAGTGCTCAAAAATCATAACTATATTATAATTTATTAAAATTTAGTTTTTAAATAAATAAATAAATAAATAAATAAATCAAATGAGTGACTAACATTATTTGAAAGAAATACACCAGACTTAATAACTTCAGACCACACAATATCAGATAAATTAAAGTCACCCAAAACACATAAACTGTCTCCATCACTTAAACGGTCAGCAAGATGAGCAATATTAAATGCATGAGCTGCATACAAATCATCCGAACTTTTAGGCAGAATATATGAAGCACAAATGAAAAGTTCATAAGTAACAGTCTTGATTGAAATGCAAATTTGGTCCAAATATGAATACAAATTAACTAAAGGAATTTGTTTGCTAGCCAAAGATGTTTTTACTGCTATAAGGATTCCTCCACCACTTTTACATTCAGTCTTTATAGGATCTCTATCCTTTCTATAGACTACATATAAGTATACGACATTAAAAGAAATCAATTTTTAAAAGTGATATTATACAACTTACATGGGTCTTATTGATAAGAAACTATAAGTGTTTAAACAAATTTCACCTCTTGTTAAATTCTTATCAGCATTTGTCTAATTCTAACATCCATGTTATCACGGGCAAAACTTCTCATGTTTTAAGAGTTAAGTTGCTTTTTATACAGACTACTGATTAATTGTTTGTTAATTGAGACTGATGATTTATTAGTTTAATATAAACATAAACAAATCGTGATGAGATCCAACTCAGTTAGACATTTGAATGGGAATCAAGTCTGAACATCAATGATATTCTCCAGATCATATGTAACAAAATTAAAATATATATTCATTTGCCGCCTGTAGTATGTGGACAAGGTGTTAATGCACTTAACGACGGACAGACAGACAGACAGAGGGATATCGTTAAGCAGACTCTAAAAATGCTACTGAATATATCGGTGTAATAAAAGGTGGGTCTAGGTTAACAACTTTTGGTAAATACAAACATCATCACACACTCATTATAACCTGACCACAGGGTGCATGTAATACAATTATTTCAGCATTTATGCTTTTAAACTGATGATTTTGGAAAAATAGTATACGGACAAAAAAGGGTATTCAGGAGTTGGTACAACAGAAAAAAAACCATCTGGATTTATTTTTGTTATATACGAGTATTTATACATTGTGTAAACAAAAACAAATATAATTTTTTGCTGACACACAAAGTCGCAGAGATCATTTTTCATGTCACTAACATTTGATGATAATATAAACAATACAAAAATTTATTAATATTTTCACCGTATAATGCTTGTGATATACAGTGAGTGACAATATAATGGAAACTGGAACGGTAGATACAAAATGATTTAATCATAAAATTAAAAACTCTTTTATTAATTTACAAATTTATATATTTTACTAGCTGTTTTTACCCGGTCTTGCCCGGGATAAAAAGGTATTTGACTTGCAAAATGGTTCACTATGCTTACCAGGCGCTGAGTACTTAGTCTCCAATGAACAAATTCCCCAAGAAAATGAATTTTCTCACCAAAAATTAATTCATTTTTGATTTCAATTAAAAATTTCTTGATATTTTAATTTAGAAGTTTTTCATAAGATACTGCAAAAAAATGGTTCAAAAATAAGCTGCGAAACCGCTTTAAGTTTCTTTTTTAAGTTTATTTATAAACATCAAATATAACGGAATGGTTTGCAAATTAAACAAATCAGAACTTTTTAAAATTGAATTACTTCATTCAATAAGTGATCATCATTGAGCAGAAAAGTCAAATTCATGGAAGTTTCAACAATGAAAAACTAATGCGACGCTTAAAATTTTGCCGCAAGGTTTCTTTAAGCAACTGCTTATACAGTAGACCCTCCAACTGCGCGGTTTTTCATTGCGCGGTTTCGCAATTGCGCGGCCAAAACATTAATACCAAAATTTCTATCTGCGCGTTAAAAATTTCGTAGCTGCGCGGCTTTTTTTTTTTTGCAGTTTTTAACAAAAAATATTCATGTTAATTCAAATTAGTGAATCATACACATGTTTGAAACAGAAAATAGTGATTCCCCGTATGTATTTCGATGCATATACAACAATTTTTTATTTCCAAAAAAATTTTTATTTTTCTAGTAGTCGCGTTAGGATGAGGATGTAAAATTACGTACATAATTTTAATTAATAGATACATATTTATACAAGTGTTTGTTAAAATAAACTAAATTCAAGAAAATCGTATTCGAGTGGAATAGATATACATAAGTGTATAAGGAATTCTTATATCAATTAAATGGTGTTATAAAGTAAGCAGTATAAATAAAATGTTTGTTTTTTGATTTAATACTCATTTTGATTTAATAGGTATTTTAATAATTTTTACACCCTATATATAATAATGGAAAAAGCTGGCAAAAGAAAAATATTGACGTTAGAAGCAAAGCTTGAAATTGTGAAGCAATTAGAAAATGGCGAAAAAATATCAGTTTTAGCTAAGAGACACAATATGAACGAATCCAGCATAAGGAGGCTTAAATTGAATGCAGAAAAAATTAAAAGTTCAGTAGTTTGTTCCACATCTCTTGCTGCAAAAACTGTAAAAAAACCTCGAAATTCAATAATAGAGAAAACGGAAAAAGTGTTAAGCTTTTGGATTGAAGACCGAAATCAAAAGAGAATGCCACTTAGTGCTGCTGTTATTCGAACTAAAGCGTTATTAGTCTTTAATCGCTTACAAAAGGATGAACCTGGATCATCTAATTCAGGCGAAATTAAATTTCAAGCGAGTAAAGGATGGTTTGAAAAGTTTAAACATCGTCAAAATCTACATAATATAAAATTTACAGGCGAAGCAGCGAGTGCTGATACATTAGCTGCATCTTTATATCCAAAAACGTTAAAAGATATCATTGATAGTGGTGGATATTTGTCAAGCCAAGTTTTTAATGCAGATGAGACTGGCTTATTTTGGAAAAGGATGCCTAGCAGAACATTTATTTCTAAAGAAGAGAAATCTGCTCCGGGGTTCAAGGTTTCCAAAGATAGATTGACAGTTTTATTTTGCGGTAATGCAGCTGGCGATTATAAGAACAAGCCGCTAATAATTTATAAATCAGAAAATCCTCGTGCTTTTAAAGGAATATCAAAAAACTCACTCCCAGTTCATTGGGTATCAAACAAGAAAGCTTGGATGACAGCAAAGCTTTTTGAGAACTGGTTTTTAAATTGCTTTTGTGTAGAAGCTGAGGCTTAGTGTAGAGATAAAAACATTGCATTTAAGATTCTGTTGATAGTTGACAATGCACCAAGTCATCCAACACATTTGGCTGAATTGCACACTAATGTTAAAGTAATATTTCTGCCTCCAAATACGACATCTTTACTTCAGCCGATGGACCAAGGCATAATTGCCGCATTTAAGCTGTATTATCTTAGAAGGACTTTTCGGCAATTAATTGAAGCTACGGATGGATCAGATAGTCTTTCAATTCGTGAGTATTGGCGACAGTATAACATTCTATCTTCGGTAAAAAATATTAAATTAGCATGGGATGAAGTTAAAAACTCAACCATGAATGCTGTATGGAAAAAATTATGGCCAGAAAGCTGCATAAGTGAAGCTAATGTTGAAATGCCAGAAATTGTTGAAATTCTGACTTTAGGTAGAACAATTGGTGGGGACGGATTTCAAAATTTAGAATCAGAAGATATCACGGAAGTCCTTGTAACTAATGAAGAAAATATTACTGCTGACGATATTTTGGCACAGTTCGGCGATAATAATAATGATGAAAATAGAGAAAGTGAAGAAGATGTAGAGATTATAGGAGCGAAAACGTTTACTAGTGAAAAACTATCAAATTTTTTAAAACTTGGTAGTCAACTTGAACAGGAAGCTCTTGATATGGACCCTGATATGGAGCGTGCCTTAAAATTTCGGAGAAATCTGACAGCAGCTTTAGCCCCATATGCTGAAATTTATAAAGAAAAACAAAAAGCTGGTAAGCAATCAGTGTTAACAAGCTTTTTTCAACATATAGAATCACGGTCATTAGAATCAAGCTCATCAGAATGTAGCAGTGATTGAAACCACGTTATGTATTTATGTTTAATTTTTATTTATGTTAAATTCTTATTAATGTTTATAGTCGTTGAATTGAGACTGTTTTCTATATATTTTATGTTTATATTAATGTGAATATGTATATTAGTCGTTGAATAAAGACTTTTTATTATATTTTTTGTAATTTTTCTAATATCTGGAACCTAACCCCTTAATTACATATAAAATCGAGTTCACAGTGCGCGGTTTCGGCTTGCGCGTTGTTTATGTGGAACGTATCTACCGCGCAGTTGGAGGGACTACTGTAGTATATGTGTGGTCTATTTTGATCAACAGGTAATTATTTCCCAAGTCGATAGTAAACTTGGCCTTGAATCTATTGAAGATTGAAATTTTCAAAATAGTACGTTTCACGATCATCTAAATAAACATTAAAACAAACAAAAATACCTTGAAAGTTGGCATAAAATTGTCCCGAATAATATTTGACGCTCCGAATGAAGTCATTTGAAATCCGGAGTTATACGCTTGTATGTTTGCCAGAAAATGCTTTGAAATTTGTGTGCCACCAGTTATCAAATTATGCAAGGGCTCCGGTGGTGGATTCAATTCTGGTAATTTAACTTGTCCGTTTGAACAACACTATCCAGATACCTCATGTTTAAACTTAAATGCTTTGCAATGACTGCAAACAGTAGTCATTGGTCCAATTGAAACCTTGCTATGAGAAACGTAATCAAAGTTTACATCATAATTAATTGCAGCACGCTCAAAGTACGTCGCACATACGGACATTGAACAGGATTATGCAGAGCCCTATCACGTGCCATGGCATTTCGAGCAGCCAAAGTATTATTTGCACGATGTTCGTCACTTTGAGATGCTCTAGATGCCGCAACATTTCTAGCATTACGTGATTGACGCCCCAAATTACTGCGCGGACGTACGATTTTGTATTAAAAAATGTGGCTACCCCAATTAAATATGAAGTAATTGAAATTTTATTTATTTGCGAAATTCAAAAATTGAGACACGTATGTTAGTTAAATAATGCAATTATTAAGAATATAAATAAATCAGCTGATCATGAAATGTCAGTCATAGCATGCACTCAAAAGCTAGCGACCTTGGAGAAAAAGTCCGTTACAGCATTACATGTATTTATATATTAGCTGTTTGATTTAATGTTTGAAATATCCGTTAAGTTAACATATAAGAAAGCTCATTTTAAGTTTTTAACGATGTGTTTTGTATGTAATTTATTTCATAGATCCCATGTGATTTACAATAGCTAAGTAAATAAATTAATTATTAATTAGTAGTATTAAATTAATGGTTTGACTAAAATCGAATTGTAGTGAATTTAAAAACGTATTTCAGTTGTTCGAAATATTAACTGAAATATTTTCAAACTACATGTTTCGAAATGAATGCAGTGTTCACTAAAATGGATATAACTCATTAATCAATACACATTCAGAGACCGTTTATTCATAAAAACCTTGGTATTGACGTCACTTTTTATATGAACTTTGCAGAAACGAAATCGGTTCACGCATTCCAGAGAACACCAATTACTAACACAATGCAACTTATTTTTATATATATAGATTTATTTATGAAAAGGGAAATTTTAACATAAAATAGCTCAACTTCAGAAACAGAAAACAAAACTTAAAAGTATTCATTTTTAAGCTGTTGACCAAACATTGTGAAACCTTTACTATACAATAATTGAAAACGTTCCCTTTATTTTTAGTTTCAATATTTTGTTGGGTAACCATTATTTTTTAGTACTGCTTCACAACGCCGAGGCTTGAACTCAATTAAATTGAAATTTTCTGCCAGCCTGAATTAACTACCTCTATTAGATCTGTCTTGTTTGTGGAATTTCGTGTCCGTAGAATTTCTATAGGATTGAGATCTGTTGATTGGGCTATCCAGTCCAAAACACTAGATTGCAGCCATTCGGATAAAACTTTGGTGATGTGTTTCAGGTCATTATTATGTTATTTTCCTCCCCGTATCGATACTAGGTGGCCCTTAATAAAAAAGTGTTCAAACTCTCGGTCTCACCCCCTAGAAATATGCGAATAGCCAAAAAACTGAGAAATACAAAGTTCTGGGCCAATCAAAAAAACATTTAGTTGTGCCTCAACGCGATTGAAAATTTCAAATGTGTTTATATGGGGAAAATATGTCTTTTTTTCCAGATTTTACGAAAATTTCGTTCTATAGTTTACTTTTTCCGCCTAGTTGTTATACAATTCGGGATTATGATTAAATTATCCTTTTAAAAAGCTATAAAACTTTAAAATCGAATAAAACCTCGCCAAGATATAATAAATGCCCCACACCACTTTTGTGCTAAAAAAAACTAGCTCATGAAATTTGATGGCATTTTTTTCAACTTTGAGAAATTGATTAAAGTCATAGTTCCCTTTTTGGTCTCTATACTTATAGGTACTCAGATATGAAGTATTGTTTTATTACTACGTTGTTAACCTATTGCGCATTGAGGTCGAAAATGGGAATTTTTTTTTGGTAAAATTTTGAAAACTCCTTTTTCAAATTTTAAAAAATTTTCTTAAAAAAAATTTAAAAAAAAATGGATCTAAAACTTTATGGTTTTGTTAAATGCATTTTACAGATTAAGGCCCAGTTTTTGAGATGTCAGTTAAACCTAGTTTAGTTAAACCGAGAATTAATTTATTCAAACATGTCCAAATTCATGAAGGAATTGATGAATAAATTCTGGGTTTAACAAAACTAGGTTTAACTGATATCTCAAAAACTGGGTCTAACTGTGTGATTTATTAAGTAAATCCCTATGCCAGGATTTCGAGAAAAATGGGATATTAGTAAAATATTCTGTAAATGTACTCTTTCTAAATACTTTGTATCAAAAATTCATAATTTTTCTACTTTGAAATGTTATATTTTATCTTAATAGTCTAGGGTTTCGGAAAAAAATAATATGACCCCATTAACCCTTTTGGAATTGGGGTCACATATGACCCCAAGCTAATAAAAGACAATTTATTCAAAAGAATAAGAAATATAAAATTTGGGATAAATCCGAGAACGTTAGCCCATTATTTGCTAAGGCCAGCTTTGGATTTTAAGATATTTTTGAATAAAAATGACCAAAAACGAGTTTTTCTATTAAACACGATGAAACCATTATTTAGAATTTAAGAAAAATAATTTGGTTAACTTTTTTTTTAACCCTTCAGTGCTCCTGTAATCAAAATATTGCTCGCGAATATAATTTAAAACAACTTTTAACCAAAACTATTTATATTTTTCTAAATAAAATAAGAAGACCCACAAGTATTATCCCAAAGACAGTTTATTCAAAGGAATATGAAATACAAAAATTAATTCTATGTATTTTTGTTTATTTAAGGATGATTTACTGTGCGATGCAAATTGTTTTTTGTAATCACTTACGACTTGCAATAGGTATTGCTTTTCTTTAATTTTATATTATTATATTAATTTTATATTTCATATCCTTTTGAATAAATTGACTTTTATTAGCTTTGGGTCATTTGTGGCTCTTCTTATTTTATTTAAAAGAATATAGATAGTTTTTATACATAAAATATTTTATAACAAAATTGGTTAAAAGTTGTTTTAATTTATATTCGCGAGCAATAAGCTGATAATTGCAGCAAAGATATATCACAATGGATTATTTTGATCCAAGGAGCACTGAAGGGTTAAATAAATAAAAATTAAACGAATTATTTTTCTTAAATACTAAATAGTGGTTTCATCGAGTTTAACAGAAAAACTCGTTTTCGGTGATTTTTATTTAAAAATATCTTAAAATCCAAAGCTGGCCTTAGCAAATGATGGGTTAACGTTCTCGGATTTATCTAAACTGTTAGGAACGGAAGTTCTACACATTTGGCTATTATATTTTCAGCATCGAATCTAAAAATTTAAGAGCACTTACAAAATATTTGAAGTTTTTGAATAAATTGTTTTTTATTAGACCGGGGTCATATGTGACCCCAATTCAAAAAGGGTTATTGGGGTCATATTATTTTTTTCCGAAACCCTGGGCTATTAAGATAAAATATAACATTTAAAAGTAGAAAAGTGATGAATTTTTGATACAAAGTATTTAGAAAGAGTACATTTACAGAATATTTTACTAAAATACGATTTTTCTCGAAATCCACAAAAATAAAATGTTTTTTGATTGGCCCAAAACTTTGTATTTCTCGGATTTTTTGCTATTCGCATATTTCTAGGGGGTGAGACCGAGAGCTTGAACACTTTTTTTCGCTCCATATAATGAAGGCCCACTCTAATGTATACAAGATCAGTCTCAATTGCTCGTCGGTATACAGGTCGATCAAAGTTTTTATTCTTCTCATATGCATATGAGTTTTGAATCTCTGCGTGGCTGTGCGTGACTTTGCGTGATTATCTTAAAATTAATCTGTGGTCACAAGAAGTCTGTGGACCAAGTTTCGAATTGTTTGGATGAGGGAAAATGGGGTTAAGTCAGTCCGTTACTGTGCGCCACTATGCGTGACAAAGTTTCAGATCAACCGGATGAGAGGAAGTGAGGTTTTAATTTCTCCGTGACTGTGCGTGACTATGTCAAGATTAATATTTTTTCACATCAAGCCTATCGACCAAGATTCAGATCGATCGGATAAGTGAAAATGGGTTTTAAATCACCTCGTGACTGTGCGTGATTATGCGTGACAGTACGTGACTATGTCGAAGTTAATCGTTCTTAACAACAAGACTATCGACCAAGTTTCAGATTGATCGGATAAGTGGAAATGTGTTTTAAATCACTCCGTGACTGTGCGTGACTATGCGTGACTGTGCGTGACTAGTCAAAGTTAATCTTTTTTTACAGCAAGTATATGGACCAAGTTGCAGATGGATTGGATGAGGGAAATGACATTTAGATCACTCCGTGACTGTGCGTGACTATGCGTGACTGTGCGTGACTACCCCAAAATTAATCTATAGTCACAATAAGGCTATGGATCAAGTTTCAGATTGATTGGATGAGGGGAAATGGGGTTTGAATCACTCCGTGACTGTGCGTGGCTGTGCGTGACTAGTCAAACTTAATATTTTTTCACAGTAAGTCTATCGACCAAGTTGCAGATCGATCGGATAAGGGGAAATGGGTTTTACATCACTACGTGACTGCGCGTGACCATGCGTGACTGTGCGTGACTAAGTCAAAGTTAATCTTTTTTTCACAGTAAGTGTACGGGCCAAGTTTAAGTTCGATTGAATGAGGAAAAATGACATTTAGATCACTCCGTGACTGTGCGTGACTACGCGTGACTGTGCGTGACTACCCAAAATTAATCTGTAGTCACGACAAGGCAATGGGCCAAGTTTCAGATCAATTGCATAAGGGGGAATGGGGTTGCCCCACGACAGACAGACAGACAGACAGAGAGTATGAGTTAAAAGAAGGAGTTAATTTATTTATTTATTTAATTCAGCTGCAATAAAGCAACAGCTGAGCAATATTTACAAAAATATTTAACAAAAATAATACAGACTTTAACTACAGTTATAAACATAATCATTAGAATTCAAATATGTCGTTAATCTTCTTTTAATAACATCAACATCATCGGATAAATCAATTAAAACATAGTGTCTCTTCACTTCGCGCAAATTCTTCGGAATGGATCGAAATGAATGAAATTTGATATGTGGAAATTCAGCAAAACAGGTTCATAAGATCGATGTTGTCTGTTAGGGACAGATATACATATTTTTACAAGAATGCATTCAGAGTCAATTTTACCATGAACCAGGTTGAGGAAGAATGTTATATTAAAAATAATCCTTCTACTTTTCAAAGTTGGAAGCTTTATTGGAGCCAAACGACTGTGATATGGTGGGAGACTCAATTCCGCATTCCACTCAATTTATCGAAGACAAAATAGTAAGAATTGTTTCTGAACTTATTCAAGTTTTTTGATGAAAACATTGCACTGTGGATCCCAGATTACTGATGCGTATTCAAATATCGGCCTGACCAACGACGTGAATTGATTTTTTGTTATATAAGGATCATTAAATTCCTCTGCCCAACGCTCTATAAAACATAAAACACCATTTGCCTTATTAACAGTCATTGTTACGTGAGAATTTAAACTTAGTCTTTTATCAAAATGAACTCCCAAATCTATGAACGAGTCAACTGAGTTTAGTTTTGTGTCATGCATGAGATAGTCGTTCGAAGATGGCGAAGGTCGTAGACAGACATCTTTTTGGATTTAATTCGATTAAATTGACTTTGCACCATTTGTAGAAGCTATTTAAGTCAGACTGGAGATATATACTGTCTTCATTGTTTATGACGGTTGAGTAGATTTTTATATCGTCGACATACATAAGGATATTAATATATTGAATAGGCTTTGGTAGATCATTAATATACAATAAAAATAGGAGAGGTCCAAAGTGACTCCCTTGAGGGACACCAGAAGAAACATATATATATTTCGATTTAGAGTTATTGAAAATTACACATCGCTTACGATGTTCTTAGTACGACCGAATCCATTTTAGGAAGTTTCCGGAGAATCCAATAATATCAAGTTTCGCTAGCAGAAACAGAAACGCCAGAAATTACACAAACTATACATATTTTAATAACGGTTAAAATTTTATTTATTTTCTTTCATACCATCTTCTATTTTGTATTTCTTTAATCAACTCTGGTACAGAAGTTTAAAAGTTTCCATTGTTTTGTCATCACTAAAGAAAACTAATTTTTCCGTTTATTTATTTTTTTAATTGTATTTTTTGTAACAAATTTGTCATCTTCCGATAGAAAACACACAAATGAGTGATTTCGCAAAAAAAAAATAATTTTGGGATTGAAAAAATTGGTAAATTCAGAATTTAATAAAAGTTTCCAATGTATTGGTACCCACCATCCAGATAAATATGTTGAATGAATCAAACTGTTCTCAATTCGAGTCAGTTTAACTAATGGGATAATTACAAAATATATAACAAGGAACTCTTATAAGACGTTTTTTTAAACAGCAATTTCAAACTTACGTCCATCCAGAAATTTGTGTGAACCCATTATTAAAAACCATTATTAAAAATCTGCTTAGACAAACCTAATGTTTTAGCTAAAATTTACGGAAATTAGAAAATTTTTTACAGCAAGTAAGTACCTTTTATATATCTGGCCCTTTTATTCAGGAATTTCGGATATTTCGACTTATTATAACTATTTATTTATTTGGTTTTCGCATCATTTTTAGAATGCAAAAGTAAAAATATACGTATTGATATCACCACGGGACATTGATAAATTGACAAATTTATCTAAAACAGTATAATCAGAAATAGGGAAAAATTCCTTCACGCAGGTAATTTGTGATAGCGTTGAGGAAAAGGGTCCGATTTTTTAACACTATTTTCAATTTTTTTATTCCAAATCCATCTCATTGCCTTCAAGTTGATAATCATCCGTTACAATACTTTCATACCAACGCTTTTTACAATCCCCGAAAAAGTTGCTTAAGTCGATTGCTGGAATGGCCTTCAAAGCGAGAAATGATCGACTAAAACGTCATCCTCGCAGTAGTATTTTGATTTAATTGAATAACCAGAAGTCCCAATTGAGAACAGTTCTCGAGGAACCAATGGAATGTAAAAAGGTGCAAAAACGAAACGTTGTCTGCACATAATTATACCCTATACCATTATGTGGTTTGGGTATAATGACTTTGTGCTGCTGTTTGTAACTACCAAAAATATATGACCTAGACCCATCTTTTATTATACCGATCATCCGATCAGAATCACTTACTGATTCGATTTAACGATGTCTGTCCGTCCGTCCGTCTGTGTGTCCATGTAAACCTTGTAATCAAACTACAGGTCGCAAACATAAACATATTTTGATGAAATTTGGCATATGAGCTTTTATCTGCCATAAGATGAACGCTGTTGAAATTGGTGAAAATCGGTCCATATTCAGACCTAGTCCCCATACAAATGACTCTTATGAAATCGACATAAATTGCCATAAGATCCAAATTATCGCATAGATCTTAGCCAAATTGGGTTTGTATGTGTTCATTGTATTCATTAATCAGTAGTCCAAAAATAATCCCCATAGGACAATTCTTAGTCATAGGCCCCATATAGAGCTGCTTATCGATCTTCACTTGCACAGATTTTTCTCAAATCTGGTTTGTGCATAGTTTTTCAAAATATACGTGACTTTATCAAATATAGTCAGGATCGGTCAATTTTTCGACCTAGTCCCCATATAAATATAGCACCCGATATTAACTTTTTCATATCTGCTTCCAAAACAATTAATAACAGTGGCACTCAAATTTGGTTTATGCTTATTTTCTATATCCAATTAGATGGACCGAAGAGATAGGGTATCTAAACCATGGTATAGGGTATCGTATAGTCGGTCAAGACCGACTAAAATTTTCTTACTTGTATATTTTTGTTATGATTTTTAATTATACTTATTTATACTTATACACTATACCACTATGTGGTTTGGGTAAAATAACTTTGTTCTGCTGTTTGTATCTACCAAAAATATTTGACCTACACCCATCTTTTATTATACCGATCGAATCAGAATCACTAATTGATTCGATTTAACGATGTCCGTCCGTCCGTCCGTCTGTGTGGCCATGTAAACTTTGTAATCAAACTGCAGGTCGTAAATATATTTTGATGAAATTTGGCCATATTTGCCGGCCATAGGATGAACGCTATTGAAATTGGTGAGAATCGGTCCATGTTCAGACCTAGCCCCCATATAAATGTCCCCTATCAAATCGACATAAATTGGTATAAGATCCAAATTGTCATATAGATCTTACTCAAATTGCGTTTGTATGCGTTTATTATATCCATTAATGAGTAGTCCAAAAATGATCCCTATGGGACAACTCATAGTCACAGGCCCCATATAGAGCTGCTTCCCGATCTGCACTTAAATCTGTCAAAAAACAAAAATATTGCACTGATTCTTCTCAAATTTTGTTTGTATATATTTTTGCAAAATTCAAGAGACTTTACCAAACATAGTCAGCAGCGGTCCATTTTTGGGCCTAGTCCCCATATAGATATAGCATCCGATATGAACTTTTTTATATCTGCAGCCAAAAAAATTAATAAAAATCCCCCTCAAATTTGGTTAATGCTTATTTTCTATGTCCAGTTAGTTGGGCCCATGAGACAGGGTCTCTAAACGCATGGTATAGGGTATCATATAGTCGGTCTAGAAATGATTTTGAGAATAATTTCCCGTAAGCGACGCATAATATTCAAATATTATTCCCTGTTAAAATTTTGGCCCGGCCTGAGGAATTCATAAAACACCACAGCACCATATATGACGAAAGTTGTTAACATGACCTTGATTTCAGAAAGATTTCGAGTTTTTTTTAAAACAATAGAGATTTGAAGCGTTGAGACCCAAAATTAAATGTTATTGAATGATCCTCTCGAAATGTCAACACTATCAGAAAATTCCCAATTGTCCATCGACGATTTTCCGACACCAAATCTTTTCGTGTTTTTCTCGTCCGGGGCTCCCTTTGTCTTCGATGTTTTCTGAAAACTGTTAGTACAACTTATAAAATTTTTTTTACCGACATTTTGGTCACCGAACGTCTTTTGTAACATGCTTAAAGTTTTTGCTACAGAAATTTTAGTTCGCATACAAAATTTTCTGAAATTATCCTTCAGTTATTTACGCCACTATTGAACTAATATTGCCATGAAATTTGGCACTCAATTCAAAATCAGCACTAGTAGCCATAAAAATTATTTGCGCAAATCGATAAATCCGCGATTGTACCCCTATTTTTGTAGAAGTAATAGTAATTAAACTATTTCTTTTAACTCATACTCTCTGTCTGTCTGTCTGCCACGGGTCGACCCCATTCCCCCTTTTTCAATTGATCTGAAACTTGGCCCATAGTCTTGTCGTGACTACGGATTAATTTTGGGGTAGTCACGCACAGTCACGGAGTGATCTAAATGTCATTTACCCTCATCCGATCGATAACAAACTTGATCCATACACTTAATGTGAAAAAAGATTAACTTTGACTTAGTCACGCGCAGTCACGCATGGTCACGCACAGTCACGGAGTGATCTAAATGTCATTTCCCTTCATCCGATCGATCTGAAAGTTGGTCCATTCACTTGCTGTGAAAAAAAGATTAACTTTGACTTAGTCACCCACTGTCACTCATGGTCACGCACAGTCACGGAGTGATCTAAATGTCAGTTTCCCTCATCCGACCGATCTGAAACCCGGTCGATATACTTGCTGTAAAGAAAGATCAACTTCGACATGGTCACGCGCAGTCACGCATAGTCACGCACAGTCACGGAGTGATTTAAAACCCATTTTCCCTCATCCGATGGATCTGAAACTTTGTCCGTAGACTTGTTGTGTCCAAAAATTTATTTTAAGATAGTCATACAGTCACGCGCAGTCACGGCCATATTCAAAACTCATATGCATAAGGAAAGAAAGAGTTTTAATAAAAACTGTGTTTTTATATATTGACAATACTGTTTCTTTATCATCTCACCACTTAAAGTCTTTTGTTTCGATTTGCATATTTATTT
This sequence comes from Cordilura impudica, assembly GCA_963682025.1. NCBI lineage: Eukaryota > Metazoa > Arthropoda > Insecta > Diptera > Scathophagidae > Cordilura > Cordilura impudica. Next base: position 28,336,440 of record OY821518.1, read on the forward strand.
ATAGACTAAATCTATTCAGATTTTAATGACTCTTCTGAACAAAGTGAAAGTTCAAAAAATAAAAAATTTACTTTTATTTAAAAAAAAGTCGTTTTAATGTTTAAATTTAACAAATTACTATTTTGGGGATTTTTGTTTACGATTGTGGGGAAGAAAGCGATTAAAAAGTTTTCCTGCCAACATTGTTCTAAAATACGATATTATAAACAGTTTTTATATCAACTGATGTTTTATCAATATGATACGAGTATGAACTAATAGTGATGGTTGGTTGGTCACAATAGATGTATTTCTCTCCTATGATCAGTGGTTATGACAAAAAACTTACTATAACTTGATCTCTCGTTGCAGTTATTTTTGAACATTTTGGCAACAGTATTTGGCAAACAATATTTGTTATAAATGCATTATCAATGTTTAATAAGAAACAATGAAAATTTAAAGAAATTGCCAATTTAGTTTGAGTGTCATTAATTTGTTGTCTGAAGACATGAAAATTCTAATTGCTCCCTAAAAGACAACCAGCATGGTTAAAATAGCGAAAGGAAATAAAGCATATCCACAAGTTGCGTGCTATATGTAAGAAAAATTTAACAGTGTCACTAAATTCACAAATGGCAAACCAAATTTTCTTATATTCTGTAAATAACACAGGGCAACACTGTCGTAGATCTGTGAATTGATTTTCGACAACTAGGATAAACTAGTTTTAAATCTGGAAGCTATATTTGTAGGTTCTGCAACGAGAAACTTTAAGTTCAGTTGGGATGTGGCAGGTATGCTGATCTAGTTATTACAATTACTTTTTCTAAGTTATCTTTACTTTACGAGATATCGACGATTTAAAATGTCAAAAATTGTACTTAGGCCCTTTTTTCATCTTACCACTGAGCATCATTTATCATCATTATTTAACTTTTTAAAGACACGGTTTTGACTTAATAAGGCATGCATATTTCAATAATGCCAGTAGTTTGTTCATGCCTGCTCTAGTTTAAGAGATACTAGCAGAGCCCAGCCTTCGAAATTCGGGTGCAAATTCTAGGAAATTTTTCTTCATCATTCAATTTATTTCTTTCAATGTTATTTAATCTATTAAATTCATTAAGTTTATTTCATTATAAATATTTGTTGAACACACAGAAATAAAGGCCGCCTAAAGGTATTAAAATTTTTGGCAATTCACAATTCAACACAGGGTATGTGTTATGCAATTACTGTAATGAAATCTGTACTTTACCGTTGTGTATGCATAACTTTCCTGAAACTCAACGAATTTAAGGGGGGACATGACATTGGCCGTTTTTTGAACTCGACTTTTTTAATAATGTTTTTTAGTAAATATTCTTAAGATTCTAAGAAAAAAAATTTCATGGAAAAATTCCTACGGGTTCAAAAGTCACAGCCGGATTAGTGAGAGCGCATTTTTAATTTTCGCGCTACCTACGTACGGCAGCTGGTATATACTTGTTTTACTTACTACCTGACTTTTGGTGGTTGTTATTTCGTACCTACTTCAAGGGTAGGTTTTTCTTGTGTCTTTGAATTTCTTGCAAAAAAAGGCATCTTTATACCTCATATAATGGAAAGGCATACACTACGAAGCAGGCACACACTTTTTTTAATCTCGAAACCATGTTTTTCGTACTGGGGTCGTTATCGAAATTTTTCGATCGAAATTATTTTTTTATTTTCCAAAATAAAATACTAAGAGTAATTTTACTCTGTCACAGCTAAAGATTTATGATCCAAAGCTAATAGTAAAAGGGAAACGAGGTCTGACGATTGTCCGTCTTCTTTAAATAATAAACCAAAATATGGAATTTCGATTGATTTTACTCGATTTCGAATGCAACGATTTGCCCCCTGGTTGCGGCACTAGCGGGTTCATTTTTGACGAAATTTTTTTTTTTGTATTTTTTTAAACTTGATTCGCTATCATATGACACGAGCTTTTTTTAAATTTTTTTTTCGAGTTTTTATGAATTTTTAAAGTCAATATTTTTTTCGAAGAAACACACTTTTAAATTTGGAATATCACCAAAAATTAAAAAAAAATTTTAAAAAAAAACGAGTGTCATACGATAACCAATTTTGTTAAGATTTAAAAAAGTCATTTTTTTTCCAGATCGGAAAATTTTTGAGACTCCCAGCGCTGCAACCACGACGCCCCGTTTTTTTTCTCCGCCGCCAGTTTGGAGCTCTATAAAACCATGTTGGAGTCAAAAATATATTTGTTTGAATTTTTTTCTTGTAATTTGTTCAATTCTCTACAATAAAAAAATTAGGGAAAATGTTTGTTTTTAACTGAGTTATGAATTTTTGGAAAAAAGTCTCTTTTCTCTGCCGCGAATGTAATGTCCCGCCTTAAACAGTCAATCTGTACGTTAACTTTCGTGTTGCATAATGTAAAGTTGATTGTGCAAGCATAACTTTCCTCAAACTAAACGAACTTAAGCAATTAATAGCTGAAGAGAATGAGCTTGATCCACTGAGTGTTCTGAGAGTGGAACGATCAAGATCCATTCATTAGAAGAGGAGTTATGAGGATTCGAATTCCTTGAGTGAATGTTTCCCATAAGAAATGTACAGAGAAGAATCGCGTTTGAGTATAACTTGAGTAACGTGGGAGTTGAGTAAATTTCAATGATTGATGACAAATCTGTGTCTAAATACCTTTCATTAAAAAAATATGAAGGAAATCGGCCGGATAGAACGGCCAGACGGACTGACTTTAATTTTCATAAATTTTTTTAAATTAAATGAATGAATCACGATACTTGGTTCAACGAATTTTAAGATTTTAATTAACGTTTTATGGAAGCGATCACTATATTTGGCTAAACGAATAATCTTTTTTTTTTGTAAATTTATACTGTCCCCAAGACACTAGTATCAGTTTTGCAATCCTCACATCCAAGTTGATTAAGCTCGTGGTAAAAACTGGGACTCTAAAATCAGTGTTGCTAAAAAAAATTTTCTCACCATGGTAAAAAAAAAACTGGTACACGGATTCGAAATCAGTATAATAAACTCTTTATTATCATAAAGCAGTAATAAACTAGCTGTCAATTAAATAGTAATAGTGAAGTCTCAGAATCACTTTCTGAGTCGATTTAGCGATGTCCGTCCGTCCGTCTGTGTGTTCATGTAAACCATGTAATCAAACTGCAGGTCGCAAATATGAATATATGTATTTCGATGAAATTTAGTATCGAAGCTTCTATCGGCCATTTGATGAACGATATTGAAATTGGTGGAAATCGGTTCATGGTCAGACCTAGTCCCATACAAATGAGCCCCATGTGATCGACATAAATTGCCATAATATCCAAATTATCATCTAGATCTCGGTAAAACTGGGTTTGTCTATGTTTATTACATTCATTAATCTGTATTTAAAAAAAAAAAAATAAGAGTGTTAAATTGGGCTGTGCCGAATCTTTGATGCCCTCCACCTGTATCTTAAACTCAATATTACAACCAATATTGGGTACGGCTACCATTTTAAAACTGTTGTCGGTACTGAAATTTTAATTATAATTAATTATAATTTCTTGTTATAAAAAAACAATGATGGTGTCTTCTATAGAAAGAATTAGTTATTTTTCTTTTACTAGAGCAGAGATCCTTAAGTACTTCATAGAACACTAATGAAAGCTTGAAGATGTCATACAATAATTAAAAAAAAAAAAAATTAACTGATTCTTGGCTAAAAACTTCCAGATGTAAATATTAAAAAAAAAAGTAATTTTTAAAATATTTTTGTCTGAATTAGCTAGTAGTTTAATTTTGAATTTTTAATTTTTCCTTAATAATTTTTAATTTTTTAATTAAAATTTTTCATGGTCCTTTGTTTAATTTTACATTATAATTTCTCATTTTAATTTTTAATTTTTCGTTTTTCATTACTCATTTTTCATTATTAATTTTTAGTTTTTAATTTTTAGGTTTTCAATTTAAAATTTTCAATTTCCAATTCTCAGTTTTCATTTTTTTATTTTCAATTTTCTATTTTCAGTTTTCATTTTTAGGTTTTTATTTTTAATTTTTCATTATTCATTATTATTTTTCATTTTTCATATTTAAATTTTTGATTTTTCATTTTCCTTCTTTCATTTTTATTTTTTATTTTTCATTTTTCATTTTTGCTTTTTCATTTTTAATTTTTCCTTTTTCATTTTTTATTTTTAATTTTTCATTACAGATTATATTTTTTCTTTTATGTTGGCGAATTTTTTTTATTATATCGTGATAAGGATAAAAAATACATATGTGCCAATACTACTAACATAGCTCATGGTAGTTGTGTTTGTTGGTATTATTGTTTTATTTTTTTGTGGCTTTTTTTGAATTGTGAATGATGTTGTACAACATTTATTACAACAAACACACTGGGTTTTTTTTTAGAGGTATCTACAAATTTTTGTTCATATCTCACCATAATAACGCCCGATTTGCTCTATTTAAAATACCAGCCTGGCGGGAATAATGGCAAATAATATTATAGTACCCAGGTAAATGGTTTATTTTTTGAATGAGCGTGATCGACTCGATCTTTATGGGGTCGGAAATAAGTTTTTCAATACGTTACAAGATCTTCACTTAAATCTATTAAAACACAAAAATAGTGCACAGATATAGCTCAAAATTTAGTTTCTATATGTTTGTGCAAAAAATAAGTGAACTCACCAAATATGGTGTGGATTTTCGACCTAGTCCCCATATAAATATAGCATCCGATATGAACTTTTTCATATCCGAAAGCAAAAACAATGAATAACAATGCCACTCAAATTTGGTTTATGCTTATTTTCTCTATCTAATTAGTTGGATTTAATAGATAGGGTCTCTAAACGCATCGTATAGGGTATCGGGTCTAGACCGACTATAATTTTCTTACCTGTTTTGTATTTCTGTTTGTCTGCCGAAAAAACTTTGAATCGATTTGATGAAACTTTGCAGGCAGACTCGTGGTGACGATAAAAATAATCTAACAAATTTTCGTTTAGAAAAATTTATTTATAGTATAATTTTTGATTTTTTGAAATTTTAAAGTTTTTTTGTTTATTGACAAAGAAATGGAATATAATAAAAGCTTGTTTTTTATGGGTTAGTTTTTTTTTTATTTAATTAATACAACTGCAATCAAGTTCGATAAATTTCAGAAAATATTCAATTAAGCCATAGATATTATTGAAAATTCATATATTTAATGACTTTGTTCATATGTACATATATTATTATATATTATTATATTTTATTCTCTGTATGCAAGAATACTAAACAATTATTGTACCATTGATCTTTGCTTGCTCATCATTTTTATAGAATTGATTGTTTAATCTCCGACAAAAATCTGAAACATTAAGCTCTGGACTAAATAGAACGCAAATACAAAACTTCATTCATTCCCTTAACCCGTGAAGGTACACGCTTACTTTTTTATATTGTGAGCTCTATTCTATTGGGTAAACTAGATAATGAACATAAAAACTAAGCATGAATGAGTTTTAAGTCAGTTTGTATAACATTTTTTATACCCTCCACTCCAGTGTGCAGAGGGTATATATAAGTTTGTCATTCCATTTGTAATAATTAGAAAAAAAATTTTGGACCCCATAAAAAATATATATTTGTGATCCTTATAACAACCGGAGTTGATATAGCGATGTCCGTCTTTCCGTCTGTGGAAATCGCGATGACGGCACCAATCGGGCAGCTAGGGTACTTGTTGACATAAAAACTGATTCACTAATATCCTGAGAAGTTTGCTGTTTAAAATCGTTCAAATCGGTTGATTAGGGCCCGAGATTTGAATGAAGAACTAAAAAAAGTCTTGAAAAATATAATTTTCTATGTTGTTCTTCTCACGATCACGCCCTCAATAGGATAGCTAAGATGATCACTTTTAGTGCGAATGGTTTTCCAAATTCATGGGAAGATTTTCATTTCAAAAATCATTAAAATGGGTGGAACAGGTCCAGGGAAATCTCTGAAAAATTAAAAAAAACAAGTAAGAGTGTTAAATTCGGCTATGCCGAATCTTTGATACCCTCCACCTGGGTTTTACGTTTACATTAATATCTGGACTTCTTGCACTATTTGTAACAAATGTATATAAAATATTTGAGTATGTAAACACTTTGATAAACCTATTACTGAATTATTACAACAAATGCTCTGAATTTTCAGCATTTTATAGAGGTGTCTACATATATTAGGTCATAAATTGGCACAATGACTCCCGATTTATCCCATTTTAAATACTAACCTGATCCAGATAATTACAAACAATATTAAGTTTAACCAGGTAAATGGTTTATTTTGTAATTTTCTTTTTAATTTAAATTTTTTAATATAAAGGTGCATTTTATTTTTTACAAACCTTTTCAATTTTCCAGACCTATTAGTATAGGGCACATTTGTGAGTCCGCAAAGATCAACTTTCAACTCTTACTTCTTTTTATTGTATTAAATCTATCTTTGTGTCTTTAACAAACAGTTTTTTTTTAGTTAATATCTGAACATTTTACTGATACAAGACAAAACTAAAACTGCCAAAAATTTCAGTCAAAACTATTTTGATTGTATTTGTTAAATATCGCATAATTTTTTTCAATTTTAAACTTTAAAGTCTTTTTAAGTCTGGTAATAACTCTATAATATGAAGGAAGTAAATATGTGGATTCTTTAATAACAATGACAAGTATAAAACACTTTTTTGTGCATTACATTAAAATATTATAAATTTGAACATAATTAATTTTAGAAACATAATTAATTTTAGAAAAATGTCCGATTCGTTTTTCGATGATGCTGAAAACATATCAAAGAAATACAGAACATAAATCAGATCTAAGTATACATGCTTATAACCACTGCTATAAAAAATCTTTTAAAACCAACAGTATTGCCATAATTTGAAATTGTAAAGATGCTAAATTGCAAAAAAAAAGATGCTTAAACGTACTGGATGCTAAATTCTTTTTTCAAATTTCATTACCTTTATACTGAAAAATTATATACTTATTAATAAATTCTTTGGTTTTTAAATCGAAAAATTAATATAAAACATATGTTTCGATTTATATTTTTTAAATTTTAATTAAAATTATTTTGGATTTCATCTGAAATTTTTATTAACATCAAATTGAGTTTATTTTAAACTTAAATTAAATATTATTAATTTTAGAGGGATTTTTTTTTATTTAAAATATAACAGAAATTACATTATCAAAAGATACGATTATATTAGAATAATTGGTTTATGGAATCTAACATTTCTGTGATGTCTTCATCTTCAAGTTCTTCTTGGCTCTGATATTTTTCTGACGATCGACTCTTATCAACGACATCGGTATATTGTAAGTGTGACAGCACCGATTTTTCAATTTCAATCCTTCTTTTATACGTATTACAGAACATAACAACTCGGATTTTATTCTGTTCGAAGTTTGCTTTTAACTAAAGCCATTAAACTAAACAAACGTTCAACTTCGGCTTTTGAGAAAGACAAAACTAATATAGACAATACAAATATTGATAACTCCTAAAATGGATTTTCGCCAATAGAATTTTTCAATCCATAAAGAGGTTGTATTCAGTGTTGTATCCCAGTTTTGTTCTTTGATATAACTCCATTGGATTTGAATTTTTTCTGTTTCAGATGATATAAATTTAAACTCTTCTAATATATTGGTTATCTGTTCTTTTACCCGATTTAATGTGTTTTGTATTGAAAATTTTGGCATTTTTTTAATACAATAATATTTTTTGGCAATCGACTTTCAAATTCATTAAAAACTGTTGTTGGTGTTTACATTCTTCTATTTCAAAATGTTTTGTTATATTTGTTGAAAGAAACGAGCAGTGTGGTAAAAGGAGTAGTACACAAAATTACTGTACTACACTTTGAGAAATAAAAACATATCAATACCATTAAAATTATATTTTCAAAAATTATGAAAAAACAATATCAAAACAAGTAAGAGTGTTAAATTCGGCTATGCCGAATCTTTGATACCCTCCACCTGGGTTTTACGTTTACATTAATATCTGGACTTCTTGCACTATTTGTAACAAATGTATATAAAATATTTGAGTATGTAAACACTTTGATAAACCTATTACTGAATTATTACAACAAATGCTCTGAATTTTCAGCATTTTATAGAGGTGTCTACATATATTAGGTCATAAATTGGCACAATGACTCCCGATTTATCCCATTTTAAATACTAACCTGATCCAGATAATTACAAACAATATTAAGTTTAACCAGGTAAATGGTTTATTTTGTAATTTTCTTTTTAATTTAAATTTTTTAATATAAAGGTGCATTTTATTTTTTACAAACCTTTTCAATTTTCCAGACCTATTAGTATAGGGCACATTTGTGAGTCCGCAAAGATCAACTTTCAACTCTTACTTCTTTTTATTGTATTAAATCTATCTTTGTGTCTTTAAATTAATTAAGATAATTAAGATGAAAATATTTAACAAACAGTTTTTTTTTAGTTAATATCTGAACATTTTACTGATACAAGACAAAACTAAAACTGCCAAAAATTTCAGTCAAAACTATTTTGATTGTATTTGTTAAATATCGCATAATTTTTTTCAATTTTAAACTTTAAAGTCTTTTTAAGTCTGGTAATAACTCTATAATATGAAGGAAGTAAATATGTGGATTCTTTAATAACAATGACAAGTATAAAACACTTTTTTGTGCATTACATTAAAATATTATAAATTTGAACATAATTAATTTTAGAAACATAATTAATTTTAGAAAAATGTCCGATTCGTTTTTCGATGATGCTGAAAACATATCAAAGAAATACAGAACATAAATCAGATCTAAGTATACATGCTTATAACCACTGCTATAAAAAATCTTTTAAAACCAACAGTATTGCCATAATTTGAAATTGTAAAGATGCTAAATTGCAAAAAAAAAGATGCTTAAACGTACTGGATGCTAAATTCTTTTTTCAAATTTCATTACCTTTATACTGAAAAATTATATACTTATTAATAAATTCTTTGGTTTTTAAATCGAAAAATTAATATAAAACATATGTTTCGATTTATATTTTTTAAATTTTAATTAAAATTATTTTGGATTTCATCTGAAATTTTTATTAACATCAAATTGAGTTTATTTTAAACTTAAATTAAATATTATTAATTTTAGAGGGATTTTTTTTTATTTAAAATATAACAGAAATTACATTATCAAAAGATACGATTATATTAGAATAATTGGTTTATGGAATCTAACATTTCTGTGATGTCTTCATCTTCAAGTTCTTCTTGGCTCTGATATTTTTCTGACGATCGACTCTTATCAACGACATCGGTATATTGTAAGTGTGACAGCACCGATTTTTCAATTTCAATCCTTCTTTTATACGTATTACAGAACATAACAACTCGGATTTTATTCTGTTCGAAGTTTGCTTTTAACTAAAGCCATTAAACTAAACAAACGTTCAACTTCGGCTTTTGAGAAAGACAAAACTAATATAGACAATACAAATATTGATAACTCCTAAAATGGATTTTCGCCAATAGAATTTTTCAATCCATAAAGAGGTTGTATTCAGTGTTGTATCCCAGTTTTGTTCTTTGATATAACTCCATTGGATTTGAATTTTTTCTGTTTCAGATGATATAAATTTAAACTCTTCTAATATATTGGTTATCTGTTCTTTTACCCGATTTAATGTGTTTTGTATTGAAAATTTTGGCATTTTTTTAATACAATAATATTTTTTGGCAATCGACTTTCAAATTCATTAAAAACTGTTGTTGGTGTTTACATTCTTCTATTTCAAAATGTTTTGTTATATTTGTTGAAAGAAACGAGCAGTGTGGTAAAAGGAGTAGTACACAAAATTGCTGTACTACACTTTGAGAAATAAAAACATATCAATACCATTAAAATTATATTTTCAAAAATTATGAAAAAACAATATCAAAAAAAGATGCTAAAAGCAACTTTTTATTAATAAAAGATTCTAAGTTAGCATCTAGCATCTTTTGATAAATTTTGGATGCTAAACGACAAAAAAAGTTGCTAAATCTAGCAACTAAAAAGCTAAAACGGCAACACTGAAAACCAAGAACAAATATTCTGTTTGAGTTGTAACATCTCATTTGCAAGCCATTTTAATTAAGCTGCGTTCACACTATGTGTTTTGCTTGTGTTTTTCTTATTGTTTTAGCACGTGCAATTTGTACACATAGTGTGCACCCTTTCAAAAACTGTTTATGTACAACACATTTGGCAAAACATATGTAAATTTTTCAATTAGAGCAGGTTCTATTTTGGCATGACAACCATATTAAAATACAATACTGCTTGTGGCGAAAGAAAAACAGAGTAAATTATAAAGATAAATATTGAAAGAAATATAAATTGTTTAATATTAATTAACAATTAAAAAATATATTACTTTATTTTTAACAATAACTTTTTGTAAATTCACAAATTAAATCAGCTGTGGTTTACATTTAGAGGTTATGTCATACGGAAATACATATGTACGTTTGATCGCAAAAATGATGAATTGTATGTAAAACGCCAATTTTGACACACACGCCGAATTACGTATGGATCGTAAAACTGAATTTACATATGGAAAATACACACCTTTAATTGTGTAAATTTTAAATGCACATCTAACCATATCAAAAAGATGAATTAAACAGAATTGCAAAAATATTTTCTTTATAATATCTGTATGTTTTTTATATTATTCTTATGTAATTCTCATGATATTTTTATCTTATTTTTTATATTTTTTATTTTTACATAATTGAAATTCAAAATGTACAAATTAAAAATAAATTTTAAAAAAAGTAGTGTAGGGAAAAAAGGGAATTTTTTTTATAAGCGTAGAGATTTCTGAAAAAATCTCCTGGCATCACTAGTACCTATTAAAAAACAATGTAAAAATTCACAAGACAACGCGACATAGACTTGCTTTGTTCAAAAGCTTCCATAAGACTGAATGAAATTGTTGCTTACTTTACTCTTTGGTGAGTATTTTCATTTTTGTTCGGCTGTATACATATAAGAAGCCAATTTGAGTTCGGTTTACTCGTGCTGCTATGCATATGTTTGTGTGTTAACAAAAATATACGATATCCCAGTCATCATTTCGAAGATTGTTTTAACAAAAATTACCTTACTGTGTCTTCTTCGAGCACTTTTGATGATTAAAAACTGCTTAATCACATGCGCTATTAGACAAAGACTAGATAATGATTTTTGCTTTCTCTTAGAAAGTGATTTAGAGAAAAATTACATTAAATAAGACTCAAAAATGAGTCGAAACTAATTAGAAAAGCGGATAAAAAGGACTCTCAAGAGCGGGTAAGGTAATATTTAATCCCAACAAAAGAATATTTTGTGATCAGCAAAAGGGCGCATTTATAACTGTTTTAATAGCACATATGAGTCAAAAAGACTCTACAGGATCATTTATTGCATAAAATGCTTACTGGGATTTTATTCACTATCTGTAGAAACAGGTTTTTTAAGTAAAACAAATCTGCATACAATTTCAATTCTATTTCGTTCACAATGACACGGTCACTTTGTTTACTAGCTACTAGTAAAATAAGAAAATAGCATTATAATACACCGTAATGATGAATTGTACTTCTCAATTAGTTTATTTTTAATGTGCCATAAGAAGTTCGGTTTGTGCTAAGAAAAGCATTAATATATGTTTCCCAGGGCGAAGCTTCATCATTGCACTATGATTGAGTTGAGCTCCGCGGCTATTCATAATGTGAATAGCTCGTGTCAAAAATTTTTGGTAGTTGGGAATGGCGTTTGTGTTAAGAAAGGCATAAGCGCATGTTTCCCAGGGCAAGGCTCGATCATTGCACATTGATTGAGCTGAGCTCCGCGGTTATTCTTAATGTGGATAACTGTTGAAACAAAATTTTGGAAATGGCGTTTGCCTCCGTTCCGACATTAAATAACAAAGTTTAAAAATTTATTGTAATTATAACATCTGACAAAAAATAGTATTTTTCTAAACAACAATTTTTTTTACAGGGTAAATAAATATTTTATGGCTTACCTACCTACCTACTACTTTTGAAAGCAAGTATGCAGGGTTTATACATGTACTAAAAATACAACTCTTAAAACCATACTATTTTTTCAACTCTAAAAATTTCAGAATTTTGTAAAAATAAAATAAAATACCGATTTATTTTAATATGCGCTTATTATGGATATACATATACAGAATATATAAATATTATTTATAGTATTTTGATATTGGCAACAGTAGTATGTATCAATTTGTAACATTTTGTGATGTTATAAAAATCGCAGAATATTGATATTGATTTTATATAGTTTCTTTTATTAATTAATTAACTTAAATATTACACCAAAAAATATTGATATTGATGAATTTTTATCTTATTAACACAACGACCACAAAAACAACATGCACAGCTATGACAAAATACAAAATTTAGGAAAACAATATAGGAAAACGTCATATTTTTTTTACCTTTTCAGTGATTTCTCGGCACCTATGAAACCTATTGTCATGATTTAAAAACAGGAACCTTCTCAAGATGTTAGTGAATCATTCTCACTAAAAACAAGCGCCCTATCTGCCCTATTGAGGGCGTTATCACAAGAACACATATTCAAATCATATTTTCTCATGACTTTTTAATTCTTCGCTCAATTCTCGGGACCAGATTAACCGATTTGGACGATTTTAAATAGCAAACTTCTCAGGATGTTAGTGAATCAGTTTTTATACCAAGGAGCACCCTAGCTATCCGATTGAAGCCGTCATCGTGATTTCCACAGACGGACAGACGGACAGCCGGACAGACGGACAGACGGACATCGCTACATCAACTTCGCTTGTTATAAGGATCACAAATATATATATTTTATGGGGTCCAGAATTTTTTTTCTAATTATTACAAACGGAATGACAAACTTATATATACCCTCTGCACACTGGAGTGGAGGGTATAAAAATGAAAAATATGATGTTTCTATATTGTTCTTGTTGTTATTCTAAATGTTGTATTGTTGTCATAGCTGGACTTGTTGTTTTTGTGGTCGTTGTGGTAATAATATAATAAAAACTAACGCTTTGAACATTGTTTTTATCAATTCTGGTAGAAAAATTTAAAAGTTTCCATTGTTTTGGCATCACTAAAAAAATTTAGTAGACCATTTCTGTCATTGCCACGAGCCTGCCTGCAAAGTTTCAGATATATTGGGTTACGGGAAAGGGGTTAAAATCGATCCAAAATTTTTTCGACAAGCAGACACTACGAGTTAATATAAAGGGAATAAAAATTCACCAGCATCTAAAGCAAATAATGCTAAAATACCTAGTTGTTAATAAAAAAAACAGTGTAAATTTAGCAAACAAAATTTTTATGTATTAATTTATTTAAAGAGAAAAACACAAAAATAACGTTTGATGTTGTATTTTTTGTGTGTAATATTTACATATACATACATACACATATTATATAATATAAATAATATACATATATTCTATATATGTATATCCATAATAACTGCATGTTAGAAATAAATCGGTATATTATTTTATTTACATAAAATTCTGCAATATTTTGTTGTGGGGAAAATACATTTCTTTTGCATTAACAGAGTGTCTTTTCATTTTGCTCAGCGTGACTGTGACAGTTCTTTCTATTTTAACATGAATGTCAATATTTTCAAATAGATATCATACAGAACAATGTTAAGAGTATACACGGACTCGTCTTTTATTTCATATGTTTTTTCATTATTCTTTTACAAATATGAACATAAGTTTGGCTTATTAACTTTTTGTTGTCTTTACAAAATAGAGTTACCGAGTTCATCAATGAGTTTTTGCTTTCAAAACAGTTCTACATAGTTATATTGAATTATTATTCTGCTTTACCTACAAAATACCTGATTGCGATTACATCTAATTTTTAAAAATTGTTTATAATTACTAAAGCATTATTATTCACATAAATACAAAATTGCACTTTTTAAATTTTCCATTCAAATTTTAGAAAATATCAATTCTGAAAACTGGAATTAAAATTTCCAATTATAAATTATAAAATATTAATTGAATTTCAGCAAATCATATCAAAACGTCGGAAATAATAATTTTAAATTTAGAAGACATCAATTGCATCCTTAATATATAAATTTTATTCATTAAACACAAATTGAAATTCAAAAAAAAAAAAAAAAAACACCAAATATGTTTAATTTAAAAAATGTTTACAGTTAAAAAAAATATTGGCATTGGCATAATAGCTTTTCAGTAACTTCTTTTAACGATAGTCGAATCGTTAAAAAAAGAAAATTGCAAAATTATCAGTAAAATTTTTAAACGATATTCGCTATTGTTAAAGTCAGCTGTTGTTGTTATCTAAACGACAACCATTTTTGTGTTGTTTATTCAATCAATAAAAACTTAAATTTTTAGGTTGAAATGTCGTCATGCATAAATAAAAATCATAAAATAGTGAAAATATTTTGCTTTTAATAAAAAAACTTTTTTATATAAATAAAAAAATTAAATAGCATATTCAATTCATTATTTCATTTTCAAATAAATAAACAGAAATATTATGTCGTTTTCTTTTCTGACAAAAAATGTCGCACTTTATTTGCACTTTTTTTGAAAAGTCCATTTTTTATATATTCTGAATTAAGAGCAACCTTATTTAATACAACAATCGAAAGGTCTCAAAGAGCTGTGCAAAAAAAAATTGATTTTTATCCTCTTTGAAGTCATAGGGTGAACATATTCAAAAAGGGAAAAAATGGGGAAATATTCTCACACTTTGACCTGAAAGAAGTCAATGGCTGCAATTTTTTGCGATTTACGAGGGCTTGACTTTCAGACCTATCGATTCATGTATAAGATAAGGTTGCTCTTAATTCAGAATATATAAAAATATACATTTTTCGAAAAAAGTGCAAATAAAGTGCGACATTTTTTATCAGAAAAGAAAACGGCATTAGTAAAAAAAATAAAGATATTAAACATTAAGATAAAATCATCCTGTGAAACACGAAGTAATTTGTTTTTTTCCATTCTTTGTGTTTTTCGCTTATTTTGACAGAGATGCCACTCGTTTACAATTTAAATAAATAGAAAAATAGATTTGTCGACTGTCGTTAAGATGTATGTACTTAGTGAATCACTTAATCCTTAGTGCAAACAACAATAGCTGTCGATATATTTTGCGATTGTCGGATCGTTGAAATTTACAGAATCGGACTACAGAAAACATTAATTTAAATTCAATGAATTTTATATAACCTCAAATGATATTTAAGAATTGCGAAAATAAAAATTGTTACATAAATAAACGCAATTTGATGAGAATGTGGATGAATATTTAAATGAATTTGGATGAATATTTAAAGTTTTTCAGAAAATAAAGATAACAAATTATTTTATTTAAAATGTTTGGGACATTTGGTTTTTTGCGTTTAGTATCCCTAATATGATTATTTATTGTTATAAATTTATTCTCTATATTTTCCAAATATGGCAATATCTTAATAAAATAGTTGAGAGAGCTTTTTTTTGGTTATTATTTTGTTACTCCATCCGACCTATATGGCCGCAATGAAAAAATATTTCGCCAGTTAAAAGAAACTATACAGCCATCTCCAATTAGCACGATTTAATGCATATAGCCACCCTACACAACCATTACCTTTGCAATGGAGGTTAGGGGGAGCTATTTAATTAGCAAAAACTAAATTAAACGAGAAGTTATGTCATAGAACCGGAAACACATGCATATTTTTCCAATATTTTGTTTACATTTATTATCAATACTCAAACCGAATTTAACACTCTTACCTGTTTTTGCTTACAATTATGTTAGAGTTCATATTCGATTTCATTGTTATGTGGGAACTTGATCCAAAAATAGTCCAATAACATTTAATGAGGTCATTTGTATTTCCCAAACACATATGAACTAAACGACTTATCACAATGTTCAATTAATCGCTGATGAAGGTTGAAATGCCAGAAGCCGGTCCGATTAAGAGTACAGTGTAGTTATGAATTTTTGAAATATATGCTTTCTTCTTCCCTACCACGCACCATTGAAAGACTTATGTGAGATATTTGAAAGTATATAGATAGATTAAAGTTAATATCGGGAGGACCTTTTTTGGTGAATATGACTGATACATGTCATTCATTCTTTATTTTTGGTAACAGACAGCTGTTTATCCAGTTCTGACAAAAAAAAAGTATTGATTTTGAAGTTATGCACCGATTTAACCCAGTATCAATAGCGATCTTCCTTGGAGCAAAAAACACAAGAATCAACAAGTAAAATTATAGTCGGTCTAGACCGACTATACGATACCCTATACCATGCGTTTAGAGACCCTATCTCTTAGGCCCAACTAACTGGACATAGAAAATAAGCAAAAAAAAAAATTGAATGGGATTTGTATTAATTTTTTTGGCTGCAGATATGAAAAAGTTCATATCGGATGCTATATCTATATAGGGAC
Source organism: Cordilura impudica (assembly GCA_963682025.1). Classification (NCBI taxonomy): domain Eukaryota; kingdom Metazoa; phylum Arthropoda; class Insecta; order Diptera; family Scathophagidae; genus Cordilura; species Cordilura impudica. The sequence goes on from OY821518.1 coordinate 28,353,013, forward strand.
TTGGTCCAAAAATGGACCGATCCTGATCATGTTTGGTAAAGTCTCTTGTATTTTGCAAAAATATATACAAACAAAATTTGAGAAGAATCAGTGCAATATTTTTGTTTTTTAATAGATTTAAGTGAAGATCGGGAAGCAGCACTATATGGGGTCAAAGGGATCATTTTTGGACTACTCATTAATGGATGTAATGAACGCATACAAACCCAATTTAAGTAAGATCTATATGACAATTTGGATCTTATGGCAATTTTTGTCGATTTCATATCCGTAATTTGTATGGGGGCTAGGTCTGAACATGGACCGATTCTCACCAATTTCAATAGCGTTCATTCCATGGCCGATAAAAGCTTATGTACCAAATTTCATCAAAATACATTCATATTTGCGACCTGCAGTTTGATTACAAGCTTTATATGGACACACAGACGGACGGACGGACGGACGGACGGACGGACGGACGGACAGCAGCACAAAGTCATTATACCCAAACCACATAGTGGTATAGGGTATAAAAAGAGAGTCGAAATTGTCTTCTCTAATAAATCTGTGGTCACAAGCGATAACCGCCTAAGTCGACTTAAGAATGATTTGAATTATGTATGCTATCATATTCTTCTAAAACGCTTTATATTTACGAGAAATCCCCATTTCTCTTCACTGTTTATTAATAAAAAAATATACTGACCTAGATCGTAATGAAGCCTCATTACATTTATATAAACAGTTATTTTTCTCGAAAGCATGATTTTCGACTTAGGCGGTAAATGGTTGTGAGCACAGAAATTATAATGTCGCTAATGCTGCTATCATGCCTAGTTCCTGCGAGAAAATCAATTGTATAATATTTATCGGAATTACTTTACTATTTTCTAATTTTATATAAATAAAAAAAATCTTATTTTCGATCTTTATCGTATGTGACAAAGATCGAACACAGTTCTTAAAGGCTAAAAACTTGTTGTATCAGCCTCGCGTTGGTTATTTCCTTTTATCGGCTTTGCCTGTTGTCCAACTATATTTAAGGGGCGTCAAGTATTGTTTCTGCTCAGAATTTTATCGCAGTTAATCGCGTTAAGTTCAGCTTACAAATGTTATCATAGTTAACGTGCCTACCGCCTTTATCGTTATCACGTTATGTAATCTTTTCTGTTGGGCTTTTGCAGAAAAATAAGTGTTGATAAGGAGTTTAGTGCCGGCTTCAGTCAATACATCGACGAATATAATTAAGGGTCCGATGATGATGATTTGTCTAAGGCAGAAGATGAAATGGAACAAAGTTACGTTACAATGGACTTATTTGCTGTAGATAAAGAGCTGGTAACTAAATTTCTCCCAAAAGAATTTTGTACTTACAAATGCCAAACAACTGTACCACGAAAAAGGATCGATAATACGAGAATCGAAATAAGAATAACGTAAACTTTTCTACAAATTATAACTTTCTGGTTTTCATCATATCAGACTCCTAATCCGAATCGCCAAAAATGTGGAAAATCATTTTTGGACACCGAAGTTTCTAATTTAAAAAAATATTGTGCCAAATATTGATTTATATTGTGCATGACCGATTATACAGCTATTTTGGGTCGAGTCACCAACCCTCATCAGTAGCCAAAAGCAGTTTGCTGGTAAAAAGTTAAATTCATAAACCTTTGCTGAAACCAACCTAATGAGAATCCCAGCAAAGAATTATTACTATTTAGCTTACTAAAAGATAAACAACTTTGTATTTGTATTGCAGGGTTTGCGACTATTTGTTTTTGCAAAACTCCTATTTGGCATGTGTTCAAGGACAGAATATTCCGATTCTTTCTAAAACGGGCTTATATATGGGTTCAAGCCACAAAAGCGGTGGGATTTACCTACCTTCAGATACTAAGATCTTGTTTCCGTTGTACTTGCATCGACCGTCATTCCAGTTTGAGAGATGATATTACAGTTAGTTGCATTCCGTTGTTCTTTCTTATACATTTATGGGTTAATTATAGAGATTTTTGTTTTCTGTGTCTTCAAATAACAATGTTGTTGTCAGCGATAAGAAGTTAATGAGCCCACAGTTTTTCCACATATAAAACTCAGATCATTTTTTAAAATTAAATCAGTTTCATTCAAAAGAACAAATGAAAAACAACTTGAAATGCTTTGTAAACTAAAAAATTTATTAACAATTTTATTATTGTTAATTTGTGTGACAGATAGTCTGGCTGATTGCACGATAAAATATACCAGCAATCATTTAAATAAACCCCATATCAGCAAAAAAGTTGGTAGTCGGATGATACAAATTTCGAACAACAAAGAGTTAATCACCATTGGCAATAATGTAGAAATTATTGCATCTTGTGATATAAAATTTGAAAGGTGAGCATAAGACAAAAATTTTAAATTGTTTTATAAATTATTTTTGTTGTTTCTACAGGCCAGAATATTACAGTAATAATAGAGAATTACTAATAAGATGTGAAGGAAATTATATATATGTTAATGGAAAGGATTATAATAGTAACATATATTTGGAATGTGCTTCAATAAAATGGAAACTTTACGAGCTCTCGGAGCCATATGTTTGGTGTCCTTCGCCTATGGCCTCATATATTTTGGGCAGACCTAATGGAGAAAATTTGGCTGGTATTTGTTATGACACTGATAATACGACATTAACTTCCATTTACTACACCATGACAACGAGGGAAACCAAAGATTTGGTATATTGAATGGTCTATGTAATTGAATGTCATCATTGGCATCATTTATTACTACAATGTTTCATTTTCTAAATACTTTCAGCATCCATCAGGGCTGGCAACATATAACTTTACACCCACTCAAGAAATTGAATATGTGAAGAATATATTCGAATCGAAAAGGTAGGATAATTAATAGAAGGGGCACTATCAACAGATTTAATATAAATAGAAACGGTTAAAAATAAACATGCAAGGCAAAAAAAAAAAAATTAGAAATTGGGGGACATGCTTTTAAGCGCTTTCAGGATAGCCGCTAAAATTAATAACCAAATTATAGAGAAAATTATTAAATGAGGTCGTGTACTTTATTACTTAACTGCTGAAAGTTTCATAGGTGATAAATCAAATAAAACAAATAAGAAAACTATAGTCGGTCTAGACCGACTATACGATACTCTCTGCCATGGTTTAGATGCCTTATCTCTTCGATGCAACTAATTGGATATAGAAATTAAGCATAAACCAAATTTGAGTGGCATTGTTAATAATTTTTTTTGGCTGCAGATATGAAAAAGTTCATATCGGGTGCTATATTTATATGGGGACTAGGTCAAAAAATGTACCGATCCAGACCATATTTGGTAAAGTCACATTTTGAAAAAATGTATACAAACCAAATTAGAGAAAAATTTGTGCAATATTTTTGTTTTTTTGATAGATTTAAGTGAAGATCGGTAAAATGGAACCAGAATCAGAAAGTGATTCTGAGTCGATCGGTATAATAAACGATGGGTCTAGGTCAAATATTTTTGGTAGTTGCAAACAGCAGCACAAAGTCATTATACCCAAACCACATAGTGGTATAGGGTATAAAAATCCACCTTAAGCAAACAAAGAAAGGGTTAAACCAACCAATTGTAAGAACTTAGTTTTCAGTTTAAAAAATATTCTTAAACTCAAATATGTGACCTCTAAATTGTTTGGTTATGAAAAGCCTTGTTCTATCCGAATCTGACATTCTAATTACGACATTTTAATTATTCTATAAAAGCCACAAACCTGTTCACTGTGTGTTAATTTAAAATCTATTGATGTTTGGCTCTAGCTCTTAATTTCGCCTTTAAACTATCATTTAAGCCCTAAGATGTAGAGTAGTATTTACGAGTACATATGTAAATCGAAAATTCATTTTTAACTATATTAGGACATGAAAGAACCTCACTAAGAATAAATATTATTGTATCATTTATAGATTTAATTAATTACAAACTTTGCAACAATCACCATTTATATAATCGACAAAAGCTACTGGTGCAGTCCACCAAGCCTGACTATTACACTCTAGCTTTTTAATTGTCAATTTCAGTTAAAAATTTTAAATTTGCCAACAATGAGTAAGCAATAGATCTTAATCTCGTTCAGTTTATATTTAAGGGAATGATAAGGAATTTGTATAGATCCGATAATATTGTGGAACAAATTCAGGTTAGCAAAAGTTAGGTCGATTCTGAGAGTGAGGGGTGAAAATAGAGGCTAAATTGGAAGACCTGTATCGCGGCGTTTGTTTATGTTAGTTCGAATTTTTTTTTTTTAAATCGAACTTCGAACTTTGTAGTCAAATGCCGATTTTCAGCATATTTATACCCTATACCACTATGTAGTTTGGGTATAATGACTTTGTGCTGCTGTTTGTAACAACCAAAAATATTTGACCTAGACCCATCTTTAATTATACCGATCGAATCAGAATCACTTTCTGAGTTGATTTAACAATGTCCGTCCGTCCGTCCGTCTGTGTGTCCATGTAAAGCTTGTAATCAAACTGCAGGTCGCAAATATGAATATATTTTGATGAAATTTGGTATGTAAGCTTTTATCTGCCACGCAATGAACGCTTTTGAAATTGGTGAGAATCGGTCCATGTTCAGACCTAGCCCCCATACAAATTACCTATATGAAATTGACATAAATTGCCACAAGATCCAAATTGTCATATAGATCTTACTCAAATTGGGTTTTGTATGCGTTCATTACGTCCATTAATGAGAAGTCCAAAAATGATCCCTTTGGCCCCATATAGAGCTGCTTCCTGATCTTCACTAAATCTATTAAAAAATCTATTAAAAAACAAAAATATTGCACTGATTCTTCTCAGATTTTGTTTGTATATATTTTTGCAAAATACAAGAGACTTTAGTAAACATAATCAGGATCGGTCCATTTTTGGACCTAGTCCCCATATAGATATAGCATCCGATATGAACTTTTTCATATCTTCAGCAAAAAAAATTAATAAAAATCAGACTCAAATTTGGTTTTTGCTTATTTTCTATATCCAGCTAGTTGGGCCTAAGTGATAGGGCATGGTATAGGGTATCGTATAGTCGGTCTAGACCGACTATAATTTTCTTACTTGTTTTTATATGGTTTTTTGGCTATAACTCGTCGAATAATTGATATTTTTTCAATCTGTAAAAGCCAAATTATTGCTAGAGACCTGTGCAACAATTAACATTTTTAAAAAAAATTGATTTAGAAAATTTTGTCATGCTTTTTGAAAATATTTACCACAAAACTAAGTCTTTTTTGCTTCTCAGTTTCTTCAATAAATTTCATTTGAAAAGAAAACAAAAATTATATTTTTGAAATGTTAGTTATGAAAAGTTTTAAGTAAAAAAGTTAAATAAATTAAATTAATGATTTGGCCAGTTGCCGTTTAGCAGGCGGCTGTGGATCAACATCACTGCTCTCTTTAATATCTTGGTCATCGTCATCATCATCAGAAAGGTCGAAAATTTCGTCCAACAGATATTCTGGAATTTCATCTTTGTCTCCCCTTCTTCTCCCTTTTCCTCGTCTTCCTCTTCTTCAAAGGTGTTTTTATACCACCAACAAATTTCAGCGAGTATTGCATCTGGAGATTTCTTTCCTCTGTACCTGAAACGAAAATAGTTTTCAATCGTTAACATATTTAAATTGTGCACTCTGACAAAGATATTAGAAAAATCTAGGAATTCAAAATATGCACACTCTATAGTTACCTTATTTCAAATGGAAGCGCAGTTTGGTGATAACGTTCGCCTTGCTCATTAGATTCAGTTGGCAACTGTTGAGCGAGTTGATCAAGATGCTGATGCAAGAGATGAATTTTGTACGACATATTAACCCCAATTTCATCGAAAGCTGCCAACATGTTTGCAACAAATTGCCTGTAGTTGTCTTTGCGTTCTTTACACATAAGTCCTTTAATGACTGCTTTCAATGCGAGCCATGCAATTAATTCTCGGTCTGTCAGAACTTGGTCAAAATCTTTCCAACTCATTAGTTTCCGTATGTCGGGACCATTAACAACCCCTTCCTGAATTTTGGCGTTACTTAGTCTTGGGAAAATGTCTTTTAAGCGGTTGAATACTGCTGGTTCTTTTGCGATACATTTCAAAAAATTTTTAGCAATGTCAAGTTTAATGTGGAGGCAACGGCAACAAAATTTTCATTTCAGGAACAAGACTTTCGTGTAGCCTATTCTCTTTAGGCCATTTCCGTCCAATGCGACTATTCCGGTTATGCTGTTTGTACTGGTTTCTTCATTTAATACCTTCTCCGTATCGTGAATCCCAATCGCACAAAAACACGGATATTTTGGACGGCCAGATGCTGTTAAGCCTGTAATCAATGAAACTATTTGGAGGTCGCAGTAAATGCGCCACTGGTGTTCGTTATATTTGACTACTTCCAGAATGTGTTTCAAATTGTCGAAATTTTCACTAGTGTCAGTGCTATACGCAATCGGAACAGAAGGCATTCTATTTGTCTTGTGCAAAAACACAACTTTTAAGCTGATTAGTGAACTATCGATGAATAAACGCCAATCACCTTTTTTATAGGTTAACCCTATCGTCTCATTAACTTTTCAATATCGTTGCAATAATCGAAATTTTTTGCATCATTCACATTGAAGAACTTTCCCAACTCTTTCTGGCGTTTTCGATATGCTGTTACTTTGATACATTTCGCCAGCAAATTATTTCCCTTCAAAAATGAAGCCAGTAGTTCTGATTTTTTCTGAGTCAAACACAAATTTGCAACAATTCCATCCAATTGGTTTTGTGTGACTAGGATTGGGTCCTTTGATGTTTCATAGGATGTACCTTAGCCAGGGTCGTATTCTGAGAAGAAATCCATGGATGTCGCCGCTGTTACAGAAGAACTGATATCTATTTGAAGATCAATACTTCGGTATGTTGGTACTGCAACGAATTTAGAGTGCGGTAATGATAATTGGACTCTTGGCACTGCTACATAAGTTTTATTCTTTGCTTTCCTTCTATTCAAAGTTTTATGGTAGTTGATACATCCATAGCAATTTTTTTCTTGATGCGGGCTGTTGTCTAACCACATCATTGGTATACCAAAAGGCATAGCCTTCTTCTTTTCACTTTTCCATTGCATAAGAGTTGAATAGCAATTAAAGCAAACTTTTTTTAGGGACATAGTTTACGTCAGTAATAAACTCTTGCGAGAAATATTGTTTATAGGCTTCCAAAAAAAAAAAAAATCAATCGCATTGCCACATTTTTCATCGCTTGCTATGAAACGTCCACAAACATTACAAAAATGGTCCATTTTACATTTTGGATCCGACATTTTTAATACAATATATATTATACAATGTTTATTTTGTTATTTTTATGAAACCGATGCACTTAACTTAAATCACTCACAAAATGAAATAAGTTCCAAAAAAATTAATAGCTAATTTTATCACCACCGAGTGAAAATTAAAAGACATCAGCTTCGGATGAGTTTCGAGTTTTAACTGAATCTTCATTTTTGAAATTAGTTCGCTCGTACGAAATAAAAAAAATCGCTACCTGTGAGGTGCTTGAACACAAAAAAGTTGTTTTACTAACTCCTAATTCTTGGGACTTCCCTTTTTAATTACTTCTACCTAAATCGCTATTTATTTAATGGTTTTGGGATTTTTAACGCAAATTATCGACTAAGACCATTTTCTTTTGAAATGAAATTTATTGAAGAAACTGAGAAGCATATTAAAGATCAAACAGAAAGCAAAAGATACTTAGTTTTGTGGAGAATATTTTCGAAAAGCATGAAAAAAAAATAATTTTTCCAACATTTTGCTTCATAAGCACCACAAAAATTTTCTAAATCAATTTTTTTAAAAATTTTGATTATTGCAATAATTTGGCTTTTACAGATTGAAAAAATATCAATTAGTCGACGAGTTATAGCCAAAAAACCATATAAACAATATGCTGAAAATCGGCATTTGACTGCAAAGTTCAAAGGTCGATTAAAAAAAAAAATTCGAACTAACATAAACAAACGCCGCGATAAGGGTCTTCTAATTTAGCCCATATTTTCACCCCTCACTCTCAGAATCGTCATAAAACCTGAATTTGTTCCACAATGTAATTAATGCCACAATATTTTATTTTGCTAACTGCACTCATGTTGATTTAAAACAAACATCGAAAAAAAAAATAATAAAAATTAATTAATAATATCTCAATTCATTTTCCAGAATTTTTTTATGTCTCCTATTTTGAAAATGTTTGGCAAAGCCGATTAAAATCCATTTATTAAATAACTGAAACAAACTTGAATATATTTGCTTTATATTTCCAGTTCTTCCTACGAAAATTATGAAAATAAACAAATTCAAAATTGGATGAAATATGCCAATTATCAGTACAATTCCACGATACAAAACCCGATTTTATACAATGAAGTTTACAAAGAATTTGGTTCATTGCTCGACTTTCAATGATGGCCTAATTTACGTTTGGGTAATTGGCAGATTTATGAAGAAGCTCTTGCTAAACATATAGAGAAGGAGAGTATGGCTATTGATATATTAGCAGGTATATCCGGTGAAGTGTTGGCGCCTATAAAAGAAATTTGTGAAAATAACTACACCATGAAAACGGTTATTGACAATACCAATACCAAAATACCATTGTATGTATGGAATTACCTACATTCAACAGTTGGTAGTGCAATGAATAGCGATATTGTTGTTATTGGTTTTAATTCACCATTTAATGATGTAAGCACTACAAGACCAACTTTTCCAATTGATCATATCTCATATAATTTTATTTACTTTCAGCTCTACTCGAAAACCGATGTTGTATTCTGCCGGGATATTTGTGATAAAATTGATTGGTTAAAGAATGTACATTCCACATTTCAGTATAGCACAATGGGCATTATATTTTGTTGCGGTGTTGATGAAGTTAGATCATCCAAACGTTTAAATGGTTTTCCGCAATATATGACAAAACCAACCGGAGAATCTACAACTATACCACCTGAAATAACGAATTTTTATGCAACTACAACAGAAAAATATTGAAAATGATAATAATGTAGACTCGGAAAATGAGACCACGAAAATCGAAGTGACTATTTATTGTTAGATTTTTAATATGTATCTTATAAATATTAACATATGCTTAGTCTTACAAGAGTCTTTATCGATGTTAAATACAGAATATTGATATACAGAAATAATATTCAGTTGACTTAAGAAATGAGTGCTTACCATTAGTGTTAATATTTTTAAATGAATTTTGATGCGCTCAGGGCGGTAAAAATCTATTTCACAACACAATAACAACAATTAAGAAAATTGTGTTGTGGTCAGCCTAGTCCGACTATACGATACCCTATACCATGGTTTAGAGACCCTATCTATCTCTTTTGTCCAACTAATTGGATATAGAAAGTAAGCATTAACCAAATTGTAGTGGCATTGTTAGTATTTTTTTTGGCTGCTGATATGAAAAAAGTTAATATCGGGTGCCATATATATAAGGGGACTAGGTCGAAAAATGGACCGATCCTGACCGTATTCGGTAAAGTTACTTATATTTTGAAAAAATATATACAAACCGAATTTGAGAAACATCGGTGAAATATTTTAGTTTTTTGATCGATTTAAGTAAAGATTGGGAAGAATTGTCCTATACGGATTATTTTTGGACTACTAAATAATGGATATAATAAACACATACAAACCCAATTTGTCTGAGATTTATATGATAATTTGGATATTATGGCAATTTATACTGATTTCATAGGGGTTATTTGTATGGGGACTAGGTCTGAACATGGACCACATTTCACCAATTTCAATAGCGTTATCTTATGGCTGGTAAAAGCTTATATACCAAATTTCATCAAAATATATTCATATTTGCGACCTGTAGTTTTCTTACAAGGTTTACATGGACACCCAGATGGACAGACGGACGGCCATGGCTAATTCGACTCAGAAAGTGATTCTGAGTCGATCAGTATAATAAAATATGGGTCTAGATAAAACATTTTTGGTAGTTACAAACAGCAGCACAAAGTCATTATAGTCAAACCACATAGTGTTGTAGGGTATAAAAACAGAGTAAGACAAAAACGGTGTGAGGTATGAGTGTTTTGGTGTAAATATTATTGCAGCTAATTCAACAACCCTCAAGTATAACAACGCTAAAAATTTCGCAATACATATAAACTAATTCAACAACCAAAAAATAGTATTGTGAAAATTGGTTTGTATGTTAAATGAAATTACTTATAATTTTCTTCTTTACAGTTAAAAGGCTGGTTGTTGTTTAAGTTCTGATTAAGACTGTCCATTTATTTTCAAATTAAGTTCTTATAAAGGGTCCGCCATCTAACGTTTTTTTTCAACTAGTGTTTATTTCATGAATGGTAACACTTAGTTCATGTCTGATTTGACAGATAATTAGTTTTATCCTTCCGCTGAACGAATATGGTTGTGTATACGCTTGAACAACGCTGGGAAATATTGCGACATTACTTTGAAAATCATGGTAATGTTGAAGAATGTATGCGAAAATTGCGTACGGATTTTGGAAGAAGAGAAGCACCGTCAGCTCCGTATGTTCGTTATCTTGTGAAAATAGTGAAAGAAACTGGCATCCTCATCAATAAACCAAAGCGTGAAAAGCCAAAAACAGTGCGTATACCCGAGAATATTGCTGCTGTGGCAGAAAGTGTGCGTGAAGCGCCATCAACATCAATTCACCGTCGTTCTCAAGAATTGAACATTTCGGAGGCATCATTGAGACGAATTTTGCATAAAGACCTTGGTATGACGCCATACAAAGTCCAATTGGTTCAGGAGTTGAAGCCAACTGACCATCCAGATGAAGCTCATTTTGTTTGGCCACCTCGGAGCTGCGACTTGACACCGTTGGACTATTATTTGTGGGGTGCCCTCAAAGATAAGTGTTACGCCAACAAGTCAGAGACAATTGACGCTTTAAAGGACAATATTCGTGAAGCCATTGGTGAAATACAGCTGCACACAATCGATAATGTGCTTAAAAATTGGACCGATCGTGTAGGCTACTGCATGGCCAGCCGAGGCAGCCATTTGAATGCAATTATTTTCCATTATTAACCGGAAGGATTGTACTTTCAAATAAAAAAAGAAATTTGAGATAATATTCAGTAGTTTTTTTATAGCATTTTCAAAAAAAAACAAGTTATTTGGCGGACCCTTTATATAAATTTACTATTACTATTGTTTGAGTTTAATTTACTCAATACTCAAAAATAATATTCACGTATATCTATGTTGTGCTCACACTTATTGAGTATTTTCTCTTTCGTCAAATAATCAAATGGTCAGTTTGTCAATACTTCACTGAAAAACAAAGTATCTTCATATATGCAATTTTGTGTAATGTTACACAAGTTGGTGATACTTTAAAAATAAGTCATTAAACTTTTGTTTACAATATGTTTGCCTGTAAACCTAACTCAATCGTCACCCTTGCTAGATAGACATACGTATTTGTGCACTTGTGAGCTATGACCTAGGTTTCCAGTTGACCCTCTATTCACGAGTACACTACACCCTCACCATTCAAGAAAGTCATGCAATTTTATTTATAAATTTGAATGATTTTTAACAAATATACTCGGTATATAGTGCGATATACAATTAAATGTCCAATAGTATATATTTTGTTGTTTAAAAAAAATATAGTTCTTGTTTAACATTTGCACTAACGATAGAAGATGCAGAGTGTTGGGAAAGGCCAATGAAGAGTTTAAACAAAAATATCTATGTTCTATTTTTTATGGACGGAGTTGGATCAATTCTGGTGTGGGTATGTACTGAATATACAGGAAACTTACGAATTTTAGACCACAACATATATAATGACATTTTCAAGAATAATCCTCAGTTTAGTGTGCTGAAAATGGAATAACCAAACATATCTTGAGTCAGAATAACGATCCGTTGCACATGACAGCAAATACTAAATTGCGGTTTCTCTACAATACCCCACAATGATTGAATACTCCTTCCCGGTTACCGGACATATATCAAATATATCTGAGATCTGAGAAATAAGAATCAAAACTAATTTTATTAAGCTCCTACAGGAAGAAAGATCCTAAATTCAACCACAGCTGAGACATAACTTGTTTTAATGCATTTCTTAAAAATTAACAAGTAAGAAATTATAGTCGGTCAAGGCAAACTATACGATACCCTATACCATGGTTTAGAGACCCTATTTCTTTGGTCCAACTTATTGGATATAGAAAATAAGTATAAACCAAATTTGAGTGCCATTGTTATTAATTTGTTTGATTGCAGATATGAAAAAGTTCATATCGGGTGCTATATTTATATGGGAACTAGGTCGAAAAATGGACCGATCCTGACTATATTCGGTAAAGTCACTTATATTTTGAAAAAATATACACAAACCAAATTTGAGAAAAATCTGTGCAATATTTTTGTTTTTTGATAGATTTAAGTGAAGATCGGGAAGCGGCTCTATATGGGGCTTTTGACTAAGAACTGTCCTATAGGGATTATTTTAGGAATACTGATTAATGGATATAATAAACACATACAAACTCAATTTGACTGAGATCTATATGATAATTTGGATCTTATGGCAATTTATGTCGATTTCACAGGGGTCATTTATATGGAGACTAGGTCTGAACATGAACCGAATTTCACCAATTTTAACAGCGTTCATCCTATGGCCGAGGAAAGCTTATATACCAAATTTCATCAAAACATATTCATGTTTGCGACCTGTAATAAAAGATGGGTCTGGGTCAAATATTTTTGGTAGTTACAAACAGCAGCACAAAGTCATTATACCCAAACCAAATAGTGGTACCCAAACCAAATAGTGGTACGGGGTATATATTGTCGTAAAATGAAGCACATTTGTAACGGTAGAGCATCCTTTCCGAAATCCGTGTTGAAATGGTGACAAAATTGACGATGAGTGATAGCACAAAAAATCTGTAATAAATTTCTCGAAAAGCTTAGGGATTGCACTAAGTTTAGCAATACCACGGTAATTAGAAACATCCGATCTATTTCCAGATTTAAATAATGGAATGATGTAAGAAGCTCTCCAAAATTTTGGAAAATAACCGTTTTTTATTGACGCATTAAACAACAGAGTCAGTGGTGTTGCCAAGGAAGTAGCACAATAATTGAGTATAGAACTTGGTACTCCATCAGGCCCATGAGTAAATGAAAAGATATAGCTTGATTTGTGTTTATTGGATATGAATAGCTGTTGGAACAATATTGAGCAACAGAATATGTACTAGCAAAAAAGTCTGCAAATTTGTTACTTATTTTAGTATCATCACTAGATTCGATATCGTTAAATTTCATTACAGATGGATAACCAGTAGTTTTTCTTTTTGAATTAACAAAGTTGTAAAATGCTTTAGGATCACGATTGAAATCTTCCTTCATTTTGTTTAGATAGTTTTTGTATAAATAATTGTTAAGAATATAATATTCGGCACGATGAATGGAGTATTTTTCAAAAAATACAAGAGAACCAAAAATTTTATACTTTTTATAATACTTGTTCTTCAAATTTTTTATTCTTGATAGTTGTTTTGAGTTCCAAGGCGGGCCAGTTCGTTTGTAGACAGAACGCTTTGGGACGCATTCATCCATAAAAGAATAGATAGTTCTATAAAAGACCTCCACCATTAAATCAATACAAGTATGGCACAACAAATCATTCCAGTTAGTGTTAGAAATTAGATCAATCAATTTACTATAGTTGGTTTGTTTAAAACAAAAAACTTTATCTTTATTAATACGAATATTGGATCCGCCAAAAGTAGGCAAAACACAGCTAATTTTAATAGTTGGATGAAAACGCTAGATTTATTTCAAATTTCCGGGTGTCAAAAGACATTTTTCTTGTTCTTCTGCACAAATTACAAGAAACGGGTAATCATATCTATAGAAGCACCCATATACGGGCGGATATAAAGCTCGCAACCTTTTTACGTTTCTTGGCCACTGAGAGCTATCAGCACGGTAAGGGGAATGAAATCCTTTCCTCCACATGTAACACTTCAGTTTGTAGAATAATTGCGGAGTGTTTAAATTTTTTTTTGAGGATTACATTTGTGGGGAATGGATACAAATGGTTCGCCCTGAAAATCAACATATAAACAAGGAAGGCTTTTTTCAGGGGTTTTCCTGGCACTATTGGTTGCGTTGATGGAACTCACATCAAAATAAAATCTCCAGGAGACAACGTGAAACATCTGTACTACAACAGAAAAGGATATTATAGTATAAATGCAATGGTGGTAAGTTTTACAAAATACATTTTATACTCCATAAAAACAGATTTCAAACAATTTTTGCTAGTTTTCAGATTTGTGATCATAGAATGTACATTACGTACGTTGATGCGAGGCATCCTGGTACCAACCATGATGCATTTGTGTGGGAGCAGAGCATTGTGACTCAATAACTGCAAGAAAACTTTGAAAGTGGCCAAAGAAATACGTGGATTCTTGGTATGATACTTGGTATGATATTAATGATACCTTTTTAAATTTTCTCTTTAATGTATAGGAGATTCCGGTTATAAATTTAAACCGTTTCTGATGACACCATTCAAGAATCCCAGTACGCAAGCACACGGAATTTGGTTGAGCGTTGCTTTGCTGTGTTGAAAAATAGATTCAGGTGCATCATAGGATTTCGAGGGCTACACTACAATCCCCAAAAATGCACAAAAATAATAATTATAAATGCGCGGAGCCAGAAGTTGTAGAAGTTGGACAACTAAAAGAAGTGGAAGATAGTTATGAAAGAGATGACGGAGATGTAGGAGAGGTAGCAGTAATAATACGCCAAAATATTGTAATTAATTTGTAGAAAAGGCAGTTATATATTAATATATAAATTATTTATTAATATTTAAATACATATAATTATATACATAATTTAATATAAATAAAATTGTGTATGTAAGTATATATGAAAAAATATATAAAATATGTACATGTGAAACAAACCATATATTTAATTATATTAATTTTAGTTACCTATATTAACATTAATAATAAATTTTTCTGCAATTGAATTAATGTTTAAATTAAATTTATAAAAAAAATACTTGAATTTATATGTAAAAAAAATATAAAATTTATTAATAAATATTCATATTAATTTTTATAATTTTTTTTTATAAAAAAATGAAATATATAAATTTTGGGTTTGTGTGTATTTATTACATTCATTTATCAGTTGTCCAAATCTATCACTTAAATCTATAAAAAAAAAACAAAATATTGCACAGTTTTTTCTCAAATTTGGTTCGTATATATTTTTTCAATATATAAGTGACTTTACCAAATATGATCAGGATCGGTATATTTTTCGACCTAGTCACCATATAAATATAGCTTCCGATATGAACTCTTTCATATTCGAAGGCAAAAAAATTAATAACAATGCTTTAATAATAATTAATAATTTGCTTTATGCTTTTTTTCTAAAGGCATGGTATAGGGTATCGTATAGTCGGTATATAATTTTCCGACTATAATTTTCCTACTTGTTTTAACTGGGTTCTTAAAAAGCAAAAATCGCAATTTTCATATGTGCTATTTGTTTATAGTTTAAGATATACATTTTAAAAAATATTTACATTTTTGAATTGAAAAAACTTTCCATAAATTTTTCAATTCGGATTGCGGTTTGTTGAATTACCGTCATGCTGGCTGCTTGGGCTTCAGCGACGTCAGCAATTCTTTTGACGTATTCAGATTGTGCTTCAGCCAGTCTTTTTGCCGCATCGACCTGCTCTTTAGCTGTTACTGCAGTTTGTTCAGCAACTCTTAGTTGCCGGCGAATGAGGAACAATTGTTCTTCAGTAGTTGTTTTTCTTTTTTTTTTTTTGCGGAGGAACAAGCAGGCTGTTCATCGCCACTGTCGTCTTGGAAAACTGCATTTCGTTTGCCTGGACCGTTATTGTTTGCTCTTATTTGTTGTGGGTGGGACTGTTTTTCGGGGAACTTTTGTGTTGTCTGTTGCTTTTGTCTGTTTGGAGTGATTACTGCTACAGCCTTATTAATTATTGGCGATGTCTCCACTAATAACTGGAAACAATCGTCTATATATTGGGGAGCAATGGTTACAGCTCTCAGCACCGAACATCTTATCAATGGGTGCTGCAGATGCAGACAAGCACAAAGTTCGGTCAATCACTTCCTCCAATTCTGTCAAATGGGTAAACCGATAAACACCACCACCGGTTTCCCGAAGGCTTTTTTGATTTTCTCCTATTTTCTTTTTTGTTCGGCATTTCAAATCTGCCCAGGTAAATATGAGCTGCTTGGGGCAAATGTAAGACGCAAACAAAAATATAAGCACACTTACTTTTTTCCATTCAGCAACAGTACGTAGAGGATGTGAAACGGAGTTAAGTTTTTTTCAAATTTTTCCACTCCTCCTCTGATGAAAATTTGTTTGCACCGAACACCGGAGTTCCTTTGGCAAAATCAGGTCTATCCTCCTTATATTTCACCAGCGTCTTCAGCTGGTCCATTGTTGTTTTTGTTATACAGAAATTTAAAGTTCTTAATAAACATTAAATATTTGTTAATTCTAAAATTCTAATCGACCTTTTTTGAGTTTTTATTAAAGATGTTTTAAAGCAGAAATTACTCTAATCAGGCTTTCAAGGTCATGGGTTTCAAATGCAAATAAAAGATTATTCCATTTTTTCTTCAATCCGACGTTTCGTTGGGATTATTCCAACATCTTCAGGGATTTTGATTTATTGAATCTGGCAATATTTTCATAAACAATAAGAATAATACAATTTAATAACAACAAGGGAAAACATAACATCAAGTGAAAAATTCAACTTACATATAACACAAGGGAACAAAATTGAACTTTTTTTGTGTTGATTTGAAATTTATAGCAAATTTTTACTAATTTGAGGTCGCTGATTTCAAATCTGCACTTGGTTTTTTTCTATCGGCTCGACTTTTCGAGATATACCGTTATGTTCAAAATTAAGGCACTTCCGCTACATATATTGGAATAACTTGAAAACGGTTCACCATATTAAATTAAAAAAAAAATACGAAACTCGCAAACAATATTCTCTTAAAGCCGTGCTTACTTTGTTTTTAAATTTTCCAAGTAGTTTTAGAGATATCGTTCAAGTTTTGAAAAAAAAATTAAAATTTTTTTAAAAAAAAATTTTTTTTGTTCTTTAAAAATTCCTAAAAAATAAAAATGGGACAAAAATCACAGTTTTGGTCTACAAACAGTTAGTTAAATATATTTCGAATAAAATGAGCTTTATTTCATTGCAATCGGTGCACAACTTTTGATTTTGTTCACGATTTACTGAATTGATATAAATCGCGATTTCCATACAAAAATAACATTTTCTAATGTGTAAGTGTTTGTATGTAATAAGTTAGTTTTTTATGATTCTAAGAATTAAAAAAATTAAGTAATAAAAAAAGATTATTTCATTTTTATGGTCAGCTATACTTTTTAATTTAACACAAAAAGAGAATTTTAAAGAAAAATAAAAAATTTTAATACACAAATATTACAATGTAATTACAACTCATCGAAAAATTTTCTTTTATAAGATTTTCTTAAATAACCTTGTTTAGAGGGATTTGTTTTAATGCTCCAGCAATAGTCCGCCATCATATGCTTATCCCAGTGACCCTGGTACCGCTCCTCTATAGTGCGGATATCTTGATGGAAACGTACACCTTGTTCTTCACTGAAGTCTCCAAGATTTTCAGGGAAACAATCCAAATGACTGTGTAGGTAGTGCACCTTAATGCTCATATTACAACCAAGCTGCTTGAAATGTGACAACATGTTATCCACGTGGTCCGAATAGTGCTCACCCTTTTTGTTTCCCAGGAAATTGCGCACTATCCAAACAAATTCATTCCAAGCATTTCTTTCAATATCTGTCATGGAATTACTAAAATTTTCATCATTGATTAATTTTTTGATTTGAGGGCCATCAAAAATGCCAGCTTTCAGTTTCTCCGAACTCAAATTGTTGAACTTTTTACTGATATATCTAAAACAATCACCGTCCTTGTTGAGAACTTTGACAAATTGTTTCATAAGTCCTAGCTTGATATGGAGAGGTGGCAGTATTATGCGATCCCTGGGCACAAGTGGTTGATTAACTATATTGTGGTTTCCTGGAACCATAGCTTCCCTCGAAGGCCAGTCTTTCTTACTCCAGTGTTCAGATCTGGCTCTTCTATCCCATAAACAAATGAAACACGGATATTTTGTGTAGCCACCTTGTTGGCCTAGAAGAAAATTCACCATTTTTAGATCCACACAAATTAGCCAGCGGTGTTCGTTGTACTTTATTTTATTTATAACTGAGGCAATTGTAGAATATTCTTCTTTAGTTTTAGTTGAATGTGCAATGGGCAACGAACCCAATTTATTACCGTTATGCAGAAGTACACATTTTAGGCTGCGTTTAGAAGAATCTATAAATAGTCGCCAGTCATTTGGATCATACTCCTCTAATCCCATCGCTGTTACTAAACCAGGAACATCTGAACAATAAACAAATTCATCGTCTTCGGAAAAGAATGGGAGTAAGTTTTTTTCTCTGTTACGGTAGTATGAAATTGTTGTTCCTTGGGTTAACAGATTTTTTTGCTTTAATCGAGAAGCAAGAATTTCAGATGCTTTTTTAGAAAGTCCAAGGTCTCTCACTAAATCACTAAGCTCCTCCTGATTAAATTGCTCGCGTTCAGAAGAAATATCTAAATGCAAGTCATCTGATCCAAATTCAGAAATTGGTGAAGGAACATTTTGTCGTAAGTCGTGGAAATTGTGTGTAGATGTAGATGGTTGTGGTTCTGAATCCTCACTAGAGTACAGGACTGGTTGGGTAATAGACAACACGTTAGGATAAATCCATTTAGACCGGTTTGTTTTATTAATGCCTGTTATGTTGACAGCGCAAAAATAACAATCATCATAATGATTCGAAGGTTCCCGCCAGATCATTGGTGTTTTATACTTGAAGTGGGTCCGTTGCTTGTTTGCCCATAACCTTAAATACTCTACACAGTTTTTACATACAGTATTAGGAATCCAGTACTTGTCACGGGTTTCCATGGTAAATCCGAAGTAGTCAAAATAAATTTTTTTAATAAAATCTGACACACTTTTTCTATTTTTTATAAACGTGTATTCGCCACATATGTTACAAAAATAGTTGGGATTGATTTTACAGGTGTTTCTTGACGTAGCCATTGCACAATTTTGAAGTATATATCAAAGTAACACAATTTTCAATAAATAACACACGGGAACAAAATTGAACTTTTTTGTGTTGACTGATTAAATGTTCAATGTAAAATGATTTATATTTTTTGTCGTTATACTTTTCGCTTTCGTAAACACTTGTTGAATGAGAAAAATTGGTTGAATGAACCCATATAAATACTTAGTAGTTTTTTACTGAAGTACCAAAAAAAATTATATCCACAATTTTATTGACAGTCACTTATGAATGAACACATGTGTTCAGGGGAATTCCTTTAAAAAATCATCCGTTACCAACGGTAAACCACACATCAATAAAAACAAGTGGACTTTTCTTTTTTCTCTTTAATTGACTGTGAACTGACTAGGTGTCATAAAGGGACAATAAAATTTATAGGCGTTATGAGTTTGCTACCGCAACCATAAAAATGAAATAATCTTTTTCTATTACTTAATTTTTTTAATTCTTAGAATCATAAAAAACTAACTTATTACATACAAACACTTACACATTAGAAAATGTTATTTTTGTATGGAAATCGCGATTTATATCAATTCAGTAAATCGTGAACAAAATCAAAAGTTGTGCACCGATTGCAATGAAATAAAGCTCATTTTATTCGAAATATATTTAGCTAACTGTTTGTAGACCAAAACTGTGATTTTTGTCCCATTTTTATTTTTTAGGAATTTTTAAAGAACAAAAAAAATGTTTTTTTTTTTAAAAATTTTAATTTTTTTTTCAAAACTTGAACGATATCTCTAAAACTACTTGGAAAATTTAAAAACAAAGTAAGCACGGCTTTAAGAGAATATTGTTTGCGAGTTTCGGATTTTTTTTTAATTTAATATGGTGAACCGTTTTCAAGTTATTCCAATATATGTAGCGGAAGTGCCTTAATTTTGAACATAACGGTATATCTCGAAAAGTCGAGCTGATAGAAAAAAACCAAGGGCAGATTTGGATTCAGCGTCCCAAATAACCTTAAAAACAATATTCAGTTCTTAATCAACAGAACCATTGTTCCCTTGTGTAATCTTTTTTGTCAGTTTTACATTTAAAAACTTTTAAGTATGTGGTAAAATACGAGTAAACAGCACGACATTAAACACACAATTATTAAAAATAAATAAATATAAAATAAAATATCACAGATTAAACTTTTTCTTAATGTTAGTATTTGTATTATGTTCTACTTACTTTTTTTATCCATTGTTTTTTAATTTTATTTTCTTTATATATCTTTTTTATCTTTTTTTTATATTAATTTGTTGGAAAATAACATTAACATACGACAACAAAATAGCATGTGACTGATTTTGACATTTGCGATCGCAATGCTGACAACGCGTTTGGGATAGAGAAACCAAATTTTGTATGAAAACGTTTACGTTTTCATTCGACTTGTCGTTCGAGTCTTCGTTCGCATAGAATAAGGTTAGAGAAACGCAAATCAGTTTTCTTTCGCCTAAATAGCGAACGAACGTGTTCCTTCGACATAGAGAACAGGCTATAAATAAAAACAGAGTTAAAAACTCTGTGGGATAGTTGACCATGTCATCCTGGTTTGTAACTGTGTCAACTGATTTGTAAGAACACAACTCTCCTGGAAGAAAATTTTTAGTGGTCTCATTGAAATCATCGACATCTTTATTTTCGGCCACCAAATTTGCCCTTTCACTAAGCCAATCATGGTTATTGAAGTGTTGTTCTATGTCCGGAAAAATATGCTGAATAAGCTCCTGTTTTGAATCGGTGAATTAATCCGGTCGAAACATAAACTGCGACCTCACCATTTCCAATATCTAATAAATGCTTTAAAAACACGATCGCAGTTTCATTTTGTTGTAAAACTGGAGTTAACTGGAGTGTCTTTACATGCCGCCGCACAGTGACTGAAAATCGTTTTTCATTGACCAAAATTCTGTAACTTTTGAACCGATCAACATATTTAAGTAATTTTTTTCTAATGGATAGATATTTAGTACAGCTTGACTCACTTTTAATTACATTAAAATTGATGAAGTACTTTTAAAGGAATTATAGGTCAAAGTTGAACTTTTAATTTTTTTTTACTTTTAGAGTGAAATATGTGTTTATTATATTTTTATTTATTAAAAAAATTAATATTGGGATTTTAATAATAATTAACGGGTGATTTTTTAAGAGCTTGATAACTTTTTTTTTAAAAAAAACGCATAAAATTTGCAAAATCTCATCGGTTCTTTATTTGAAACGTTAGATTGGTCCATGACATTTACTTTTTGAAGATAATTTCATTTAAATGTTGACCGCGGCTGCGTCTTACGTGGTCCATTCGGAAAGTCCAATTTTGGGCAACTTTTTCGAGCATTTCGGCCGGAATAGCCCGAATTTCTTCGGAAATGTTGTCTTCCAAAGCTGGAATAGTTGCTGGCTTATTTCTGTAGACTTTAGACTTGACGTAGCCCCACAAAAAATAGTCTAAAGGCGTCAAATCGCATGATCTTGGTGGCCAACTTACCGGTCCATTTCTTGAGATGAATTGTTCTCCGAAGTTTTCCCTCAAAATGGCCATAGAATCGCGAGCTGTGTGGCATGTAGCGCCATCTTGTTGAAACCACATGTCAACCAAGTTCAGTTCTTCCATTTTTGGCAACAAAAAGTTTGATAGCATCGAACGATAGCGATCGCCATTCACCGTAACGTTGCGTCCAACAGCATCTTTGCAAAAATACGGTCCAATGATTCCACCAGCGTACAAACCACACCAAACAGTGCATTTTTCGGGATGCATGGGCAGTTCTTGAACGGCTTCTGGTTGCTCTTCACTCCAAATACGGCAATTTTGCTTATTTACGAAGCCATTCAACCAGAAATGAGCCTCATCGCTGAACAAAATTTGTCGATAAAAAAGCGGATTTTCTGCCAACTTTTCTAGGGCCCATTCACTGAAAATTAGACGTTGTGGCAGATCGTTCGGCTTCAGTTCTTGCACGAGCTGTATTTTATACGGTTTTACACCAAGATCTTTGCGTAAAATCTTCCATGTGGTCGAATAACACAAACCCAATTGCTGCGAACGGCGACGAATCGACATTTCACGGTCTTCAGTAACACTCTCAGAAACAGACGCAATATTCTCTTCTGTACGCACTGTACGCATTCGTGTGGTTGGTTTAATGTCCAATAAAGTAAACTGAGTGCGAAACTTGGTCACAATCGCATTAATTGTTTGCTCACTTGGTCGATTATGTAGACCATAAATCGGACGTAAAGCGCGAAACACATTTCGAACCGAACACTGATTTTGATAATAAAATTCAATGATTTGCAAGCGTTGCTCGTTAGTAAGTCTATTCATGATGAAATGTCAAAGCATACTGAGCATCTTTCTCTTTGACACCATGTCTGAAATCCCACGTGATCTGTCAAATACTAATGCATGAAAATCCTAACCTCAAAAAAATCACCCGTTATAAACATCTTTTGTAATAATGGGATTTTTTTAATGGTACACTCAAAAAAATTTTTACACTCAAAAAAAAATAGTAAAATCAACTGGAGATTTTGCTATTGTTACTGAAAAATTATAAATTATTTGTTGTCAAATTTGCAAATTTGTTTACACTCAAAGAATATTCACACTTAAAAAAAAAACGTTAATAATATTATCTAAAAATTCTGCTATTACTACAGAAAAATTTATTAGTTTTTCCTCTCAAATTTTTTAATTTTAAAAAACATTTTAAAAATAAAAATTGCAATAGATTTTAATTGCATTTGTAACAATGGTAGGTTCTGTTTATTATTATTTTTTACTAATACTACGTTTTTCGTACTTAAATAACAATGAAAGGCAATTATAATTATTATTCATTTGACTCAAATCTTGAATGCAAATATTCCATATTTTGTTCTGTGTTATTTCTGTCCTTTAGTAGTTTTTTGGCTTCTTCATCTAAATCCCGATGTTCCACTTTCCATTGATTTCGAATGCTGGAGATGAACGGATCTAACGTTGCCAATAATATATTAAATAGATCTTCATTTGTGGAATTTCGTGAAATTTTGCTAGTATTGTGCTCTCTATAAAATCTGTAATCCTTATTCCTTTTTGCCTGAGATAGATCTCCAAGATAGATCTCTGATAGATCTCCAAGTGGCACCAAATGATATTTAGTGACATCTTCTCCATGATAAAGGATTTTATGAACTGTTGGAGACATATTTCTCCATGGGTACTTGGTTGTATATATTTTTGCAGTTCCTTAGCATAATCTCCAAATTTTCTAGAGTAAATTTCTTCATTTCACGCAAGTACTTCTAGGATTACACTGTGGAACAAATTCAGGTTAGCAAAAGTTAGGTCGATTCTGAGGGTGAGGGGTGAAAATAGAGGCTAAATTAGAAGATCCCTATCGAGGCATTTGTTTATGTTAGTTAGAATTTTTTTTAATCGACCTTCGAACTTTGCAGTCGAATGCCGATTTTCAGCACATTGTTTATATGGTTTTTTGGCTATACCTCGTCGACTAATTGATATTTTTTCAATCTGTAAAAGCCAAATTATTGCTAGAGACCTGTGCAATAATTAAAATTTTTAAAAAAATTGATTTAGAAAATTTTTGTGGTGCTTATGAAGCAAAATGTTGGAAAAATTATTTTTTTTTCATGCTTTTCGAAAATATTTTCCACAAAACCAAGTCTTTTTTACTTTCTGTTTGATCTATAATATGCTTCTCAGTTTCTTCAATAAATTTCATTTGAAAAGAAAACAATCATAATACAAAACTTCCGTTTTCCAGCTTAATATTAATTTATTTCTCATTTTTTATGTAGCAATTTTGTTCAGTGTTGGTTTTGAAGAAATATTGAAAAAGAAATTATAAAAATATGGAAAAAAAATATATTTTTGAAATGTTAGTTATGAAAAGTTTTAAGTAAAAAAAATTAAATAAATTAAATTAATGATTTGGCCAGTTGCCGTTTACCAGGCGGCTGTGGATCAACATCACTGCTCTCTTTAATATCTTGGTCATCGTCATCATCATCAGAAAGGTCGATAATTTCGTCCAACAGATATTCTGGAATTTCATCTTTGTCTTCCCCTTCTTCCTCTTTTTCCTCGTCTTCCTCTTCTTCAAAGGTGTTTTTTATACCACCAACATCTGGAGATTTCTTTCCTATGTACCTGAAACGAAAATAGTTTTCAATCGTTAACATGTTTAAATTGTGCACTCTGACAAAGATATTAGAAAAATTTAGGAATTCAAAATATGCACAGTCTATAGTTACCTTATTTCAAATGGAAGCGCAGTTTGGTGATAACGTTCGCATTTGCTCATCAGATTCAGTTGGCAACTGTTCAGCGAGTTGATCAAGATGCTGATGCAAGAGAAGAATTTTGTACGACATATTAACCCCAATTTCATCGAAAGCTGCCAACATATTTGCAACAGATTGCAAAAGCACAACTTTTAAGCTGATTAGTGAACTATCGATGAATAAACGCCAATCATCTTTTTTATAGTTTAACCCTATCGTCTCATTAACTTTTCAATATCGTTGCAATAATCGAAGTTTTTTGCATCATTCACATTGAAGAACTTTTCCAACTCTTTCTGGCGTTTTCGATATGCTGTTACTTTGATACATTTCGCCAGCAAATTATTTCCCTTCAAAAATGAAGCCAGTAGTTCTGGTTTTTTCTGAGTCAAACACAAATTTGCAACAATTGGTTTTGTGTGACTAGGATTTGTTCCTTTGATGTTTCATAGGATGTACCTTCACCAGGGTCGTATTCTGAGAAGAAATCCATGGATGTAGCAGCGGCGATTGTAGTACTGATATCGGTTTGAATATCAATACTTCGGTATGTTGGTACTGGAACGAATTTTGAGTGCGGTAATGGTAATTGGTAAATTTACTCCTGTTAATTCAGATGCTGTTTCTCGATCTGAAAAGAATCTTCTTACGGTATTGCGTTCGGCTGTGTGATCAAGTAGTTGTACAACCAGAGAAAAAATCACACCATCCGTGTACAAAATGACCACATTCGTTGTTGATAGTGTACAGAACTCGTTTGTGGTCAAATTGTACACGCCGTTGTCAATTCGACAACGAGTTATTGACAACGATATCGTTGTTAAACCGACATCAAATGTGCACAAATTGACACCGACACGGTGTCGAAGTGACAACGTGTCGGTGTTAAATTGACACTCTACCTGTGTTGAAGTGACACCGTGCTGGATTTATATTGACAGCATGCCGGTTTTAAATTGACACCCTACCGTTGTCGATTTCACACCGTTCGTGCTGTCAACCCTTTCTTTCCCATTTCGTTTCCAATCTACCGTTTACAATTTACGTTAGTAATAAAAAAATTGATTATATTTTTGTTTCATAAACTTATTTTATTCAATGAATGTATAAATCAATGTATTTTATTTACAAAAGTACAAAAACTTAAATTAACTTAATTCTAAAATAAATGTTTCATGTATGTACAAAGCATACATACTTCAACTATGTCATCTCTATGGTCAGATATCATGTTTTGAGCATATTCAGTGACTGTCTTCCCCATTGAAGTCCCACTTAACAATGTCTTCAAGTCCTAAATTAAATTATAATGCTAAAGTGTGTTACATAGAACCTATTGTAATTTGTCTTACTTTTGACAAAACTCCGCCGATTTTTTCAAAATGTGATACCAGTGGTTTGGTGTTATTTTCGTTACGTTCCTCCACTTTTTCTCACCATTAATTCCTTAGTAAAAATTCAGAGAAACATAAACAAACCATTGTGCCATCTGAGTCGTATTACTGTATTACCTCCTTTATTCCAGGCAAAAAGTTTTTCCCTGAACTCCACACGCAAACCGAGTGGTGGCACTGCCTCCTTTAAATTTTCTTTCTTTAAATACGGTAAGCTTCTAAAGGTTACTTGTAATGCTAAAAAAAAAACAAATATAAAATTTTCTTATTGTGCATTGTACGTTGTTTTTTCAAACATTAATTTACTTACATTCCAAATATTGGAAAATTGATTCTGCGGTTTTATATCGTTTAAAAATTGCTTTAGTTCCACATCGTCACTGTCTTCAATATCGTTCCTTGAAAAGCATGAATCGGAGATCACTACAATATCTCCATTTATTTTTAATAGATCACCAACTAATTTAGATCCTCAGAAAATTCAATTTTGTTTCTTTGTTTAATTTTATTAATTAATTTAAAACGATACTGACGAACACACTTAATAAAACCAAAACAATGAAAAATTCTTAAAATTTTGGAGTTAGCAGAGAATATGACAACGTAACGTACAATTTGAACACGTTGTTGTCAAGTTGTAAACATGCGATATCAAAAACTAAAAATTTTGGCGCATACGTCTATTTTGAAAACATAATGTTTTCGATTCATACACGTTCGTTTACAATTTAATACCAGGTGTTGTGAAGAAAATTGATAACGTAGGGTTGCAATATTGGTGTGATTGTAATAGTGTCCTTTGATGGCAAACAGTCCATTTTAGCAGCGGTTATGTGATGATATGCTGGATACATATTTGTGCCTCTTTCAATCGCACGCAATCTGAATCTGAATATATTGTTGTTTTGTTAATTTCAAATCCAGAAATAATGCTAATGCCTCCTCATTTGTGAACTGTGTTGCATCGCTCGGAGTTGGTATACTTTTAAGAATCCGTTTTGTTCTCACTGGACTAGCTTTAACAACTTTTGCAATGATATCCACTTTCGTTAATTGGCTCTGTGACCGTAATTGATGTAGGAAAGATTCTTTTATATTTGTACAACCAATTTCATCGTTAACATCTTTAAGTTTCCGCCTCTTAGATCTATCGCTGCAGTTGTCCAATGATTTGCGTGGTCTTCCAGCCTTATCTTGCTTTGCTGTTTCTGCAGCGACAGTGAGTTGGCCTAATAACCAGTTTGCACTTTTTATATAAAAATTTTGTTTACTGTAGCTAACTTCTTTGTAGCGTTTTTTATTGCTTTGACGAAATTAGATAATTGCTGTTGTATTTCGGTGCTACACGAAAATGAAAAAAGTGTTCTACCCACGGGTCGTCGCGGGTGCAAAAGTATATAAAGGGTTAAAGAGGACACTTTCACCTTTCTCCGGGTGATATACGCCTCTTGTGCCCTTTTGTTCCCCAGAAGTTCTATTCCACTAAAGTCTAAATTTGAGAAAAATATAGTAGTTTCATAAATATTTCATAACGCCCCTAATATTAAACGGTAGAGCTGTGACCACTTTCAACAACTAAAGACTATAATCCTACCAACATTATGAAAAGACCGCAGGTCATTATATCGATGATAGCTTGCGAGTAGTAACCATTTATTTTTGATAAAAAACAAAAAAAAAAATCATCTTTTTCTGAAATTAAAAAAATGGCTGCCACGCCCACAATTAGCAATAGTTTACCTTAATCTGGATATATTAGCTATAAAAAGGCGTTAAAATTTTAAAAATCGGTGACAAAAAAATATTAGACTTTTGGCCAATGAAATCAAAATTTCAGCCACAGTGCGCCGCAAATTAAATAATATTAGACATGCATTTAGTGGATTTGATCGGGAAATAACTTGAAGAGTATGACGGAATTCACCAGATAATAGAATAACGGCTCCACCAAAAATGTTTTGGTTGTCACGTAGATCTTTTAACGTTCTCTCTAGTGTCTCTAGTAATCTCTTGTGGGCCATCGTGCATTCATCCCAAACGATCAATTTGCATATTTGTAGAATCTTTGCCATTGCGCTGTTTTTGGTGAGATTACAAACTGGTGCTTCGTTGACTTGAATGTTTAGTGGTAATATCGAGGCAGAATGTGCAGTTCGTCCACCTGCTAATAATGATGCAGCTATTCCAGATGAAGCCAACGCTATGGGTACTTTATTTTGCGATTTGATCATTGCAATGAAGTTAGGAACATTTTACCACACCCCCCGAAGCGTCAAGGAAATAAATTCCACCAGATCCACTATTTACAGCTTCTATCAAAGTGTAATACGCAATCCTTTGTTGTGCATTCAATTGCGGAACACTTGAACTAACTTTAGTATCGTACTGGTGTTATCTTTGTAAATCGTGGTTAAATGCATCGCGCATGGCACGATTTGGTGCTGTCATGCCCAAACACGACAATACTGTCAAATGTTTGAAAGGAAAGTAGGTAGAACAGTTTTTATAGGAAAATGAAATGCTGTTTTTACTATCTTCCTCACAATATTTCTCACCGTTTAAACCTTCCCTGGACTGCGACAAACATTTCAAAACCAACATCAGCTATATAGGTCCTGCCGTTCTCGAGGTCTAGTGAGACAACCGAACAGCAATTGAGATTTGAATGAAGAACTAAAAAAAGTCTTGAAAAAATATAATTTTCTATGTTGTTCTTGTCACGATCACGCCCTCAATAGGACAGCTAGGGTGATCATTTTCAGTGGGTATGATTCACCAAATTCATGGGAGGATTTCTGTTTCAAAATCATTACAATCGGTGGAGCAGGAAATCTCTGAAAAATTAAAAAAAAAAGGGAAAAATATGATGTTTCTATATTGTTCTTGTTGTTATTCTAAACGTTGTGTTGTTGTCATAGCTGGACTTGTTGTTTTTGTGGTCGTTGTGGTAATAATATAAAAAAAAAACTAACCGTTTGTACATTTTTTTTATTAACTCTGGTAGAAAAATTTTAAGGTTTCCATTGTTTTGGCATCACTAAAAAAAATTGTTAAATAATTTCTGTCATTACCACGAGACTGCCTTCAAAATTTCAGATCGAACGGGTCAGGGGAAATGGGTGAAAATCGATGCAAAATTTTTTCGACAAGCCGAAACTACGAGTTAATATAAAGGAGTAAAAATTCACCAACATCTAAAGCAAATAATGCTAAAGTACCTAGTTGTTAATAAAAAAAAACAATGTAAATTTAGCAAAAAAAAAATTTTATGTATAAATTTATTTAAAGAGAAAAACACACAAATAACGTTTGATGTTGTATTTTTTGTGTGTACATAACATATTAAATAATACAAATAATATACATATATTATATATATGTATGTATGTATATCCATAGTAACTGTATGTTAGAAATAAATCGGTATATTATTTTATTTACATAAAATTCTGCAATATTTTGTTGTGGGGAAAATACATTTCTTTTGCATTAACAGAGTGTCACTTCATTTTGCTCAGCGTGACTATGCCGCAGTAGATGGCGCCACAAATTTTGTTCTAATTAGCTTTGCAATAGTTATTTCGATTTCAACATGAATGTCAATATTTTCAACTAGATATCATATAGAACAATGTTAAGAGTATACACGGGCTGGTCTTTTATTTCATACGTTTTTTCATTATTCTTTTACAAATATGAACATGAAGTTTGGCATATTAACTTTTAGTTGTCTTAACAAAATAGAGTTACCGAGTTCATCAATGAGTTTTTTGCATTCAAAATAGTTCTATATAGTTATATAGAATTATTATTCTGCTTTACCTACAAAATATCTGATTGCGATTACATATAATTTTTAAAAATTGTTTATAATTACTAAAGCATTATTATTCACATAAATACAAAATTGCACTTTTTAAATTTTCCATTCAAATTTAAGAAAATATCAATTCTAAAAACTGGAATTAAAATTTTCCAGTTATAAATTAGAAAATATTAATTGATTTTCAGAAAATCATATCAAAACGTCGGAAATTATAATTTTAAATTTAGAAGACATCAATTGCATCTTTAATATATAAATTTTATTCGTTAAACACAAATTGAAATTCCAAAAAAAAAAACACCAAATACCTATGTTTACATTTAAAAAATTTTTACATTTAAAAAAAATATTGACATTCAGGTGAAATTAATAGCTTTTCAGTACCGCGATTCAGTAACTTCTTTTAACGATAGTCAAATCGTTAAAAAAAAGAAAAAGAAAATTTTTAAACGATATTCGCTATTGTTAAACTCAGCTGTTGTTGTTATCTAAATGACAACCATTTTTGTGTTGTTTATTCAATCGATAAAAACTTAAATTTTTAGGTTGTGAAAATATTTTGTTTTTATTAAAAAACTTTTTTTATATAAATAAAAAAAATTAAATAGCATATTCAATTCATTATTTCATTTTCAAATAAATAAACAGAAATATTAGTAAAAAAATAAAGATATTAAATATAAAGATAAAATCATCTTGGCAAACACGAAGTAATTTGTTTTTTTCTATTCTTCTTTGTGTTTTTCGCTTATTTTGACAGAGATGCCACTCGTTTACAATTTAAATAAATAGAAAACAAGTAAGAAAATTATAGTCGGTCTAGACCGACTATACGATACCCTATACCATGCGTTTAGAAACCCTATCTCTTAGGCCCAACTAACTGGACATAGAAAATAAGCAAAAACCAAATTTGAGTGGGATTTTTATTAATTTTTTTGGCTGCAGATATGAAAAAGTTCATATCGGATGCTATATCTATATGGGGACTAAGTCCAAAAATGGACCGATCCTGATCATGTTTGGAAAAGTCTCTTGTATTTTGCAAAAATATATACAAACCAAATCTGAGAAGAATCAGTGCAATATTTTGTTTTTTAATAGATTTAAGTGAAGATCGGGAAGCAGCCCTATATGGGGCCAATGGGATCATTTTTGGATTACTCATTAGTGGACGTAATGAACGCATACAAAACCCAATTTGAGTAAGATCTATATGACAATTTGGATCTTATGGCAATTTATGTCGATTTCATAGGGGTAATTTGTATGGGGGCTAGGACTGAACATGGACCGATTCTTACCAATTTCAAAGCTTATATACCAAATTTCGTCAAAATATATTCATATTTGCGACCTGCAGTTTGATTACAAGGTTTACATGGGCACACAGACGGACGGACGGACGGACGGACGGACGGACATTGTTAAATCAACTCAAAAAGTGATTCTGATTCGATCGGTATAATTAAACATGGGTCTAGGTCAAATATTTTCGGTTGTTACAAACAGTAGCACAAAGTCCTTATACCCAAACCACATAGTGGTATAGGGTATAAATAGATTTGTCGACTCTCGTTAAGATGTATGTACTTAGTGAATCACTTAATCCTTAGTGCAAACAACAATAGCTGTCGATATATTTTGCGATTGTCGGAATGTTGAAATTTACAGAACTGCACTACAGAAAACATTAATTTAAATTCAATGACTTTTAGAAAACCTCAAATGATATTTAAGAATTGCGAACACAAAAATTGTTATAAATAAACGCAATTTGATGAGAATGTTATTTATATATTATTATTCACAATTTTTTTTGGATGAAAATTTGAAGTTTTTCAGAAAATCAAGATAACAAATTATTTTATTTAAAATGTTTGGGACTTTTGGTTTTTTGCGTTTGGCGTCCCTAATTTGATTATTTATTATTATTATAAATTTATTCTCTATGTTTTCCAAATTGGCAATATTTTAATAAAAAAGTTGAGAGAGTTTTTTTTTGGTTATTATTTTGTTACTCCATCCGACCTATATGGCCGCAATGAAGAAATATTTGGCCAGTTAAAAGAAACTATACAGCCATCACCAATTAGCACGATTTAATGCATGTAGCCACACTACACAACCATTACCTTTGCAATGGAGGTTAGGGTGAGCTATTTAATTAGCAAAAACTAAATTAAACCAGAAGTTATGTCATATAACCGGAAACGCAATGCATATAGAAAACGCATGCATATTTTTCCAATATTTTGTTTACATTTATTATCAATACTCAAACCGAGGTGGAGGGTATCAAAGATCCGGCACAGCCTAATTTAACACTCTTACTTGTTTTTATGTAAAATTGTCCGCTGAGTCCGATATGAAGTCAGAATTGTCAAAAGTAGAACAATTTGTGAGATATTCCAAAATAACCATTATTTGTGTTTTTAGAAAAGATGATATCTTCAAAAATATTAGACGCATTATTAAATTCTTTTCTTTTAACGAAAGGTAATAAAATTACTAAAATAACCTTTGGTTCTTTGTGAAGATCAGTTAAGAAATGATAGAGTTACAGTGGTTAAAAGTTCAAACTTCATGAAAAATTTGTTAGTTTTTTTTTTTTTGCAATTTTGCTCTTTTCAAGTTAATTTTTGTAAACTAAAAAATTAAAAATTGTAATGTTTTATTTCATAAGACATTAGTTTATTTAAATACAAATATTCTGCGCCCAACAGGATCCAAATTTATGCAAAAATGAGAAAGCAGCAGAAGATTTAGTGAATTAACCCACTTTTTGCTTTTTAACAAGTCAAAAACCCAAAGGAAGTAAATACGCAGAATTTGAAAAACGAGCGCAGTAAATATTAGAACATTGAATTTTGTAAAAAAAAAGTCACTAAAAAAGCTTATGTTTATATAAATAATGCCGGAGAAAATAACGCGGGAGAAAATTTTACAGTTACTTTTTCTGTAAATAGTAAATTTTCTTTAAAAGTTGCTTTAATTGATAAAGTACTTGTTCTTTAAAACATATATTTTCGTAAAAAAGTATGCATATATCTTAATTTCTTTCCTATACTGGTTCTTTAGTGCAATAAAAAATTTTATTTAGAATATTCATAAACAAAATATTTTATTAATCCAATTGCATCATCTTGGTTTTCTGATTATAATGTTTTATAGTTTTGATTAAAATATTGGATATCATCCTGCTTCCACTATCCAAAATAATATTTGTTTAAATTTTAATATTAGTTAATGTTAAGATTAATAATTGTTGTTTCATCTACAGCCACTGTGTCACCCATATCCGTTGTTACATAAATTTCAGGCTTTTGCTCCAAAACACGTGACATTAAAACATCCATGGGAAATCCGTTTAAATGATTGTTTTGTCTCATAGAAGCAGTGGAGCAGCAAAACATTATTCCAGCAGAAGCATACTGGAAGGTTGATTGTATTTCACTTAACCACGGAATCTCAGAACAGATGTCAGGACAAAATATTATATTTTCCCGAGAGAAAAACTGAAAATAAAGAAATCGATATATTAACAATTTAGGTCATTCGTTATATATTTGTACACATATACTCCAAAGAGGAGTCTACCGATCGACACAGAGCCGATGAAAACATTACATCAAGCCATCTCTATATGTTTCTATCTAGCCTGAGAAAGGGCTCCATGTAATCCAATTTAAGTGACTCAAGTTCAATCTTCGACTGTTCTTTTGTAGAATGGCCGATATCAAAATAAAATGTTTACCTCAGCATACGGTGAATTATAACCAACCACAACAAAATCTTGATTTGAATTGTCATTAGACTTCAAATACGTCCATATATAGCCAGGTATAGTCTCATTCTTAAAACCAATCTAAAAAATCATTAAGATCATTAATCTTAGAAAATCATTAAGATTCATATAAAATGGAAATCCATTTACCTTAATTTCAAGTACATCATTTTGTTTAGATTCACGACCCTTTGGAAATCTTACCACATCCGAGGTACCAGTGAACAACTCAAAGCTATTGTTGGAGGCATAATTTTCCAAAGTATTCATAAAACGTTTCCAATTACCCAATCGTAAATTATGCCACCATATTATGTCCAACATATTGTTATATTCCTTGAAATAATTAACTCCAAAATCTCCCTGTACAATTGAAGCGATTTCAAAGTTGGCCAAATGTAACCATGAATTTGTTTTGCTCATTTCAATCAATCGTTGCTGCAATAGCTCTTCACTAACAGAAAAAATAAAAAATATAAGTAAAAGTATTAAATTCGTCTATACCGAATCTTCGATATCCTCCACTTGGGTTTTACTTTTACATTAATTTCTGGACTTATTGCACTATTTATAATAACTAGCAGATTCCAGCGCTCGATATTCGAGTGCAATTTTTAATCAACTGTTTTTTTTTTTCAACTTAGCCAATTCAAAAACCAACACTTTTTTGGTGTATTATTATTGTGAATGAAGATAACAAACTCATTACCAAACACACTAACAAATTTAATAAAACACACATAGCATATGTATAATTTTATGTATGTGTTAGTAGCAACTTTAAATGCAATTTACTCAAAATAAAAGAAAATATTTAAAAATCTGTAAATCTGCAAAACGGCTAACAAGAAATACATTTCAAATAATATACGTTTGGACAAAATCGGGATAAAACGGTAGAACAAAACATCGGTCACAAGAGATCGCCCAGCCTATTAATATTATAGATTTTAAAGAAAATATCTGAAAAAGTTAACAACTTGATAAATTTAATACTAAATTACTACAACAAATACACTGAATTTTTAGCAATTTTTTTAGGGGTTCTTGATATTTTAGGCTACACCCTGGCGCAATGATGCCCGAATTACCTCTTTTAAATATTAATCGGCCGAAAATAATGGCAAACAATATTATCCTAAGTTTACCCATGTAAATGGTTTATTATGTGAATGAGCGTGATTTCAACAGACAGAAGGGCGGACATCGCTATATCGACTTGAGGTATTATAAGGATCAGAAATATATATATAATTTATGGGGTCACATGTTCATTTTTCGATCCGTTATAAACGGATTGACAAACTTATATATGGCCTCTGCGCAGTGGTGTGGAGGATATAACAAAAACAAACAAAAAAAAAATGCATACAAATTATTTCACTTAAGAAATTATAGTTTAACATGAAACATACCTCAGCTCTGAAGTTTTTGTAGTTTTAAGACTGCCTAGATCATCTGCCATTATATGATTGGATTTAGAATTTATTTCTCTCATATTCATAATCTATTTCAAATTAAACAAAAGCATCATATCATAAGAATTACAAGAGTAAAATTTCAGTTCGATAAATAAATTATTACGAAAGTTACACTTAGTTGGTCTTTGGTTCATCTATATTGTGTGGGGTTATTAATGGACACTCAAGGTAGGAATAAATCAAATAAACGTGAGATTATCATGAATTGTTGGTTATCATAATTCATATATGTAATTGCTAATGAGATTCCTTAAGGGGTTCAAACCAAGGTTCAGAAAATACACACATGAAACACACAATGTTCTGTTCAAAAGCAGCCAACACATATCTTTATTTTCATATCAATTATGTGCGTTTCTAAATTTTCTACGGTGCCCAACACAACCATGACTGTGTTCGTTTTAATATATCGTTATTTACACGAACATTTTTGTATCACGTACTTTTTGTTTCAATCACACATAAAGCACACATTTTTGAGTGTTGCTTTATTTGAAGTTCATGTTCTGGTACGTGTACTGAAAAAAAAACAGATCATGTACAATAAACAGGTTCGAGTTCAGTTATATTTTAAGTCGTGTTGTGGCTCGTGTAGTAAGAAAAAACAGAACATGTACAATAAACAGGTTCGAGTTCAGTTATATTTTAAACACGACTTATCAATTATGTTTAAAAATAAACAGAATTGATATGAAAATAAAAATATGTGTGTGTTGGTCTAAGTTATGTTTGTTTACATATATGTACGAGTTTTTTATTCAGTGTGTGTTTTTCTGAACTCTGGTTCAAACTTGCCTGAAGATGGAACCGTATATGCCTTTTTTGGACACGATTCTCCCATTTCAGTGCACTATTTCTCATCCATCATTACGTATCGATGCACAAGCTCAGCTTTATTGTGGTAAAACATCACCAAGCACTCTATTGAAACGCTATTTTTTTCTATTTTTTTTTTTAATTATATTATATTATATTATTTTTTTTATATTATATATATATAATTATACATTAGCACATTTTTCAACTTCAAAATCTTGAACCAATTCAGACCACCAAAATCTGAAAGTTTATGATAGTAGAATAAAAAATCTAGCTGGGTTTTGAATTATTAGCTAAGGTTTTTTTAAAATTAATTTTTGAAGTTTTCGACTGGGAGGAGGATTTTAGTACATTTTTCAAAGAACATGTACTGATTGTTAAGTCTATATCTCGTGAACAATTCGAAATATTGCTTTTCTCTCTTCAGCAAATTTTTACCTCTTAATTAGATTTAAAAATTTTGTCCTGAGATAAAATCAAAAAAAAAAAAAAACAACATCTTACTCAAAACAGCAAAACTGTCGAAAAACGTAAAATTTCGTCATATTTTTGTAAGATTTTTCACACTTATTTCAGAAATTGCTACGAATTCTACCAGACAATATATGACAAAAAGATAGCCAAAAGCAAAACAAACACCTCTTCTTAACAAGCCGCTTTCATTTGATGACTCCTTCACATAGTTTTAGCCCCACAAAGTCATCAAAAATTCAATAAAGGACCAAGAAATCACTTTCAATTGTATGTTTATATAAATTAAAAATGCTATGCTTTTTTAAATGAAATAGGTACAAAATAGTTATATATATTGAAAATGTTTGGGGCCCTTTGAGTTTTTTATTGAAGACATGTCACAGCGACATATACACCGAGTAAACACCGTCAAAAGTTTTACAGCGTTAACGACGAAAACTCTTACCCCTACTGCAACAACATAAAAGGATTAGCTAATGAAATGGGATTAGAATATATCGCTGAAGATTGGCGACTGTTCATCGATAATTCAGTCATTAGCTTAAAAGCAGTGTTACTGCCTAAAACGAACCTGAACCAGACTTAAAGGAATGCTATGCAACAAAGCAAATTTTTCTAAGAGACCTTAAATACGCAGATCATTTATGGAAAATCTGTTCCGACCTTAAAGTTGTCAATATTTTGCAAGGCATAAAGGGTGGATTGCTAAAGTATTATTGCTTTTTGTGCCATTGGGACACACGTGCAAGTCAATCACTACTCGCACACTTGTGAAAAACGAAAGTCGGGAGTGAAAGGTGCCACTTTAGACATGACAGCAGAGTCACTAATAAAAAATATAAGTGACATATTGTTGCCACCGCTGCATATTAAGTTGGGCATAGCGAAGAAGTTTATATAGACGATAACGAAAAATAAGGACAACGCATTTCGCTGCCTTAAGAAAATGTTTCCAAGACTCAGTGATAAAAAAATTCAAGCCGGTAATGTACTTCGTAACTAATCTCTTCGAATTTTTATTTATTTTTTGTGCTTTTTTTTGTTGCTTAAAAATGGTGTACTGAATGGACCAGACAATCGAAAGACAATTGAAAGTTGGAAAGTTGCTTGGGACGCAGTTATAGAAAGAGTCTTAGGAAAAAATCGAGATGACGAATGGAAAGTTTTAGTAAAAACAAGTAAGAGTGTTAAATTCGGCTGTGCCGATTCTTTGATACCCTCCACCTCGGTTTGAGTATTGATAATAAATGTAAATGAAAAAGTAAACAATTTGTTAAACTTAATACCAAATAATTTCAGCAAATTCTTTGGGTTGGTTTTCGTCTTTTCTACTATTTCGGATTTATTTCGGTGTCCGCTTTTTGGTCATTGTGGTTGCTGATCGGCATGCATTTAGGTTACATACCTATATGCATGCGTTTCCGGTTATATGACATAACTTCACGTTTAATTTAGTTTTTGCTAATTAAATCGCTCACCCTAACCTCCATTGCAAAGGTAATGGTTGTGTAGGGTGGCTACATGCATTAAATCGTGCAAATTGGTGATGGCGGTATAGTTTCTTTTAACTGGCCAAATATTTCTTCATTGCGGCCATATAGATCGGATGGAGTAACAAAATAATAACCAAAAAAAAGCTCTCTCAACTTTTTTATTAAAATATTGCCATATTTGGAAAACATGCAGAATACATTTATAATAATAATAAATAATCAAATTAGGGATGCCAAACCCAAAAAACCAAATTTCCCAAACATTTTAAATAAAATAATTTGTTATCCTTATTTTCTGAAAAACTTCAAATTTTCATCCAAAAAAATTCTGAAAAATAATATATAAATAATATTCTCATCAAATTGCGTTTATTTATGCAACAATTTTTATGTTCGCAATTCTTAAATATCATTTGATGTTTTCTAAAATTCATTGAATTTAAATTAATGTTTTCTGTAGTCCGATTCTGTAAATTTCAACGATCCGACAATCGCAAAATATATAGACAGCTATTGTTGTTTGCACTAAGGATTAAGTGATTCACTAAGTACAGACATCTTAACGACAGTCGACACCTCTATTTTTTCTATTTATTTAAATTGTAAACGAGTGGCATCCCTGTCAAAATAAGCGAAAAACACAAAGAAGAATAGAAAAAAAACAAATTACTTCGTGTTTGACAGGATGATTTTATCTTCATGTTTAATATCTTTATTTTTTTTACTAATATTTCTGTTTATTTATTTGAAAATTAAATAATGAATTGAATATGCTATTTAATTTTTTTATTTATATAAAAAAGTTTTTTAATAGAAACAAAATATATTCACTATTTTATGATTTTTGTTTATGTATGACGACATTTCAATCTAAAAATTTAAGTTTTTATCGATTGAATAAACAACACAAAAATGGTTGTCGTTTAGATAACAACAACAGCTGACTTTAACAATAGCAAATATCGTTTAACATTTTACTGATAATATTGCTATTTTCTTTTTTTTAACGATTCGACTATCGTTTAAAGAAGTTACTGAAAAGCTATTATGCCAATGCCAATATTGTTTTTAAATGTAAACATTTTTTAAATGTAAACATATTTGGTGTTTTTTTTTTTTTGAATTTCAGTTTGTGTTTAACGAATAAAATTTATATATCAAAAATGCAATTGATGTCTTCTAAATTTAAAATTATTATTTCCGACGTTTTGATATGATTTTCTGAAATTCAGTTAATATTTTCTAATTTATAATTGGAAATTTTAATTCCAGTTTTTAGAATTGATATTTTCTAAAATTTGAATGGAAAACTTAAAAAGTGCAATTTTTTATTTATGTGAATAATAATGCTTTAGTAATTATAAACAATTTTTAAAAATTAGATGTAATCGCAATCAGATATTTTGTAGGTAAAGCAGAATAATAATTCTATACAACTATGTAGAACTTTTTTGAAAGCAAAAAACTCTTTGATAACTCGGTAACTCAATTTTGTAAAGACAACAAAAAGTTAAATGTGCCAAACTTATGTTCATATTTGTAAAAGATAATGAAAAAACGTATGAAATAAAAGACCAGTT
Source organism: Cordilura impudica (assembly GCA_963682025.1). Lineage (NCBI taxonomy): Eukaryota > Metazoa > Arthropoda > Insecta > Diptera > Scathophagidae > Cordilura > Cordilura impudica. The sequence goes on from OY821518.1 coordinate 28,392,516, forward strand.
CGTGTATACTCTTAAAATTGTTCTGTATGATATCCAGTTGAAAATATTAACATTCATGTTTAAATAGAAATAACTATTGCAAAGCTGATTTGAACAAACAAAAATTGTGGCGCCATCTATTGTGGCATAGTCACGCTGAGCAAAATGAAGTGACACTCTGTTAATGCAAAAGAAATGTATTTTCCCCAAAACAAAATATTGCAGAATTTTATGTAAATAAAATAATATACCGATTTATTTCTGACATGCAGTTATTATGGATATACATATATAGAATATGATATATAGAATATATGTATATTATTTGTATTTTTTAATATGTGTATGTATGTATATGTAAATATTACACACAAAAAATACAACATCAAACTTTATTTTTGAGTTTTTCTCTTTAAATAAATTAATACATAAAAATTTTTTTTTGCTAAATTTACATTGTTTTTTTATTATTGACAACTACATAGGTATTTTAGCATTATTTGCTTTAGATGCTGGTGAATTTTTACTCCCTTTATATTAACACGTAGTGTCTGCTAGTCGAAAAAATTTTGGATCGATTTTAAGCCCTTTGCCGTGACGTAATCGATCTGAAAGTTTGCAGGCAGGCTCGTGGCAATGACAGAAATGTTCTTATAATTTTTTTTAGCGATGCCAAAACAATGGAAACTTTTAAATTTTTCTACCAGAGTTGATAAAAAAATGTATAAAGGTTAGTTTTTATTATATTATTACCATAATGACCACCAAAACAATGTATGAAAACAATACAACAATATAGAAGCATCATCTTTTTAATTTTTTTTTTTAATTTTTCAGAGATTTCCCTTGACCTGTTCCACCGATTTTAATGATTTTTGAAATAGAAATCTTCCCACGAATTTTGTGAATCATTCTCACTGAAAATGATCACCTTAGCTATCCTATTGAGGGCGTGACCGTGACAAGAACAACAAAGAAAATTATATTTTTTCAAGACTTTTTTTAGTTCTTCATTCAAATCTCGGGCCCTAATAAACCGATTTCGACGATTTTAAATAACAAACTTCTCAGGATGTTAATGAATCATTTTCTATGCCAATGAGCACCCTAGCTGCCCGATTGATGCCTTCATCGTGATTTCCACAGACGGACAGACGGACAGACGGACATCGCTATATCAATTCCGGTTGTTATAAGGATCACAAATATATATATTTTATGGGTTCCAAAATTTTTTTTCTAATTATTACAAACCGAATGACAAACTTATATATACTCACTGCACACTGGAGTGGAGGGTATATATATGCCTAAGTCATTACAAGCATTTTAAATAATCATTTGGCAGAGTTCGAAAAACAATTGCCAACAGAATCTGATGAGCAAGGTGAGCGCTTGCACCAAGTAACCATCCTGATGGAAAAACGGTTCAAAGAGGAAAAAATATATGCGATAATTGGAGAAATATATTGGTCTAGCCATAAAGTATTTTCGTACGAAAATAAAGCTAGCGAAACGGTCGGAAACATGTTTTCAGATGATGAGACTAGCTTCGAAAGCGACGACTAAGTTCAATGTATATTTAGAAAGATTTGAAGCGTCCTTATTTTTCATTTCTGATGTTCAAAATCATCAATTTTTCTAAATATCTACTGTAAAATATTTGAAGTGTCTTTATAGTTTCCATTATGAGCAATAAAAATCTATGACGAAATTTTACGATTTTTTGACAGTTTTGATGTTTTGAGTTAGATGTTGTTTTTTTTTTGATTTTGCTCAAAATTTGGCGAAGAGAGACAAGCAATATTTCGAATAGGTCACAAGATATAGACTTAAGAAACAGTACATGTTTTTTAAAAATTGTACTAAAATCAACCCCCCAGTCAAAAATTTCAAAATGAATTAAAAAAAAACGTTATCTAATAATTCAAAACCCAGCTAGCGTTTTTCTTCTACCACCATAAGCTTTCAGATTTTGGAGGTCTCAATTGGTTCATGATTTTAGTGTTGCACTGTGTTATTAACCAACGCTCAGGGGATGCCTCTAATGATGCAGTGCATTGTGTTTATAGCATGAAAATAGGTTATGGGAAGTGGAAAAGAGGGAGGAGTGTTAGTAGATATTTGACGTAAATTTTTTAGATTATAACTGTCAGGAAAGATCTCTGCATGGAGTTTATTCCACATACGGCTAGTTCGACTGATAAACGGATTCTCTCTGTATTGGGTTTTATGGTCAATTGGACAATAAACTATAAACGGATGTGATCTACTAGAGAAGCAGGTAGACCGAACCGAAACTCGGGCACTTGGAATAAGTTCGCTAATCACAGAAGAACATTTCCCATAGTAATGTCTATAGAACAGTGCTACACAACTCACATTTCGACGATCTGCCAACGAATCAATAGAGTCGGATATCCTGTTGTCATTAATGAGCATCAACGCCATCCTTTGCACACGGTCCAGTTGCTCCAAAATAGACTTTGAAGCTCCTACCCATATATGGGAGTTGTATTCCATTTTCGATCGGATGTAAATGGTATAGATTTTAAGGAGATCGGAAGGAGTGAAATAATTTTTGCACCATTTTAGAAAACCAAGACACTTGAATGCTTCTTTCGACACTTGAAAAACATGCTCATTCCAACGAACATCACATTGAATTCTCATGCCTAGAACACCAATGGTATCCAATTCGTCAATACCTATACCACATATATAACAGATGACATTGTTGAATCTATGGCCCTATGGGTCGACATACAATATTGAGTCTTTAGCGCAATAAAATCAACCCTATTCCCTTTACCCCACTCGGAGATTGTTAGCAGGTCTTGATTGAATGTGTCCCCAACCTCCAAGAGGCTTGGCCAACAATTAAAGTAAAATTAGTGACAAATGCTGTTGTCATTTGCGAAAGAGTCTAAAGAGTTAAAAGTTGGACCAAAAAGGTCGTTCAGAAAGATAAGGAACAGAAAAGGAGAAAGAACGGAACTTTGGGGTACCCCTGAGTTAAGCTGAAGCTCCTTAGATGAGACCCCATCAGTAACAACACGTATTGTTCGGTCTCCGAAAAACTCGATATAAATCGAGAGATGTCATTACCGATCCCAAATGCCATAAGCGTTGATATCAATGTACCGTGCCACACATGACCGATTGCCTTGGAAATAGCTAGAGCAACCACTTTACTTTCGCCAAAATTGCGAATGGATTTACTCCAGCGCTCAGAAAGTAAAGCTAACAGGTCTCCCGTGGAAGGATTTCTACAGAAACCATACTGTCGATCATTAAGAAATGAGTTGGCCTCTAGGTAGTTCACAAGGTGGAAATTGATCGCGCGCCTTCAGCCGACGATCAACCGATATCTTGCTGTGGATGTTCTTCATGTTTTACACCCCAATTGCTAGACCACTATGATGTTCATCTTGGCAGCTCGTATGGCCTCGTTTAAACTCTGCCAACAAATATTTTGTAGTCGTAAATGGAGGAGCAGACTCCCCCAAATTAGAATATAGCTCGGCTTTAATATTGGTTGGACTGAGACGTTTCAAAAGAATGTATTAAATTATATAACGGTAACTTTTAATGGCTTCAAAAGAAATACTAAGCAGCGTGGCGCCTTCAAACTTAAATCCTATGTTTTTTAAAACTACCTCCATTCTTCTGGACCGCCCTCGTACTTAAAACGAATATAATATATAGATAGATAAAGATATTTTAAATATTTAAGCGTAAACCAAATTAAAGTGATATTGTTACGAACGTGTGCCCTCCAGATATGAAAGGGGGATTAGGACGTAAAATGTAGCGATCATTTACCGATATTAAATAAAGTCACTAATTTTTCACAAGCATAGAAATAAACCATTTAATTTTCAATAATTTCAACAGCTATCATTCTATGGCCGACAGAAGCTTATATATTTTTAACCTGTATTTTGATAAGAAGATCTAAATACATCGATCAACATTTGGCAGTGAAATCAACATGCTAAGTTTCTGTTATTTTTGTTCAAAAATTTCTACAACTGAAGAAATTGTTACTCCTCTAAACTAAAAATAAAATAAAAAGAAACATTCATTCAGACTACATGATTATTTGAAGTACATACCATTTCCATAGGGTTTCTTTGCAAATATGTCACATTATAGTTGACTGTCTGCAGAGATAACTGCTCCAGATTGTAACATATACCAGCCAAAATATGATGGTTAAAAGTTGTTTTTGTTCCCAATAGCAATGTACTAGAATTTTGAATTTTTTCGCACCAAGAATGGGGATCATGCGCTTCATAAATGCTCCATTGTCGTTTTTTACATTCAAATGTATTTTGCGGTATATGATGGCTATCATAATACAATTTATTATCCTTACAAGTTAATTTCAAAGCGGTTATATTGCTGAAAATTTCTTCTTTTGTTCTAGTCGTATAACCTCTGTTGTAGTCGTAGTACCTTTCTGTACCAGACCCATAATAAAATGAGCTGAAATAAAAAAAAAAAATAAATATGGTGGGTTTCATGTCAAGTGCACCAACTTTTGAAACCGATGTCTTCCGGTCGGGATGAAATTTGGACCACGGTTAGTCCTATTGGATAGTAGTTTAAACGCAATTTTTCAACAAGATCGGTCCAGATCTCTCTGAGTTAGAGGGTACCAAAATTTGACATTTTGGCCAAACAGGTGTTTTTTCTCATCCATGTTACTTATTACCTATTGTTCTTAGAAAATTTCCTTACAAATAAAACTTATACTGAGAAACTAGACAAATTAACCTTTCCGAAGGTATGTAACATACCTAACTAAAATTTTATACCCTCGATACTGTAATACCCAGAATATGTTAACCTCAGGAAAAAAACACTTTTTCTACAGAAATGTTGAAATATTATTATTTTTTATTTATTTGTAATAATAATTAAATTAATATATAATAATAATTATGTATATTAAAAATAAAAAGATAAATAATTTAATAAAATTTAATCTTAATTACATTAGATCCATTTATATCATAACTATTCTTATACTTGTCTTTCATCCAGCTTTTTTTGTCGCCTTTATTTACTGCGTTTTTTTGTCAACCCTTTCTTGGCGTTACTAGGTTCTGCTGTTGATTTCGCTGCTGGTTTATTTATTGGCTTTGGAAATAAATCGCATTGAATAGAGGCAGAAAACTTTTTCAACTTGAGTCTTCCATCGACAAGCGGTATAAAAGCATGGTATTGAGCGGTGCCATCGCTTGTTACCGCAGCATCGAATCTGCTCTTCAGTGTTTTCAATGTTTCCTGATGATCCTCTTTGCTACTAAAAACTATTTTAGTTTCTTTACAATAACTCTTTGCCCAATGGAATAAAGCAGTCGCATCTAAGATGCGATCGCTGCATTTCTTTTAAGGTTTGCTGCAATACGATCACATGCTCCTTTACCATGAGCAGTAGGATGAAAATGCCACTCAGCTGGCATTCCAAAATCTTTTTCATGAGCCATAAGATTTGCGAAGCTACTTTTGTTTTTAAAATGTTAACGACCTCCGTCCGAAACGTAGTATACCATCTTTACTCTAAATTTAGATTTTTAGAAATTTTAGTATTCTCTCTGGCACTCATAAACTGCAACGGTATCATGTTTTAAATCGTCGGATATGATTGCCATACTTTTGTGTTCCAGTTTTTCATCCTTCATGTAGTAAATAACTACTGTGAATATAGTTGCTTGGTCGTTATTGAAGGTGGAATGCTTGTATGGCATCCTGAAGAACATATTTATAGTTTTCTGCGAAATCATATGAAATAACGAATTCACCAGACTTCAAATGTATCTTCAAATCCTTGAAGAATGACCATTGCTCTTTGACTAAAAAGTCATGGGTTCTCAAGTTTAGCAATCCTGTACACATTTCTTCCACAAAATCATCCACATTTAAAATTATTGTTTTCAATGTGCATCTGTCAGTCTGAATCCAAGAATCAAATTTGACCTCCTTTATATATTCTCGATCTAAAGAGTTGATTAAATTTTCTTTGATGAATGTGGTTTTTGGGCAATTGGTACATTCACCTAAGTGGCAAGAAGTTGTTGCATTAGGACACATAGTCAATTTAAGGCAATCGCGGTAATCGTGTAAATTTTCTGCCGAAGCATCTGTTAAATACTTTAAGTTGATTTCCTTCAACATCAGTTTAACATTTTCATGGTAAATGCAAACGCATGCTGTGTGAGTTCCGCTGCTTCCTGCCAAAACGCAATGTTTTGGCCTCATTTGGGTAAATTTCGTGAAGCCAATTTTAATATCCTCATGTTCAGATTGAAATGTTGCAAATAACTCTTTCAGGTTACAGAGAACCATTCTCTTCTGTTATGTTATAAAGGTATGTTACATAAATTCGGAAAGGTTAATTTGTCTAGTTTCTCAGTATTTATAAGGTTTTACACACAAATAGGAAAAAATTCAAAATAGTGCATTTGTGAAAAATTGAAAAACCGTTGTCTTGAGTTACAAAACATTTATTTTGATAGATATCCCACTCCCATCCCACTAAGCGACCGAAAAGCTCTTAAAGGAAAAATCCAAAGCTTTCTTATAAAAAAAAAAAATGCCCTTTTTGAAAAAAAGCCAAAAATGCTTTGATTTAACAAAAAAAAAGTCTACAAAAAAAAATTTTTTTTAAGTATTTTTTTCCGAAATATGGAAGAAATAGCTATCTAAACTATTTGGGAGAAAATTTTCTATGAACAATAGGTAATAAGTTACATGGATGAGAAAAAACACCTGTTTGTCCAAAATGTCAAATTTTGATCCCCTCTACCTCAGAGAGATCTGTACCGATCTTGTTGAAAAATTGTGTTTAAACAACTATCCAATAGGACTAACCTTGGTGCAAATTTCATCCTGATCGGAAGACATCGGTTTCAAAAGGTGGTCCGCTTGACATAAAATAAACGAAAATATATAATTTTAACGAAATTTATGATTGAAATGGTTGAAATCTATAGCAGCTCAAATCTTTAATTAATGAGAAGTTGTAGAATAACGATTTTAATGATGTATGCAATGAAATAGTTTTGGAATAAATGTAATGAACTGTTCAACGGCCGTTCTTCAGCTGGCCTTAACATTCATAATAGCTCTTGAATCAAATATTTAAAAGTAAAAATATGTAACCGAATATGTGAGATCACTAAACCACAACTCCCCATTACTCGACCTGCTCTAGTAGCTCGTTTAATACTCGAGATGTACGAATAGCTCGAGTAGTAGAAACTAATATTAATCATGTTTTAAAGCATATAAAAATTTTAATATGTCTATTTAGTACAACAAATGGTTACGAACCCCTTACACACTGCATAGTGCAGAATAGAAAAATAAAAAAATATCAATTTCAAGTTCATTTATATCGTTTTAGTTCATTTTTAACAAATCTAGATCTCACAATTGCATCCATATCTCTCTCTATCTTTGCAGAATGCATAATTGAATCGGATCTATCAGGTAGTAGCGACCACTTCCCCATTATAACTTCACTTTTCCCAAATGACTTAAACCAAACAAATTTAATACGTAGACCACGCTTCAATCTAAAACAAGCAAACTGGACTGACAATAGAAAACTATCTAACTAACTATCTGATACAACAGAATGAGACCCATTAGTAACAACATTAACAAAGTAGCTGCCAATATACAAAGAATCATATTGAAGAGTGTTAACGAGAGAATACCGCAGCACAAACACTGTATCAATAGCCCTACTATACCCTGGTGGATAGAAACATTGGAAAAATTAAAGTCACAAAAAAATCACCTACGGCATTGTTCCGCAAAGCATGTGTCGCGGCACACAGGTGTACCGTGGTCATCAGTTGGTGTGCCGCGGAAAAAATTCAAGTTTTTGTGAAGATATATATCGAGTGAGTACTTGTATTTACTCGTACCGTCTCATCCCTAGTCCTCAGTCGTCGTTATCGCGCCCGACTGAGTGGGTGCAGCGTCGTTTTTTGCCAGTAACTAGACGTTAAACAAATCGTTATTCGCCAGTATCTACCAGACTTTTTAATAACAAATAAATAACCCATAATACATGTGTATAATGGATAAATTCGTTAAACGTAACGCAAGTTTATCAAGTGAAACTAAGTTATTTCGAAGAAGAAGTAGAGTCAACGAAGAAAGAACCTAAGCTTGTTTATCGAAAATATAATGAGAGCTATGTATGTAAGTTATGGCTTTATATATTGCGGAGACGAATCGTGCTCAATTTCAATTTTTTTTGTATGTTGAGAAATTTTGGGCAATAACTCGTTGTTGCCTAGTAAATTTTTACGACATTTAACTACTAAATATCAGAGTTCAGAAAAACACACATGAATAAAAAACTCGTACATATATGTAAACAAACATAACTTAGACCAACACACACATATTTTAATTTTGATATCAATTATGTTTGTTTTTAAATTTTCTACGGTGCCAAACACAATCACGACTTGTGTTCGTTTTAATATTTCGTTATTTACACGAACATTTTTCTACCACGTATTTTTTGTTTCGATCACACATAAACCACACAGATTCGAGTGTTGCTTTATTTGAAGTTCGTGTTCTGGCTCGTGTACTAAGAAAAAACAGAACATGTGCAATAAACAGGTTCGAGTTCAGTTATATTTTAAGTCGTGTTCTGGCTCGTGTACTAAGAACAAATAGAACATGTACAATAAACAGGTTCGGGTTCAGTTATATTTTAAATTCGTGTTCTGGCTCGTGTACTGTGAAAAATTGAAACATCAATTCGCGATCTGATACACCTCGATAAAAACGACGACAATTGTTTCAACCAAATTTATTAAAATTTTATTGACCCTTTTTTATGATAAAATTCTTAAGACACAAAAACTATTTAGCATCATAAAAGTTACACTTGTTGGTTGTTAGGATCTTTTGCAAACATTTTTTTTTTTGGTAACAAATAACTTTAGACACAAACAAAGTTTGCATCATAAAAAACACAATCACCCAACCTTAATTTGCGAACCAATTAGTGTCAATGCACAATCCTTTTCGCAATGATTTTTTGGGATATTTTGCGTAAAAACACAATGAGTGTCAATAAAAAAACCCAAAAAAATATTTTCATATTTTATTGTCCCTTTGCAATAAATAGCGAGTGCGTCATTTATTCATTAAAAGTGGTTCAGTTTTCATTAGATCGTGATCTATAAGTGTACTGTGTTATTGTGTAAATTGCAAATATTTTGTGAAAATTAAAAAAATTGGAAAGCCATAACAGAAATAAGTTTTGCTATAAAAAATACGCAACTTTTAATAGCGAACGAAAAAATGTACATGTCTGATTGAAACCTGCAAGAAAGATATAAGTGCAGTGTGCAGTTTTTGTGTCTTAAGTATTTTATTATCATCTTTTATTAAAATAAAAACCAGTCAATAAAAACAATTGTAAATAATTTCAACGTAAATCACAAAAAAATGGCCAATAAAATTTTAAAATATTTGACAATTGTAAACAATTTGCAACGTAAGTCATAAAAAAGGGTCAATAAAATTTTAATAAATTTGGTTGAAACAATTATCGTCGTTTTTATCGGGGTGTATCAGATCGCAGTACACGAGCCAGAACACGAATTTAAAATATAACTGAACTCGAACCTGTTTATTGTACATGTTCTATTTTTTCTAAGTACACGAGCCAGAACACGACTTAAAATATAACGGAACTCGAACCTAATTATTGTAAATGTTCTGTTTTTTCTTAGTACACGAGCCAGAACACGACTTAAAATATAACTGAACTCGAACCTGTTTATTATACATGTTCTGTTTTTTCTCAGTACACGTACCAGAATACGAACTTCAAATAAAGCAACACTCGAATCTGTGTGGTTTATGTGTGTTCGAAACAAAAAATACGTGATACAAAAATGTTCGTGTAAATAACGAAATATTAAAACGAACACAGTCATGATTGTGTTGGGCACCGTAGAAAATTTAGAAACGCACATAATTAATACGAAAATAAAGATATGTGTTGGCTGCTTTTGAATAGTACATTGTGTGTTTCATGTGTGTATGTGTGTATTTTAATAGACATTGAATCAACGTTTATTCAAAAACTCAGACTTAGCGGAGTTGTTGTGGTACAAGCCGACGAGTCTACTGATACCAGCGCTCACGAGCATCTCATCTCAAAAGTGAGGTACACTGACGGGTGGGAAATAAAATAGGACTTTTTATTTTGTCTGCCACGACCTGGTAAAACTTGCATATCCGGCATAGAGATTCGCTCATTTAAATTAGATCAAAAGAAAAATGCCGGACAGGAATACTAATACTTTAACGTCTTCGGACAAAATTGAAAGCTTGTTCACTAAGTTGGTGTTATGGATCAGCCACGCTGTCAACGGTAGTACTAAAATGTTTCCAAATGTCATGGCTGACGATTCAAAAAAAAAAAAAACGATTAAGAAAATTATAGTCGATCTAGACCGACTTTACGATACCCTATACCATGGTTTAGAGACCCTATCGCTTCGGTCCAACTAATTGAATATAGAAAATAAACATAAACCAAATTTGAGTGGCATTGTTATTAATTTTTTTGGCTGCAGATATGAAAAAGTTCAGATAAGGTGATATATTTATATGGGGACTAGGCCGAATAATGGACCGATCCTGACCATATTTGGCAAGTCACTTCTATTTTGAAAAAATATATACAAACCAATTTTGAATAAAATCTGTGCAATATTTTTGTTTTTTGATAGATTTTAGTGAAGATCGAGAAGCAGCTCTATATCGAGCCTATGACTTAGAATTTTCCTAAAGGGATTATTTTTGGACTACTGATAAATGGATATAATAAGCATATACAAACTCAAGTTGACTGAGATATATATGATAATTTGGAGCTTATGGCAATTTATGTCGATTTCATAGGGCTCATTTGTGTGGGGACTAGGTCTGAACATCGACCGAATTTCGCCAATTTCATCCTACGGCCGATAAAAGCTTATATACCAAATTTCATCAAAATATATTCATATTTGCGACCTGTAGTTTGATTACAAGGTTTACATGGACACAAAGACGGATGCACGGACGGACATCGCTAAATCGATTCAGAAAGTGTTTCTGAATCGATCGGTATAAAACAAGTAAGAGTGTTAAATTCGGCTGTGTCGAAACTTGGATACCCTCCACCTCGGCTTGAGTCTTGATAATAAATGTAAATGAAAAAGTAAACAATTTGTTAAACTTAATACCAAATAATTTCAGCAAATTCTTTGGGTTGGTTTCGGATTTATTTCGGTGTTTGCTTTTTTGTCACTGTGGTTGGTGATCTGCATGCATTTAGGTTATATACCTATATGCATGCGTTTCCGGTTATATGACATAACTTCTCGTTTAATTTAGTTTTTGTAATCAAATAGCTCGCCCTAACCTCCATTGCAAAGGTAATGGTTGTGTAGGGTGGCTACATGCATTAAATCGTGCTAATAACCAAAAAAAAATGCTCTCTCAACTTTTTTATTAAAATATTGCCATATTTGGAAGACATAGAGAATAAATTTATAATAATAAGAAATAATCAAATTAGGGATGCCAAACGCAAAAAACCAAATGTCCCAAACATTTTAAATAAAATAATTTGTTATCATTATTTTCCGAAAAACTTCAAATTTTCATCCAAAAAAAATTGTGTAAACTTCTATATAAATAACATTCTCATCAAATTGCGTTTATTTATGTAACAGTTTTTGTGTTCGCAATTCTTAAATATCATTTGAGGTTTTCTAAAATTCATTGAATTTAAATTAATGTTTTCTGTAGTGCGATTCTGTAAATTTCAACGATCCGACAATCGCAAAATATACAGACAGCTATTGTTGTTTGCACTAAGGATTAAGTGATTCACTAAGTACATACATCTTAACGACAGTCGACAAATCTATTTTTCTATTTCTTTAAATTGTAAACGAGTGGCATCTCTGTCGAAATTAGCGAAAAACACAAAGAACAGACTTAAAATTTAAGCGGCTACAGCTAAAATTATGTCTTAATCCAACATCGAGGTCGCAATCTTTTTTATCAATATGAACTCTCCAAAAAAATTACGCTGTCATCCCTAAAGTAACTTATTTTTTTAATCGTTACTGCGTGTTTTACAGGATGATTTTATGTTTATGTTTAATATCTTTATTATTTTACTAATATTTCTGTTTATTTATTTGAAAATGAAATAATGAATTGAATATGCTATTTAATTTTTTTATTTATATAAAAAAGTTTTTTAATAACAGCAAAATATGTTCACTATTTTATGATTTTTATTTATGTATGACGACATTTCAACCAAAAAATTTAAGTTTTTATCGATTGAATAAACAATACAAACATGGTTGTCGTTTAGATAACAACAACAGCTGACTTTAACAATAGAGAATATCGTTTAAAAATTTTACTGATAATTTTGCAATTTTCTTTTTTTAACGATTCGACTATCGTTAAAAGAAGTTACTGAATCGCGGTACTGAAAATTTATTAGTTTCTCATGAATGGCAATATTTTTTTTAAATGTAAACATTTTTAAATGTAAACATATTTGGTGTTTTTTTTTTTAATTTCAATTTGTGTTTAACGAATAAAATTTATATATTAAAGATGCAATCGGTGTCTTCTAAATTTAAAATTATTATTTCTGACGTTTTGATATGATTTTCTGAAGTTCAGTTAATATTTTCTAATTTATAATTGGAAATTTTAATTCCAGTTTTTAGAATTGATATTTTCTAAAATTTGAATGGAAAATTTAAAAAATGCAATTTTGTATTTATGTGAATAATAATGCTTTAGTAATTATAAACAATTTTTAAAAATTAGATGTAATCGCAATCAGATATTTTGTAGGTAAAACAGAATAATAATTCTATATAACTATGTAGAACTTTTTTGAAAGCAAAAAACTCATTGATAACTCGATAACTCTATTTTGTAAAGACAACAAAAAGTTAATATGCCAAACTTATGTTCATATTTGTAAAAGAATAATGAAAAAACGTATGAAATAAAAGACCAGTCCGTGTATACTCTTAACTTTGTGCTGTATGATATATATTTGAAAATATTTAATTCTAATTAGAACAAAAATTGTGGCGCCATCTACTGTGGCATAGTCACGCTGAGCAAACTGAAGTGACACTCTGTTAATGCAAACGAAATGTATTTAACCCACAACAAAATATTGCAGAAATTTATGTAAATAAAATAATATACCGATTTATTTCTAACATGCAGTTATTATGGATATACATATATAGAATATATATATATAGAATATATGTATATAATTTATATTATTTCATATGTGTGTGTATGTATATGTAAATATTACACACACAAAATACAACATCAAACTTTATTTTTGAGTTTTTCTCTTTAAATATATTAACACATAAAAATTTTTTTTGCTAAATTTACATTGTTTTTTTTTTTTATTGAAAACTACATAGGTATTTTAGCATTACTTGCTTTAGATGCTGGTGAATTTTTACTCCCTTTATATTAACACGTAGTGTCTGCTTGTCGAAAAAATTTTGGATCGATTTTAACCCCTTTCCTGTGAGCCAATCGATCTTAAAGTTTGCAGGCAGGCTCGTGGCAATGACGGAAATGATCTAATAAATTTTTTTAGTGATGCCAAAACTATGGAAACTGTTAAAATTTTCTACCAGAGTTGATAAACAAAATGTACAAAGGGTTAGTTTTTATTATATTATTACCACAATGACCACCAAAACAACAAGTCCAGCTATGACAACAATACAACATTAAGAATAACAACAAGAACAATATAGAAACATATTTTTAATTTTTTTTTAATTTTTCAGAGATTTCCCTGGACCTATTTCACCGATTTTAATGATTTTTGAAATAGAAATCTTTCCACGAATTTTGTGAATCATTCTCTCTGAAAATGATCACCTTAGCTATCCTATTGAGTGCATGATGTTGACAAGAACAACATAGAAAATTATATTTTTTCAAGACTTTTTTTAGTTCTTCGGGCCGTGATCGACCGATTTGGACGATTTTAAACAGCAAACTTCTCAGGATATTAGTAAATCATTTTTTATATCAACGAGCACCCTAGCTACCCTATTGATGCCGTCATCGTGATTTCCACAGACGGACAGACGGACATCGCTATATCAACTCCGGTTGTTATAAGGATCACAAATATATATATTTTATGGGGTCCAAAATTTTTTTTCTAATTATTACAAGCGGAATGACAAACGTATATATACCCTCTGCACACTGGAGTGGAGGGTATAAAAAGGTGGGTCTAGATCAAATATTTTTGGTAGTTACAAACAGCAGCACAAAGTCATTATACCCAAACCACATAGTGGCCTAGTGTTCTAGGCGCCCTTAGGACAACTCCAATTAGGAACGTGATATTTGAAACAAATATAAGGACAATACTATACAATACAATAGAGATAGACTTCGCGATAGCCAAATTATTTAAATCTATCTTATTTACAGACAATTTTCTACTCTTTAAACGCTTTAAATAAATCTATTAATCAGAAACACTTTCCCAAACTACCATCAACGCTTACCCGTATAGTACAAGCATGCGAGAATGACAACATTCCATACAATTTTAAGCTACAAGCTTTTAACAATTTCCGAAATTGGAACATCAACCCAATTACAATAAATACATCCCTCAATGAACTGAAAAAATCACATACAAACAAAACGGCTTGCCAATAAAAATTTCTAGAAATTGGTAATAAAGGGAGTACTGATACGATGCACTATGGGGTATTTGTAACGAAAAGCTAGCATTAAATAAACGGGTCTTCCGATCCGCGTAAATAATTGTACTATTTAGTTTTCGGGATCGTTGATTTCAAATCTGAAGTCAAAATTTCGAACTTCAAAATGGCGGACACAAAATGGCGGACCATTTTTTTTTCAAACCTAAGCGCATTTCCACTAAACTTTGTCTTAAGGGGTTTTCGGTGTCGCTGAATTCGAATCTGAATTCAAAATTTCAAAAATCAAAATAGCGGACACAAAATGGCGGACCATTTTTCTCAAAACTAAGTGCATTTCCACTAAACTTTGTCTTAAGGGGTTTTCAGGGTCGCTGATCTCAAATCTGGAGTCAAAATTTCAAAAATCAAAATAGCGGACACAAAATGGCGGACCATTTTTCTCGAAACTAAGTGCATTTCCACTAAACTTTGACTTAAGGGGTTTTCAGGGTCGCTGATCTCAAATCTGAAGTCAAAATTTCAAAAATCCAAATGGCGGACACATTTACAGCAAACTGATTTCCTATCTCAGGTCCAAATTTGTATCACTGTAAATTTTTGGTGTTTCGTATTGTAAAAATAATAAACTGAGCATACAAAGAGCTTCATAAAAGTTTAACGTGACATTTTGGTTGAAACTTTTTATAAGAAGCATTTGGTTTTCCGATTTCATTTCGTTTCATTCATTTAAGTTTAAACTGAATTTGCTATGGGCTGGGTTTAACAAGTAAGCTTACCTAAGACAATTGGTATTTTGAAATAAAATGTTCAGTTCGTTTTCTTAGGTGCCCAAAAATATGTCCATTTATGGAATTTATGCAAACAAGTTGTTGCAAAAATTAGATTGCATAAAGAAGGATAACTAACTGTTTAAGAAAGACGCTAGCAAAATTTAAAGACGAATTTAAAAAAAAATTGGATAAAAAATGGCCGCGATGAAAGCTGCTTTTTAGATAATGAAATTACCCAGAAATGGTTAAAATCGTCAATCAATTTTTATATAAAGACTAACAAGAGAGGTCGACCGCAAAAGCCTTTTGGGATCTGCAACGATCGCAGTAAACGGCTGAAAACCGAGTGTTTGAGGAAGCTAAGTTCTGTTGAAGATGGTAATTTTGTATGAACAGTTGGTAATGTTGATGCAATTGATGAAGTATGCAATGAAGATGATTCCGCAGAGACATCATTTATACATTTGGCAGTTCTGCTGTTTTTTTTTTTGGAGAAAAAACAAAAGGGCGAATTTTGATATTAGCAGGCCACAATGAAGCTTTAATTATTTCATTATAAAAGCATGGTGAAATGCCTATTTTGAAGTTCACATGATTGTGTGTATTAACATCAGAATGTTTTTCTATGTAAGCAATAATTTTATCAGTATCAACAGAGATTTTAAACGAAGAGAGATATAAATATCTCATTTTTACAACTACATCAGGGATGCAAAAGTTGGTACAATTGTACTTTTTTAGCACTATTTGAAAGTCAAAAGTACAATAGCACCGCAATGACTAATTTAGCACTATTTAAAAATTTTCTAAATTTTAATACATGGCACGATTGTACTTTAAAGAATTCTGTTTCATCATTATCCCATTTTTTTGTTATCGGTGAATTTTTTATTACAACTCTTTGTTAACACTTCGTTGTGCATTGTTTGCACATTTTAGAGTTGGGCTTAATCGTTCATTTGGTTGACTCGGTATTGGACAAAAACAAAATTCCGATAAACAATATGATTGACGTAACAAGAGATAATTGTGCTGTTATGATGGGTGCAACAGCAAAATTAAAGGCTCTAGTTCCAAATTTATTTACTAATGGAATTTGGGAACAGTGGGAGCCACTTCAACTAAACGATTTTGAAGCTGATTCCCAAAATGTAAGAATCAATTTAATTTTATCATGATTTTCAAATCCACTTTATAAAATTATATTTTTATTTCTACAATATGTCTTAAAAATTATAAACACTATAAATTTAGAAATACAATCCGAGGATGCCAGAAGGCATATTTTTTAGATCGCTTAAAATTTTTGTTTAGACAGATAGCTCGTAATTATAAGGATAAGGATATTTTAGATGAAAGTGATATATTCCAAATCAATATCAATGAAAACCACATTCCTATGGACGAAATATATTGTGGAACAGAAATTGATGTATACATATCCTTAAATAATATTCAAAATAGTATTGTCATGGAGTTTAAAGAAATTGCAAAAAAATATTACTTCAAATTCTGCGAAGTCTTGAAAGCAAAAGTTGATTTCAATAATGAAATGTTATTATGGTTTAACAAGTTTACGGCAGAAAATATTAAAAATGTTTCCTAATGAGAAAAAAAAATATTGAATCTATAAACAACCAATTTCAAGCGCTGGCGGATGTAGAAATTATTAAGTCTTTAAAAAACGACAACATATGTACTTTTTGGTCGAAGGTTTCAGAAATGAAAAATGAACTAAATGACCCATGTTTACTGATATTTCGAGAATAGCTAGAGGAATATTATCCCTTCCACATTCATCTTCAAATGTGGAAAGGATATTTTCGTATCAAAATATAATAAAAACGAAAGAGATGAACAGACTGGTCGTTTCGACTGTCTCCAAACAAAGGATTTGCTTAAGTCATCTAATTCGTGCTGCTACAACTTAGAAATGACTAAGAATATATTAGCAAGAAGTATATCATAAATAATCATTTTTATGTATTCAGATCTCAACAACTAATAGTCTTTTGAACTTGTGTACCTTTTGAAATTAAATAATTATATTAATTGTTAAGTTTATCTACACGGAAGTACTTAGTACAAATGAACTTCAATATGCCTTTTTGTTAATTGTTAAGATTTTGCACACACATATATATATATATATATGTACAAATGAATTATTATATACCTGTTTAGTTAACTTTTAATAAAAATATTCTAAAACAATAAAAAAAACGAATTTAGTACAATCGGACTGAAAAAAGTGCACTTTTTCTTGAAAGTTAGTACAATTTTGCATCCCTGAACTACATTGAGTTCAACGTTATCATTTTCTCCCACAGCAATCACATGATTTCTTCGTCTGCGCCTGCGAACACTAGGTAATTCGTTTTGATGGCTATCAGACTCATACGTGTTTGAAGCAGTAGTAGGAAAAGACATTAAAGGAGAACCAGCATCATCACCACACTGATTGTCTGTACCAGCAACAACAACATTATGTTGCAATTGTTTCCCAACTATTACATTTTTAGCATTTACACTTGTTTTTTTATTCGAATGCATTTTTGTTTGATTTTTGGAAGTTTCAAGGATTTTTAGCACCTTATTTTAATTTCTTTAACATCTTCACTTATTTTTGTAGCAATTGGTTGTTTTAGCTCACTCAATTCAGTTTTTAGCGAAAAGATATTTAAATGTAAATCTGATGAAACTTTTAAACAATCATTGCAATTAAACACAATATTATGATTTTGCACGTCGTTTTTCTTCAATATTTACACAGAAGAAAGGAAATTTTGCTCTGCATACATGTTATGCTATAAATTTCGTAACCGAATTAAAGTACTTCGCGCACAAAGTATTAGGCGGAGGACCCATTGTACACGTCTCAACGATTTGAGTGGCATTGTAGTTACTTTTTTTTTTGCCGGCAGATTTGAAAAAGTTCATATCGGATGCTATATTTTCATGGGGACTGAGTCAAAAAATGGACCGATCCTGAAACGTATATAAACCAAATATGAAAAAAATTTATGTAATGGATGTAATAAGCACACACTAACAAAATTTGACCGAGATCTATATGACAATTTGGATCTGATGGCAATTGAAGTCGATCTCATAGAGGTCATTTGCATGGGACCATGCACGGATATTTACCAATATCAATAGCTTTCGTCCTATGACTAATAAAAGCTTAAATACCAAATTTTGACAAAATTTATTCGTTATTTCGACCTGTAATTTGATTACAAAGTTAACAAGGTTTAACTCAATATTTCTATCAATAAAAAACTTTTTAGTTTTATTAGTCCTTACTGGAAAGTAAAATGATCTCCATAATTTTCTTCAGTAAATGGAATGAGTACATCATCTAACTGTTCTATATAATCTAATAATTCTATATAAATGAGAGAACTCCCTTTATCCAATCCAAAATCCAATTTCACAATACAATCATTTTTTTAATATTCGAGTACTAGGTGTACACCGGTGTGCTTCGCTACACCCTCCCCTCCCCCCGCTCCTCCCTTCCGAATCGTTATGAAAGGGCTCACGCAAAGTCCCAAGGTTAATACAGTAATTCAGATATATCACATTTAATATTAAGTTTGTGTGGGGGTACCACGGGCATTTGTCTAATCCCGCCCATTTTTTTGTCTGACTACTCACGTTAATAATAGATGACCTGAGACAAATTTGCAAATCTTTCTCTATCATATTACTTAATATATATGATATTAAAAATTTTCTTTGAATTGGAGGTGCCACGACCACTAAAAATATTTAAAAAAATTAAAGCCTGTAGCACTCCCTTATCCGCAGTAAGACTATGTGAAAATTTCAGGAAGATCAGATGAGTAGTTACGGAGATTACCTCCTACAAACAAACAAACAAATAAATATTACCTCTTTGTTATGTTAGTATAGAATATTAGTATACATTTTTTTATTTCAATGCTTGCTGATGCTGATATACAATGTTTTTTGTTTTTTCGTTCGGTACAACAATTATCAGATTTTTCGGCGTTCCTACCCTGGAGCAAGGTACATGTAGCTGCCCATGAGAAGAAGATGGATTATCAAAATTAGATCTGGCAACACTTAACTATTGGCCTTGAACTTAGAATATCAATTGGAAATTTTTCATTTGAGCGATTTTTGATTTTGCCCATTTTTTATTTTGAATATTTTTTTTTGGGCAATCGTTATTTTTCGCGATTTTTGGTTTTGGTGATTTTTGATTTTGGCGATATATCTTGCACAACAAATCACATTGATAACTAATGAACTTGTCAAAAGACTGTCGCTTTCATAGTGCTTCATATTTTTTACATAGGAGGTGCCACGCTCACTAATCCCATCCCGCCCAATTTTTATTGGACTACTCACATTAATATCTGATGGAGTCATGTAAAATGTCGAGTCTTTCCCTTTTATAGTACACCAGTTATATGATATTAGATATCTACTTTGCATGGGCGGTGCTACGCCCACTGCTCGGATCACGCCCATTTTTTTGTTCGACTAATCAGACAAAGAACCTATGGGCTCACGCAAAGCCACAAAGCTCTCTCTTTTACAGTACTCCAGATATATGACATTAAATAGTTACTTTGCATGGGTAGTGCCACGCAGTTATATGATTTCATATATTTACTTTGTATAGGCGATGCCACGCCCACTGCTCCGATCACGCCCATTTTTTGTCTAACTAATCAAATGAATAACTTATGGGCTCATACAAAGTCCCAAGACTCTCACTATTACAGTACTCCAGATATATGGCATTTTATATTTAATTTGTATGGCAGGTGCCACGCCTATTGGTCCGATACTGCCCATTTTTTGTCTGACTTCTTACATTAATAATAGGTGCCATCAGACAAATTTGGAAACCTCTATCTATCACAGTACTCGAGATATATAATATTGAACTCTTACTTGTATGGGAGGTACCCCGCCCACTTATCTGATCCCGCCCATTTCCGGCGTAGCTACTAATATTAATAATAGGTGACCTCACACAAATTTGCAAAGCTCTCCCTATCTTAGTACTCAATATATGTATATGATATTAAAAATTTACTTTGTGTGGGAGGTGCCACGCCCACCAAAAATATTTAAAAAATTGTAGCCTATAGCACTTCCCATATCCGCAGTAAGACTCTTTGAAAATTTCAGGAAGATCAGATGGGTAGTTACGGAGATTACCTCCTACAAACAAACAAACAAACAAACAAACAAACAAACACACATTACCTCTTTATTATATTAGTATAGATATATTTGCTATTGACAGAACTTTTTAGAACCACTAGGTGTGCTGAGAGTTTAAAAAGCTAAAAATACTTGGAAAACTTTGAAGAAGTCAAAAATAAAATTAGGTGTTTTTTTAATTACTACATCTCTTTCAATTGCATTTCAGAAAACATCAATTGAATTTCAGAAAGTATCAATTGTATGTCAGAAAACGTTAATTGATTTTTAGAAAATATCAATTGTATTTCAGAAAGTATCAATTGTATTTCAGAAAACATCAATTGATTTTCAGAAAGTATCAATTGTGTTTCAGACAACATTAATTGGTTTTTAGAAAATATCAATTGTATTTCAGAAATCATAAATTGACTTTCAGAGAGTATTAATTGAATTTCAGAAAACATCAACTGAATTTCAGAAAGTATCAATTTTGTTTCAGAAAACATCAATTGATTTTCAGAAAATATCAATTGTGTTTCAGAAAGTATCAATTGTATTTGAGAAAACATCAATTGACTTTCAGAAAGTATTAATTGAATTACAGAAAACATCAACTGTGTTTCAGAAAGTATCAATTGTATTTCAGAAAGCATCAATTTAGTTTCAGAAAGTATCATTTGTATTTCAGAAAATATCAATTGAATTTCAGAAAATATCAATTGAGTTTCATAAATTATCATATGTATTTCAGAAAATATCAAATGTACTTCCGAAATTATCAAATGTATTTAAGCAATTATCAAATGCATTTCAGAAAATATCAACTGTATTTCAGAAAACATCAAATGTATTTCAGAAATTATCAAATGTATTTCAGAAACCAACAAATTTATTTCAGAAAATTTTAAATGTTTTTCAGAAAACAGCAAATGTATTGCAGCAATTATCTAATGTATTTCAGAAAACATCAAATTTATTTCAGAAAATTTTAAATGTATTTCAGAAAACATCAAATGCATTTCAGAAATTATCAAATGTATTTCAGAAACCAACAAGTTTATTTCAGAAAAATTTTAAATGTATTTCAGAAACCAACAAATTTATTTCAGAAAAATTTTAAATGTATTTCAGAAAACATCAAATTTATTTCAGAAAACAGCAAATGTATTTCTGAAATAATCAAATGTATTTCAGAAAATATCAAATGTATTTTAGAAAACATCACCTGAGTCTCAGAAAAATAGTCAGAACGCTATATAAAAATATATTTTCTTAAGTATTACACTGGGTTTGCAATATTTCTTGAAAACTACATATCGTCACCTAAAATGCAAAAAGGCCGTAGCTAATATTCTTAATTTTTTACAGGAGAAGCAAGAAACATCATAAAACCCAAACTTGAAAATCAAGCCGAAAAATAAAGATGGATTTTTATTTATGAAAACAAATTTATGGTAAAATCGTAGTTTTAAAGTAAAAGGCCGTAACTACAATACAAAAAGGCAATTTTGAACTTTTTGTTAGTTACGGCCTTTTGCATTTTAGATGACGTTATAAACGTGTTTTTTTCAAAAGGATGACTTCAAAATCGGTCAAAATTCTATCCTGGTGTTTATATTGTAGCTGATTAACACATGAAGTCCTCATCTTCTTTCGACTAAAAGGCCGCCCTTGATAATTTATTTTCCAATGCTTAACAAATAAGTCCAAATATTGCTAAATATTTTCTGCGACCCCAAATCACTAATAGATATAATAATAACTTTTCGGTGTTGTATGGTAAACTACTTTTCAATAGATATTTTTTGAAATTAATTTGATATTTTCTGATATACATTTGATACTTTCTGAAATACAATCGGAAAAGGTGTAGATGTTTACACATCTCCCCTGTAATCGGACTCACTTTGATTTTTTTGTTTAATATGCTTGAATACCATCAATATCCATCAAGATTAAACTTCTTTTCGACACTGAATATAATTTTTTTTCCACTCTTCTTCATCCGCTAATCTTGAAGTTCAGGTTTCGGGATCATTTTTTTTCTTGTGGTTATGTTTAAAGCTTCACTAAAAATTTGGTTAGTTTGTCTAACTGTCACGTCTAGATTTAATCTTGACTTTATTTGGCCACAAATTATGTTTTTTAAGACAGCAAGACGTTGGACCATTTTTTGATTATGTCTGCACATGAGAACTACGAGTATAATATATTTACCAGCTACTAGTTTATGAATATCTAAAGTGAATTCGGTTACTGATACATCGGTTATTTAAAACTTCTTATATTGAGCATCTTGACTAGCTATCTAGAATCTTACCGACCAAATTTCCAGCTGACAATTTTTTTTACCTAAACTCTGTATCACAAAATCCGTGTATAACATCCTTATTCTCCAAGCGAATTTTATTTCCATTATAAGGTAATCGTATTTTATATTTGCCAATCTCTTTTTCATATCTTGGTACAGTCTCAGTGTTATTGGGATAATTTATAAAACATTCACTGCTTACAATTGTAAGAAAATAAAAACTTAAAATGTTAAGTAAAAGTAGAACTTTTAATTGACACATTTCAATTTGATTATTTCGAGAACACTAAATGATTTACAATTTTGAACAGCGTTTTAAATACAGGTTGCAGTAAAAGAAATTTCTTACGAGGGTTGTTTGCAATTTTTTGGTTTAGTATATTGGAAAGAAAATTAATGGCCCGTAAGATTTAAGCTAATGTTTGCCAACAATTTCAAAAATCCATTATTCAATATATCTGTGGTCACAAGCAATAACCGCCTAACTCGAAAATCATGCTTTCGAGAAAAATAGCTTTTTATATAAATGTAATTGTAATCATTACGACTTAGATCAGTATGTTTTCATTAATAACTTTTTAATTAACAGTGTTAGAGAAATGGGAATTTCACGTAAATATAAAGATTTTTTTAGTAGAATATGATAGCATACATAACTCAAATCGTTCTTAAGTCGACTTAGGCGGTTATCGCTTGTGACCACAGATATATTATTTATAACAAGAGCGTTTTATTCTTTAATATCCGTTCATATCTTCATGTCAACATCTTCTTTATAAATAAAATCATAAATGCGTTTGCTTGTTACGGCTGATCTCTGGAACGATAAGGCATAAAATACTGAGAATAATTTTACTCTGTGATAGTTAACGACATATGACCCCAAATTAAGAATAAAAGAGAAAGAACGTTTGACGTTTGTCCATCTTCTTTAAATAGTAAACAAAAATATGAATTTTTTTTTTAAAACATGGGCTGGATCAGCAACATACAAAGTCAATATTTATCATAACATATCTACAGTACTTTGATTGCGATTATCTTAAAACTTGGCGTGAGTAAATAAATTAATGAATAAGTGAATAATGGCCATTTTATGAAAGGAAGATATTATGGATTTAAGTTGTCAAGCCAAAAATTATCTTGATTAGATTAGTGTGTTTGTCACTTTCCACACAAAGTAAACAGGAAGTTTCCATTTCCTAAAAAGAAATAGATTTTTAAAAATGATTTTATAGAGTCTTGTGGATACCTCTCTATAAGAAACTATAATTGTTTAAATGAATTTCCGTACATTGTGAAGATTTTTCTTCACAAATTTTCGGAACAGCCTCTTTTTGCATTCTTATCAGCGTTTGTGTAATTCTAACAATCAATGTTATCACGAGCAAAGCTTTTCATATTTGAAAAGTTAAGTTGCTTTTTATACAGACTATTACTGAAATTTGTACTACACTGTTGATTAATTGTTTATTAATTGAGACTGACGATTTATCAGTTTAATATAAACACACACAAATTGTAACGAAATTCAACTCAGTGGGATATTTGTACGGGAATCAAGTCTAAACATCAACTGATATTCTCCAAATCATATGTAACAATATTAAAATATACTTTCTTTTGCCACCTGTAGTATGTAAACAAGGTGTTAATGGACTCATGGACGGACCGACATACAGAGGGATATCGTTAAATAGACTCAGAAAATGCTACTGAATCTATCGGTATGATAAAAGGTGGGTAAACAAATTTTGATAAATGCAAACCTCATCACAATCTTTAAGCATTTATGCTTTTATACTGATGTGTTTTGAAAAAATATTATATGGACAAAATAGGGTATTCAGAATTTGTCACAACCGAAAAAACACTCTAATCGGATTTATTTTTGTTAAATATTTATACGTTGTGTAAACAAAAACAAATACATTTTTTTGCTGACATATAAAGTCGCAGAGATCAGCTTTCATGTCAGTAAGATTTGATGATAATAAATATAAAGAATGCAAAAATTTAATTATGTTTTTCCCCGTCTAATGCTTATGACATACAGTGGGTGACAATAATATGAAAACTTGAACGGTGGATACCAAAAAATTGAATCATAAAATTAAAAACTATTTTATTAATTTTAAAATTTGTATATTTTATTTATTAGAAAACAAGTAAGAGTGTTAAATTCGGCTGTGCCGACTCTTTGATACCCTCCACCTCGGTTTTAGTATTGATAATAAATGTAAACAAAATATTTGAAAATGTAAACAATTTGTTAAACTTAATACCAAATTATTTCAGTAAATTCTTTGGTTTGATTTGGATTATTGTTTATTCCAAGAGTTGGTATATGGAACTTTCTCACATTAATAATTCGCGCTCCAGCGAGGAAAGATCGTTTTCCGCTTTTCTATTATTTCGGATGAAAGAAAACACGTTTCGGTGTTTGTTTTTTGGTCATCGTGGTTGCTGATCGGCATGCATTTAGGTTATATACCCATATGCATACGTTTTCGGTTATATGACAAAACCTCTCGTCTAATTTAGTTAAAGTTTTTGCAAATTAAATAGCTCGCCCTAACCTCCATTGTGAAGGTAGTGTGGCTATACGTGTAAAATCGTGCTTGTTTCTTTTAACTGGCCAAATAATTATTTTTTGCGGCCATATAGGTCGGATGAAGTAACAAAATAAAACCAAAAAAAAAGCTCTCTCAATTTTTATACCCTATACCACTATGTGGTTTGGGTATAATGACTTTGTGCTGCTGTTTGTAACTACCAAAAATATTTGACCAAGACCCATCTTTTATTATACCGATCGAAACGGAATCACTATCTGATTCGATTTAACGATGTCCGTCCGTCCGTCTGTGTGTCCATGTAAAACTTGTAATCAAACTGCAGGTCGCAAATATGAATATATGTTGATGAAATTGGGGAAATAAGTTTTATCGGCCATATGATGAACGCTATTGAAATTGGTGAGAATCGGTCCATGTTCAGACCTAGCCCCCATACAAATGACCCCTATAAAATCAACATAAATTGCCATAAAATCCAAATTGTCATATAGATCTTACTCAAATTGGGTTTGTATGCGTTTATTACATCTATTAATGAGTAGTCCAAAAATGATCCCTATGGGACAACTCTTAGTCATAGGCCCCATATAGAGCTGCTTCCCGATCTTCATTTAAATCTATCAAAAAACAAAAATATTGCACTGATTCTTCTCAAATTTTGTTTGTATATATTTTATTCAGGATCGATCCATTTTTGGGCCTAGTCCCCATATAGATATAGCATCCGATATGAACTTTTTCATATCTGCAGCCAAAAAGATTAATAAAAAAACCCACTCAAATTTGGTTTATGCTTATTTTCTATATCCAGTTAGTTGGGCCTAAGAGATAGGGTCCCTAAACGCATGGTATAGGGTATCGTATAGTCAGTCTAGACCGACTATAATTTTCTTACTTGTTTTTGTTAAAATATTGCCATATTTTGAAAATAAATTTTTTTTTTAAATACTTAAATGGAGTTTTCACTATTTACACAATACAATACAAAATCAAACCCAGTGATGCCAACTTTTGATTTTGAATTAAATTATGTTAATAAAATATATTTTCATTTATTGACTACAAATACTACTTACTATCTGGGAATTATTGTCGAACTTCAATGTTTTAGGTTTTAACTTACCTACAATGAAGTCATCATGAACACTGGTTCAAATTAGGGATGCCAAACGCAAAAAACCAAATGTTCCAAATATTTTTTATAAAATAATTTTTTATCTTTATTTTCTGAAAACCTTAAAATTTTCATCCAAAAAAAATTGTCAAAAATAATATATAAAATAACAATCTCATCAAATTGTGCTTTATTTATGTAACGATTTTTATGTTCCCAAATCTTAAATATCATTTGAGGTTTTCTAACCTTCATTGAATTTAAATTAAAGTTTTCTTATCCTGAAATGCTATTAGTTAATGTCTCCTCAATCGCAAAATTTTTTTTTTAATTTCAGTTGATTTTTTAAATGTAAAAATATTTGGTATTTTCTGAATTCCAATTTGTGTTTAAAGAATAAAATTTATATTTTAAGAATTCAATTGATGTCTTCTAAATTTCAAGTTATTAACGACGTTTTAATATGATTTTCTGAAATTCAACTGATATTTTCCAATTTATAATTGGAAATCTGAATTCCTATTTTTAGAATTGATATTTTCTTAAATTTGAATGTAAAATTTAAAAGGTGCAATTTTGTATTTATGTCAATAGTAATGAATTCAGTAATTATAAACAATTTTTAAAAATTATATATCTTAATATATAAAAACATTGGTGCGTATGTTGGTACTCTAATAACTGTTGAACCACTAATGCTAGCGACTTCGTATTCATACCATATGTTCCTTTGGTTCTCCGATTTGCATAACTTTTTTTTGTACCTGATAGGTGGCGCTGGGGTCGAGATTTTCCCAAAAAATTTATTTACGGTCCAATTTAGCTCAAATATATTATTATATTATTATATATTAGCAACATATATTATGTACATAACACTAAAGTTGCTGACAAAGTTTTTCACCTGTAGGTGGCGCTGGTGTTAAAATATTCAAGAAAACGTATATTTTTTTTCAGTCATATTCATAATATTATTAAATGCAATGTATTTAAGGCACAGAATCTTCTGAATAGCTTTTCGGGTGACACTGTAGTCTGATATTTGATTTTTGATCTGTGGGCGGAGGGGATGGCGAAATCAAATTTTAGTATTGTACCTAGATATTTGCTAAAATTTTCGAGGGAGTTCGTGCTTTACTTTTGCCCGACACTCGGTATTAAAATTTAAATGCAATATAAAATCCAGATGTTTTCTTCGGGCCAGCAACGCGGACCGGACTCAGCTAGTATGTACATATGTATGTAATCGCAATAGCTATGTAGAATAGTTTTGAAAGCAAAAAACTCATTGATAAACTCGGTAACTCTATTTTGTAAACACAACAAAAAGTTAATATGCCAAACTTATGGACATATTTGTAAAAGTATAATGGAAAAACGTTGACATTCATGTTAAAATAGAAATAACGATTGCGAAGCTAATTAAAACATAAATTGCGGCGCCATCTACTGTGGCATAGAAACACTGAGCGAAATGAAGTTTGATATCTAATTAAAAATTTTGACATTCATGTTAAATAGAAATAACGATTGCAAAGCTAATTAGAACCACAATTGCGGCGCCTTCTACTGTGGCATAGCAACACTGAGCAAAGTGAAGTGACACTCTGTTTGTTAATACGAAAGAAATGTATTTTCCCTAAAACAAAATACGTATTGGAGAATTTTATATAAATAAAATAATATACCGATTTATTTCTAATATGCGGTTATTATGAATATACATGCATGGAATATATGTACATTACTTTGTTACATACATACATATATGTAAATATTACACACAAAAAATACAACGTCAAAAGTTATTTTCGTATTTTCTATAAATAAATTAATACATAAAATCTTGTTTGGTAAAATTACATTGTTTTTTTTTATTAACTAGGTAGTTTAACATTAGTTGCTATAGATGTTGGTGAATTTTTACTCCCTTTATATTAACTCGTAGTGTATGCTTGTCGAAAAAGTTTGGATTGATTTTTAACCCCTTTCGCGTGACCCAATCTATCTGAAACTTTGCAGGCAGGATCGTGGCGATGACAAAAGTGATCTTGTAAATTTCTGTGGGATGCCAAAACAATGGAAACTTTAAAATTTTTCTACCAGAATTGATAAAAAAAAATTTACAAAGGGTTAGTTTTTATGACGCTTTTACCACAACGACCCCCAAAAATAACAAGTCCAGCTATGGCAACAATACAACATTTAGAATAACAAAAAGAACAATATAGAAACATCATATTTTTCATTTTTTTTTACTTTTTCAGAGATTTCCCTGGACCTGTTCCACCGATTTTGATGATTTTTAAAACAGGAAACTACCCATGGTCTTGTTGAATCATTCTCAATAAAAATGATCATCCGAGCTGTCCTACTGAGGCCATGATCGTGACAAGAATAACATAGAAAATCATATTTTTCAAGAGTTTTTTTATTCTTCATTCAGATCTCGGGCCCTATTTAACCGATTTGGACAATTTTAAATAGCAAACTTCTCAGAAAGTCGTGAATCATTTTTTATGCAAACGAGCACCCTAGCTTTCCGATTGGTTTCGCGATCGTGATTTCCACAGACGGACAGACGGACATCGCTATATCAACTCCGCTTGTTATAAGGATCATAAATATATATATATATATATAATTGGGTCCAGAATTTTTTTTCTAATTATTACAAACGGAATGACAAACTTATATATACCCTCTGCACACTCGGGTGGAGGGTATAAAAAAGGAAAATTTTAACATAAAATAGCTCAATTTCAGAAAAAGTATTCATTTTTATGCTGTTGACAAAATATAGGAAACCTTTACTCTACAATAATTGAAAACATTCCCTGCATTTTTGGTTTCAATATTTTGCTGGGTAACCATTATTTTTTAGTACAGCTTCACAACGCCGAGACATGAACTCAATAAAATTGTTGATGAGATCTGTCTTGTTTGTGTAATTTCGTGTCCGTAGATTTTCTAACTGCATTAGAGCCATTCGGTTAAAACTTTGAATATGTGTTTTGGGTTATTGTCATGTTGAACTTCCAGTTCAGAGGCATATTTTCCTCCTCGTATGAATACATTACGTTATTTAGAATTTGCCTGTGTCCAATTCCAATTAGAGTATCCTTTACTACATGGCCAATTCCTTGGCCCGAAAATAACCCTACCGCCAAATTTTCTACCAGAGCTTACAGTTCTATTTGTATATTTTGGGTCTAGTCGGCTCCCCATTACTCGAGCGCAACGATACAATGTCCCGAAATCGATATCTTCAAAATATACAAATTCCTGAAAGAAAATTTTCAGTAAAATTACATCAAACTTGAAATAGGAGTAAATTTTCACACATTTATATAGAAAGTAGCTGATCTGTAGTTCGCCAACTGCTCAATTATTGACACACTAAAAATTCATAGAGTGCATATTTTCGTACATTTGTATGGAAACTGACTGATCTTTTTTGAGTTGTAGTTCGCCAACTGCTCAATTATTGTTAGAATGCTTGGATATGTTAATGTCCTCTTATTTGCATGTGTGCCTTAAATATATTTTGTAAATCGATGTCAAACTTGCATGAAGTGCATTTTTTCATATATTTGTACGAAAAGTGGTCGATCTGGGTCGAGTAGTAGTTCGCCAATTGCACAATTATTGTCAGAATACTTTGAAATTTTAAGAAGATTATCTCGATATATTTGCAACTACAAGCGGTAAAAAACTTTAGCAAGTCGTGATGGAAATTTTTTTTTTAAATTATATCAAACTTGAAATAAAAGCAAATTTTCACACATTTGTGTAGAAAGTGGCTGATCTTTTTCGAGCAGTTGTTAGCACAGAGCTTAATTTTAATTGGAATGACTTAATTTTCTAAATGTGTTATAAGGTCAATTAAAAATGTATTTTTTATTTTTTGTCAAGTGGTAGTTTCTCCAAGATTCAATTTTTGCCAGAATGCTTTGAAACTTGAAGGAAGCGTTCTCTTTATATATACAGCTCTAACGAATATAATTGTTTGTTAAGTCGTTGTGGAAAATTTTCTGGAAAATATCATCAAACTTCAAATAAGAGCATATTTTCACACATTTGTATAGAAAGTGGTCAAGACCAGTATTAGTGCTATACCAACGCCACAATTTTGGTCGGAATGGTTTAATAGTTTTTATGAGTAATCTATGAATATAGTCAATTACAAACAGTGAAAAAATTAAAAAAAATTTTTAAATTTTTTTACACTTCTTGCAAAATTTCCGATCTTTTTCGAGGCCAACATTTTTGCCGAAATGTTTTGAAGTTTTGAAAACATATCTTCTACATAAATATATTCAAATTAAAATACTAAAAGTTTTTTTCCAAGTGTTATTCAAAATTTTTTTGTAAATAGGCATTAAACATATACGAAGAACATATTTTCATACATTTGAGTGGAACGTGGATGATCTTTTTCGAGTAGAAGTTAACCCACTCCATAGTTTTTATCAGAATGCTTCTATATTTCAGGAGACTAATCCATCTATAATATTAATAGGCTAGGCGATTTCTTGTGACCGATGTTTTGTTCTACCATTTTATCTCGATTATGACCAAGCGTATATTATTTGAAAGGTATTTCTTTTTGGCGGTTTTGCAGATTTAGAGATTTTTTAATTTTTTCCTTTATTTTGAGTAAATTGCATTTAAAGTTGCTACTAACACATACATAAAATTATACAATGCTATGTGCGTGTTTATTGAATTTGTGAATGTGTTTGTAATAAAAATTAGTTTGTTTTTTTTGTTGATTTGTGAATTGGCTATAATTAATTAGCATAATTTTAGAGTCTTTATTTAATGAAAAAATAAAATTTCCTAGAATATGTACTCGAATTTCGAGGGCTGGAATCTGCTAGTTAATATAACTAACGTCAAACTATATAAAATCATATCATGTATTTTTGGAAAAACTTTTTTTAGATGAAGTCAAACATCTATGAAGTGAATATTTTCATACATTTGTATGGAAAATCGTCGAGCTTTTTCGAGTAGTAGTTTGCCTTCGCCATTAGGACACTCCGATTCAAGTAAAATTTAAGGATGATAGTCTTGGTATCTGTTTTTACGACTCGAGCTACACGTTGAGCTCGACTAGCTCATTTACTACTCGAGTAGCTGGAGTTTCGAGTAGCTGAAGTAGATCGAGTATTCGAGCTTGACCGTAAGCTCTGGTAGAAACGTTGTTCTATCATAGCCTCTTAAATTAAACTGGTAGTCATCTGAAATGAGAACAGTATTCCAATTCTGTCTTGAGCAGTTCATGTGTACTACAGCATAATTTATGCAAGCAAGGCGCTTTTTTTCTGATATCACAGGATCTAGATCAGTCTCAATTGCTCGTCGCGACATATGTCGAGCACATATTTTTATTTTCAGAATGATCTCTTTAGTTAAAATTTTTGGTCGTCCTTATAACTCTCTTGCTATTAAATTATCCTGTGTTTGACCACGTTTTCCGGAGCCTGTCCCCTAAATTTTGAGTCGCTACCATACCTCTTTGACGATATTTCTTGACAATTTTTGATGTGTAAACATCCATGCGCTCAGAGGGGGTAAAATTCAATTTCACAATACAATCACAAAAACAGCGTAAGGGAAAATCGGTGTGTGGTATATGTAAGTGAATTGGTGTATTTATTAAGCAGAACCGCCGAGTTCGCCGTCTGTTCAGCAAAATCACAAATCTTTTTCGCTAATTTTGAATATTCAAGCTATTGACCGCTAGGTGTGCTGTGAGCTTAACATGCTCACAAACTTACAGAGTTGTTTTTTTTTATTCACATATCTATTTGCTATTGACAGAACCTTTTTAGTCAGCAGAACCGCTAGGTGTGCTGTGAGTTTAAAAAGATAAATACTAGGAAAACTTTGAAGAAGTCAAAAATAAACTTAGGTGTTTTTTTAATTACCACACCTTTTCCAATTGTATTTCAGAAAACATCAATTGAATTTCAGAAACCATCAATTGAATTTCAGAAAGTATCAATTGTATGTCAGAATACATTAATTGATTTTCAGAAAGTATCAATTGTGTTTCAGAAAATATCAATTGTATTTCAGAAAACATCAACTGACTTTCAGAAAGTATCAATATTGTTTCAGAAAACATCAAATGATTTTCAGGAAGTATCAACTGTGTTTCAGAAAACATCAATTGAGTTTCAGAAAATATCAAATGTATTTCCGAAATTATCGAATGTATTTCAGCAATTATCAAATGTATTTCAGAAAATATCAACTGTATTTCAGCAATTATCAAATGTATTTGAGAAAATATCAACTGTATTTCAGAAAACATCAAATGTATTTCAGAAATTATCAGATATATTTCAGAAACCATCAAATTTATTTCAGAAAATTTTAAATGTATTTCAGAAAACTTCAAGTGTATTTCAGCAATTTTCTAATGTAATTCAGAAAACATCAAATGGATTTCAGAAAACATCAAAGGTATTTCAGAAATTATTAAATTTGCTTCAGAAAATATGAATTGAATTTCAGAAATTATCAATTGACTCTCAGAAAAAAAGTCAGAGCGCTATATAAAAACATATTCTTTTAAGTATTACACTGCGTTTGTAATATTTCTTGAAAACTATATATCGTCACCTAAAATGCAAAAGGCCTTAACTAATATTTTTATTTTTTTTTTTTTACAGGAGAATCAAGAAACATCATAAAACAAAAACTACTTTAAACTTAATACCCAAATTTTAAAATCAAGCCGAAAAATAAAGATGGATTTTTATTTATGAAACCAAATTTGTGGTAAAATAATGGTTTTTAAATAAAAGGCCGTAACTACAATACAAAATGTCAATTTTGAACTTTTTGTTAGTTACGGCCTTTTGCATTTTAGGTGACGTTATAAACCTGTTTCTTCAAAATGATCACTTCAAAATCGGTCCAAATTCTATCCTGGTGTTTATATTGTAGCAGATTAACAAATGAAGTCCACATCTTCTTTCGACTAAGAGGCCGCCCTTGATAGTTTATTTTCCAGTGCATAACAAATAAGTCAAAATATTGCTAAACATTTTCTGCGACTCCAAATCACTGATAGAAACAATAAGAACTTTTCGGTATTGTAGGCTAAACTACTTTTTAATTCTGAATCTCAATAGATATTTTCTGAAATTCAATTGATATTTTCTGAAATACATTTGATAATTTCTGAAATACATTTGATGTTTTCTGAAATATATTTGATGTTTTCTGAAATACATTTGATGTTTTCTGATATACAGTTGATATTTTCTGAAATACAATTGGCAATTCAATTCAATTGATATTTTCTGAAATACAAATGATACTTTCTTAAAGTCAATTGATGTTTTCTGAAATACAATTGATACTTTCTGAAACACAATTGATATTTTCTGAAAATCGATTGATGTTTTCTGAAACATAATTGAAACTTTCTGAAACTTAATTGATGTTTTCTAGAATTCAATTGATACTTTCTGAAAACCGATTGATATTTTCTGAAATACAAATGATATTTTCTAAAAATCCTTTAATGTTTTCTGAAACACAATTGACAGTTTCTGAAATTCAATTGGAGTTTTCTAAAATTCAATTGATACTTTCTGAAAATCAATTGATGTTTTCTGAAATTCAATTGATACTTTCTGAAATTCAATTGATCTTTTCTGAAATAGAATCGGAAAGGGTGTGGTAATTAAAAAAACACCTAAGTTTATTTTCAAATTCTTCAAAGTTTTCCTAGTATTTAGCTTTTTAAACTCACGGCACACCTAGTGATTCTGCTTATTAAAAAAGTTCTGTCAATAGCAGATATACACTTGAATATTTAAAATTAACGAAAAAGATTTGAGATTTTGCTTAACAGACAGGGAACTCGGCGGCTGTGCTTACTAAAAAGTTCTGTCAATAGCAAATATACATCTTAATATATAAAAACGTTGGTGCGTATGTTGGTACTCTAATAACTGTTGAACCACTAACGCTAGCGACTTCGTATTCATACCATATGTTCCTTTGGTTCTCCGATTTGCATAACTTTTTTTTGTACCCGATAGGTGGCGCTGGGGTCGTGATTTTCCCAAAAAATTTATTTACGGTCCAATTTAGCTCAAATTCGCAACATATATTATGTACATAAAACTAAAGTTGCTGACAAAGTTTTTCACCTGTAGGTGGCGCTGGTGTCATATTCATAATATTATTAAATCGTGCTTTACTTTTGCCCGACACTCGGTATTAAAATTTAGATGCAATATAAAATCCAGATGTTTTCTTCGGGCCAGCAACGCGGACCGGACTCAGCTAGTATACTTGAATATTAAAAAAAAATAACTCTGTAAGTTTGCGAACATGTTAAGCTCACAGCACACGTAGCGGTACATAGCTTGAATATTAAAAATTAATGAAAAAGATTTGAGATTTTGGTAAACAGACAGCGAACTCTGGTCTAGACCGACTATACGATACCCTATACCATGCGGTTAGGGACCCTATCTCTTAGGCCCAACTAACTGGAAATAGAAAATAAGCTAAACCAAATTTGAGTGTTCATATCGGATGAAATATCTATATGGGTACTAGGCCCAAAAATGGATCGATCCTGATCATGTTTCGTAAAGTCTCTTGTATTTTGCAAAAATATATACAAACAAAATTTGAGAAGAAGCAGTGCAATATTTTTGTTTTTTGATAGATTTAAGTGAATATCGGGAAGCAGCTCTATATGGGGCCTATGACTAAGAGCTGTCCCATAGGGATCATTTTTGGACTACTCATTAATAGATGTAATAAACGCATACAAACCTAATTTGAGTAAGATCTATATGACAATTTGGATTTTATGGCAATTTATGTTGATTTTATAGGGGTCATTTGTATGTGGGCTAGGTCTGAACATGGACCGATTCTCACCAATTTCAATAGCGTTCATCCTATGTCAGATAAAAGCTTACAGCCCCAATTTCATCAAAATATATTCGTATTTGCGACCTGCAGTTTGATTACAAACTTTACATGAACACACAGACGGACGGACGGACGGACATCGTTAAATCGAATCAGATAGTGATGCCGTTTCGATCGGTATAATAAAAGATGGGTCTAGGTCAAATATTTTTGGTAGTTACAAACAGCAGCACAAAGTCATTATACCCAAACCACATAGTGGTATAGGGTATAAAGACAACAGGAAGCGAAGGTAAAGGCATTGAATGGCGATACACGCTTTTATAAGTTTCTGAATCATGGTAAAGGTATACATTATATACAGGATACAATCAGTAAGAACAAACTAACTGTTATCTTCAAGGCTCGGATTTAAATCTAATAATTTCGGATGTCAAGCTAATAAAACATGTACATTGTGTAATACCGCAGAAGATGAAACGTTGTATCATTTTATGGCAATATGTCCTGTATTGAAGGAACTTAGAATCAGAAACATATATAGGTAAACCCAAGCTCAACCATGATGAGATAGTAGAAGTGTTAAATGGAGAAATAGTTGTTGCCTGGAACAGGCTGTATAAATTTATTTATAATGCAATGAATTACAGAAAATATTTAATTATACATCTAGCAGATCCCAGCACCCGAAATTCAAGTGCAATTTCTAGCAACTTTATTTCCCAACTTAGCCAATTCGTAAATCAACACTTTTTTGGTTTATTATTATTGTGAATGAAGATAATAAACTCTTTAACAAACACATTAACAAATTTAATAAACACACACATAGCATATGTATAATTTAAGTATGTGTTAGTAGCAAATTTAAATGCAATTTACTCAAAATAAAGGAAAAACTTTTAAAATCTGTAAATCTGTTGAACAGCTAAAAAGAAATACCTTTCAAATAATGTACGTTGGGTCAAAATCGGGATAAAACTGTAGAACAAAACATCGGTAACAAAAAAGCGCCTAGCCTATTAATATTATTGATATGATTAATTAATAATAACTGAAGATGTATTCCACTTAAATTTTAATTTAATTTTGTACATGACAGACGACATGTTGTCATTGTCATAAAATCTGTTTACACTAAAATGTAAACTATGTATGTACTTGCACTTTTTTAAATAAGGAAAATTATTATTATCTATATATTTATATAAAATTCATTTTCTGTTTGTTTGTTTGACCGCTATACAAATTATTGTTTTTCAACGGATTTCTCTGAAGTTTAGTACACACGATCTCTGTACTCCAGAAAAGGTAGCCATATGATTCTTACCGGACACGCCTACTTTTACGCCCACTTTTTGTATACAATTCATTTTCTGTTTTTGGCATATTTTTCCGCAACACAAATTTTTATTTGTCGACGGATTTCTCTGAAATTTGGTACACTCAATCTCTGTGCTCCAGGTAAGCAGTATATGCTTCTTATCAACCATGCCTACTTTTACGCCCACTTTTTATATACAATTCGTTTTCTGTTTTTTGTATGTTTGTTCGCTACACAAATTTTAACTTTTCAACGGATTCCTCTGAAATTTGGTTTTACTCGAATTTACTGCAGATTATTCTCATATTCCAGACAAGGTCATCATATATTTTTATCGGCCACGCCCACTTTTTTAAATTTCTATAAACGCTTTTAGTGTTTTTTTAACATATTTTAATTTTTCAATGGACTTCCCTAAAACTGCACAAATCTCTTTACTTACTACTCTTGAGTTTACACCATTATGAAATAAATATTGTAAATCAACCTATTACAAATATTCCCCTCTTGCCTTTTTTATTATATGAGTTGTAACACCCCAAAATTAGTGCAGATTTATCTCGTGGGCTAATAGATTCAGGTTGACTAGCATTGTAGTATTACTCCGATGAGGTTAATTCGTACAAATATTTCCATCTCGCCTTTTTAACTACATTGGAAGACAAAATGGTGGAAAAATAACTATTTTCAATTGTGACTTGCACATGAAAGCGTAGCATATAGGCCATACTACTTCAAATGCAAAAAGGCGTAGACTAAACAGAACTCTAGAGAACCCGATCAGATCCAAATTCGAATCGAGTCTCAACGAGTTAGACAATTTGAGTCGAGAAATGCTGGAACATCTGAGCAAACTCAATAACGTCTTGAAGCCCAAAAATCAAGACAAGCTTTATTAAGAGAAGCGGAAATGATTGAATTAACTCAAGTGCGTCTTTAAATCCAGCGGACAATCTCT
Source organism: Cordilura impudica (assembly GCA_963682025.1). Lineage (NCBI taxonomy): Eukaryota > Metazoa > Arthropoda > Insecta > Diptera > Scathophagidae > Cordilura > Cordilura impudica. Next base: position 28,430,479 of record OY821518.1, read on the forward strand.
TACGTTAGCAGATATCAACTTAGAATATCCTTGTTTTTCTCATAAACAATTATATGTCGTCTGGTCCAGAGTTGGGAGGCAGCACAATCTTTTCATATGTATATGCACCAGAAGGAAAAACCAGAATAACTAAAATTCGTAACTTTTAGAAATCATACACTCAAGATAATCCATGCATAAGCAAAGTTAGTTGTAATAGTAAGCAGGCGCTGGGAACTTAGTATCCAATGAACAAATTCCAAAAAAAAAAAAAAAAAACTTGGGGAATAACTTCATGATAAACAAATCCCCAAATTTTTTAAAAAAGGTCTCCAAAAGAAATGAATAAATTCCCCATACTGCTCTCAATATCTGTCCTGTAGTAAACGTACTTAAAATCTGTATTCTTTTCAATAGCAACATTTCGGTGCGCGAAAGCAGCGCACGGGCGCGGAAGCGACGCGACGCGCTCGCGGAACACAGCTTAGCTAAAATATCGGAATAATCTGAAAAATATAATTTGGCAATTAAAATAAGTTGACAACAACTGCGCGGCAGCGCTGGTGTGGCTGCCAAACGCGCGGGAGCGGCGCGCGGACGCGGACGCGAACACAGCTCAGTTAAAATATAGCAATGATGTGAAAAATATATTTTGCCGATTAAAATAAGTTGACGACAATTGCGTGGCAGCACGGGTGTAGCTGCCAAACGCGCGGATGCGAACGCGACTCGCTCGAGGAACAGAGCCCAGTGAAAAGTCTTATGATAAATTTTTTCTACGTATGTGCAAAAATTACTATACATATACTATAAGCAGCTGCTTAACGCAACCTTGCGCCGCAATTTTAAACGTCGCACAGTGGCGCCATTTGAGTTTTTTCGTTGCAAAAATCATATCGTTTGAACCGAATAACAAAATTGAACAGTTTAAACAGCATGTGATAGATAACTGTTCAGCCTATGAAATGAGCATTCGGAAAGGGTGCTACGCTTTGTAGGGGCCTACTTATGGGTTATCAAAGTTAAAATTTGTAGAAAAATCAATTTTATGGTAACTAAAAAAAATTATTTTTAGATTGTATTTATTTTTTTTCTTTAGGGTTTTATGTTTTAAATTATTACCCAACAAATTAAAAAAAAATTACTTCTTTTTTAAATTTATTTTTTCAATTTTCTATAAAATATTCATCACAATTCGTAAGAGAAGGTATATCTAAAAGACTAATCATTTCTAAATTATAATTATTTTCTAACTCTATTCGTGACTTCACATGCCGCAGGGAAGAAATAAGTGGATCGGAAGATGCTGCCAACATGTTGAAGAGGTCCTCATTTTGCCTTACCTTTGATGCTTTGAATGTGTTCTGCAATCTATATTTTTTATAAAATTTGTTAAGAGACTCCTGTGCTTCTTCAGAAAGCTCTCCAATTGGCAAAGACGGTACTCAATTATATCTTTGCCATGCGCCAATATTTTATGGACGGTCGGGGTCAACTTCTTCTGTGGATACATTTCTGCTAAAAGAGATGCAGTTTTCGATGCATATTCTCCATATTTTGTAGAATTGACATTTTCTTTGCAGTTTAAAACATTCAAGATCGTTCCCAATCTTTTCACGATTTGATTGTCAATTCCAGTGATTCTAGTTACTGCCTCATCATTTTCAAAAAATCTCCTAGAAGTGTTTCCATCGTTTGAGTTACCGTATCCGTGCTTGGGACAGTCTACTTTTAGTTCAACTTGTTTAAAAAAAGCATCCTGTATTTGCTTCTTTCTGATCTTTTCCTTATCCTTTATTGATGTATTTTCATCGAAGTTTTCCTCCTCTTGTGGAAGGGTATACGCCAGTTTTAGCAAGAACTCCATACACCTTATCCTTGCGTGCAATGGTGACATTCCATATTCGTAATTCTCCTCGTTTGTAGAATCGTTTAAATTACCAAAGTTCTTCTGACTCTTTTTGCAAATCGGGTATGACAATGTTAAGGTTGTTCCTGTCAGTTCGTTTACGTACTGGTGGAACTCGTAATTGCATTCAATATATTTTCCTTCTCCAATTTGCAGCTTTGTAGGCTTAATATTGCTTATTTGTTCTTCAATGTCCGTCACCGTGGTCCTTATGAGTTCTGCCGATTCCCTTGCAAACTGAAATATTATTGGTCGGAAATAATGCACTGATGACGGACGTGGATTTTTCCAGTGTAGGGAAATATCAGATTTTAGCCGCAAAGGAACAGCAGATGCCATAAACATATTTCCGTCCGATATTGTAGCGTCATCGGAAGATATCCTTTGCTTATAAACGCTTTGTCCGGATGATCCATCGCAGCCCCATTTGCTGATCAATGCCAGTTTCTCAGGAAGACTCTCCAACAACCGTTTTGCTGTATGGCAAATGAGACCCTGCAGATTGGCTTTCACAGAGACTTCCGTAAACTCCGTATGCAGTGGTCGTGAATTTATTTTGGCTTGCGTAATATGCTTGTATCCTGGTAAAATGTCAGCCCCGTGTCGCATCAAGGATGCCCGTAGTTTCTCATATTTTTCTTTGGACAGTTGAAAGTTCTTCGGAACCATACTTTTTAATGTGTGTGTTTGTGGGCGTGGGAATGCTTTCCTTAATCCTTTTTAGTCGCAGTGGGCTTGCATCAGCAACAGATTTTGTAATCTGCGACCTAACTCTTTCACTATCCTTTGTATATTTAATAGACAGCGCGTCCGATAAATGCTTCGTGGTCATGTCATTGGTGTCATCGGCAAGTTTCCTCTTTCTTTTGAAAATTGAACACTCCTCAATACTTTTTTTTTGCCTTCCTTTTGCTCCTCTGGTTGATGTGGTGGGTTTATCTACTGCCAAAATATCCAGGATGGTGTCTTCGTTAAGCCAGTCCTCGTATTTGGAGTTGAAGTTCTGAATGGTTCGATTAGATTTCACCCATTTTGCCTTAATATTTGCATATAACAGATAAAAATTATTTTTTATGATTTCGCTTCTCTCAATATTTCCGTATAAGCTATCAAGTTCTTCTAAAGTATCTTCCGTGAAAAACTTTGGTGTGGTTGACATTCTAAACAGTTCAAATAATTTTAAATTGTTCAACGCCATGTTTTCAGTACTTAAATTGTTTAACGCCATGGTTTCAGTAATTGTTGCGCCAACTTTCAGTCGTAAACTAATCCAGGCATTATGCTTATTTTGCAATATAAAGGCTTATGATACCATGCCCAAAAATTTACCTGTTCCCTGCATACATATGGATTTAGGCTGAATTATGCAATTTTGATATTATGCTCGTGTCTAAATAAGATTTGTGCCTACCTCGAGGGACCATAAGTCAATATTGTTCTTGACCATTTGTACTCCAAAGTAATTTTTAAGTGAGGTGCGTACCTGCTAATTTCAATGAATAGTTTTTTGTGCATCCTGTGTCTGTAACAGAATATTGGGAGTAGACTTTGGCAGAGGCTCACAGGTAGACAACCGACTTAAAATGCAATATTCAAACTATTAGATCAAACTACTGTCAGTCAAAACATGTAAGGGATGCACGCCATACAATTTCTGCAACCATGTCTTTTTAAACTTTTTAACCTCTAGAAGCCAAACGGGCACGTATGGGCAGATAAAACCTTTTGAATTATGTAAAGAAATAATCAAAGAACATGTTTTGCAAATATGGAAAAATAGAAAAATATAGATTTTTTTTATTTTCCGTCAAAGTTGAAAAATAATGAAAAAACGGATAGTTTTTAAATAGTGATTTACTAGGAGAAACACAAAGCAAACAGTTAATTTTTTTTTATCATTATACATTAAATAAATACATCAATCAATACAAATAAAAAATAAGGCGATTCGTTACCTAGTTTTCGTGATATTACACCTGAAATCGCAACAAATTGACTAAAAATTGTGTGTTTTTTTGAAAAACGAAAGTCGGTCAACTTTGAACAGTTATATCTTCTAAACTAAAAATGTGATATTATTAAGAGTAGCATATTTGAAATCGTTGAAAAGTTTCCTATAACATGCGTTTATTCAAAACTTCGTCGGCGCACATGAAAATTTTGATTTTTGCAACCTCGTTTGCTCTACGGCCGGCACAGTGCGTCGCATTCATTTTCCATTTTTGAAACTTCTATAAATTTGACGTCTCTGCTCAATGATGATCACTTATTGAATGAAGTTATCAAATTTTTAAAAGTTCTGCTTCCTTTAATTTGCAAAAGATTCCGTTATATATAATGTTTACAAAATATATAAACTTACAAAAAAAAAAAAAACTTAAAGCGGTTTCGTTTATTTTTGAAGCACTATTGCTGTAGCGTCTTATAAAGAGACTTCTAAATTAAAAAATCGAGTAATTTTAAATTGAAATAAAAAATGAATTTACTCCCCAAAAAACGTAAACGTTGGGGAATTTTTTCAACATGAACAAATTCTCCAATCCCATACAAATTTTTGGAGAGAAAGTTCAAATTTTTGTGGAATTTGTTCATTGGGCACTAAGTACTCAGCGCCTGCTAAGCGTAGTGAAACATTTTTCAAGTCAAAGAAAGACCTTTGAATCCCGGGCAAGAGCGGGTAAAAACAGCTAGTTATTTATATTATTTTAACCGGTTAAATTTTAATTTTTCGTTTTTTATTTTTCATTTTTCGTTTTTCATTATTAATTTTTTATTCTTCATCCTCATTTTTCATTTTTCGTTTGTTATTTTTAATATTTCATCTCTTATTTTTCATTTTTTATTTTTAATTTGTTATTTTCTATTTTTCGTTTTCCAGTGAAAATATAAACATTATTAAAACAAAATAAAGAATTGCAATAAGAATTAATATTCGAAATAGGGATATAAGTAACTAATTTCGTAATATTTTTATAATTAACGAGAGTTACACCTAATTAAAATCCAATGTACAATTTGGCAGGTAGCGTGTGTAAAATTAAATGTTTGTAAGCGATCGTGAGTTATAAAGTTTTTCATTTTGGTCCTGAGTGTCGGCGATTTTTTAAAATTCATGTACAAACGTTTACTTAAAGTATATTTATTAAAATATTTATTTATACTTTTCTTTATTAAAATATTTATTATTATATTTCTTATAATTTTTAATTGTTTAAACTTGTTTCAAGTTCGAAAAATTTCAAGATATATTCAATCAAGCCATAGATCATTTCAAAATCTCTCGATATTGAAAATTAATATACTTAATAATTATGTTTGTATATTAAGATATAATATTCTATGTATGCAAGAATACTAAACAATTATTGTACCATTGATCTTTGCTTGCTCATCATTTTTATAGTATTGAGAGTTTAATCTCCCACATAAATCTGAAACATGAAACCAGAACATTAAAGTCTGCACTAAATAGAACTCAAATGCAAAACTGCATTCATATCCTTAACCCGTGGAGATCCAAGCTTACTTTTTTCTATTGAGAGCTCAATTCTATTAGGTAAACTTAATAATGGATATAAAAACTAAGCATGAATGAAATTGAAGTGAGTTTGTCATATATTTTTTTGCCTACAAATATGTTAGTGTTAATATTCGAGTTTCTTGTTATATGGGAAGTTGATCCAAAAATGGTCCACACACACATATAAACTAAACTACTAATATGCTATATTTGAAAGTCTTTAGATTGATTAAAGTTAATTATCGGTAGAATTTTTTATGGTGAATAAAAGTGAACCATGTCACGCACTCTTTATTTTTGGTGACGAACTCTTTAATTTTGGTGCTATGAAGCAAACAAACAAAAATAATCAAAAATAACTTCCAAAAATTATTAAAACACTTATGGTGATGGAGCGGTACTATATCATCAATTTGTTTAGTGCGCCATAATATACACTAGCAGACTCCAGCGCTCGAAATTCGAGTGAATTTCTAGGAAACTTTATTTCTCAATTTAGCCAATTCATAAACCAACACTTTTTGGTTTATTATTATTGGGAATGAAGATAACGAAGTCATTAACAAATACATTAACAAATTTAATAAACACACACATAGCATATATATAATTTTATGTATAAGTATAGCAACTTTAAATGAAATTTACTCAAAATAAAGGAACAAGTTTGAAAATCTGGAAGTCTGGAAAACAGCCAAAAAGAAATAACTTTCAAATAATGTATGTTTGATCAAAATCGGGATAAAATGGCAGAACAAAACATCGGTAACAAGAAATTGCCTAGCCTATTAATATTATAGATTTACTCAGTCTTTCAAGATCTGATCAATCGAAATTTCATATATTGGTTTATTATTTTAAGAAGACGGACAAACTTAAAACCTCGTCTTACCTTTTTTACTCTTAACTAGGGACCATAATTCATTAACTGTGACAGAGTAAAATTATTCTTAGTATTTTATTTGGGAAAATAAAAATTTCGATCGAAAAATTTCGTTAACGAATGCAAAATAAGATTTTCAAATAATCGAAATAAGGATATATCGCACCCGTACCTCTAAAGTGAGTCAACTCAAAATTTTTCAATTTTCACTTTTTGCAAGAAAACGATACACAGTGGTCATATCTATTCACTGTAAAAATCTAACATCTGTTCTTCTAGTCTTTCGTAAAAAAAATACAGTTGTAACACTCTTTGCGTTATAAGAGTAGCTGCTTTAGAATCCACTAAAAAGACATATTTTGAGTTACACCCAAAAAACTTGCTATTTTTGATGATCACTGGAAAAATCGCTACTACTAATATGCTACTGTTGTATACTTATTATTCGCAATTCTTTACAATGAAGCAACTGTTTTTAAATTTTTTAGTAAATATTAAACAAAACCGTTTATTGCCTCTACTGAAAATTTGTAAATTTTAAGTTGACTCACTTTAGAGTTACAGATGCGATATGTAAAATATATATGCTTCGTGATATTTTTATAATTCATAGGACTAACTCTTAAGGGGGGGTAAGGTTTTAACTATTTTTTTCATTTTTATACCCTATACCACTATGTGGTTGGGGTTTAATGACTTTGTGCTGCTGTTTGTAACTACCAAAAATATTTGTCTTAGACCCATCTTTTATTATACCGATCGATTCAGAATCACTGTCTGAGTCAATTTAGCGATGTCCGTCCGTCCGTCTGTGTGTCCATGTAAACCTTATAATCAAACTACAGGTCGTAAATATGAATATATTTTGATGAAATGTGGTATATAAGCTTTTACCGGCCATAAAATGAATGCTGTTGAAATTGGTGAAATTCGGCCCATGTTCAGACCTAGTCCCCATACAATGGCCCCTACGAAATCGACATAAATTGCCATAAGATCCAAATTATCATATAGATCTCAGTCAAATTGGGTTTGTATGTGTTTATTATATTCATTAATCAGTATTCCAAAAATAATCCCTATACGACAATTCTTAGTCATTAGGCCCCATAAAGAGCTGCTTCCCGATATTCACTTAAATCTATATATATATATGTTCCTCTAACTCCCACTGGAGCATGGGAATGGGACTTTCTGCAGAGGTGCACGTAGTGCGGAAAGTTTCTGACCGTCATTCACTTGGGAGTGACCAGAAATGATTCCTCTGTTGACTGTCCAAAGAGCTCACTACTTCCGGTCCTAGACCAAGTATTTCCCGGGCAATGGCTTACCAGCATCCGCTAGAAGCTAGCTAGAGTGAGAAGGCGACCAGTCATGTAGCCTGAATGGTCATGGTAGATCCTGACGTCTCAGTCCAGTAGGTAAATAAAATTTTGCTGAAGCATGACTGCAACGTGGGATTGGACGCGAAGATAGCAGCCCTATCACCAATCTAAGAAAGGAGGGCTAGCAACCCACTTTTCCGAAAACTTCATTGCTAACGAATCGCCAAACAAACTTAAATCTATCAAAAAACAAATATATTGCACAAATTTTTCTCAAATTTGGTTTATATATAGTTTTTCAAAATATAGTCGACTTTACCAAATATGGTCAGGATCGGTCCATTTTTCGACCTAGTCCCCATATGAATATAGCTCCCGATATGAACTTTTTCATATCTGCAACCAAAAAAATTTAACAACAATGCCACTCACTCAAATTTTGTTTATGCTTATTTTCTATATCCAATTAGTTGGACCGAAGAGATAGGGTCCCTAAACCACGGTATAGGATATCGCATAGTCGGTCTAGACCGACTATAATTTTCTGCTTGTTTTTAATGTACAATATGTCGAGCATATCGTGTCAAAATTTCAAGTAAATCGAAGCAAAACTAACGAAGATACAGCATTTCAAGCAACCGGCCCTCACGCTCAATTTTTATACCTGCCTGGCAGCTGTGCGGCGCGCCTACTAAGAAGCTGCTTCAAGTCCCTTTGAAATCTCCAAACTAGTTTCTACTTTTATGACAGTGTTCCACAGTACGGAGCTGGCATTGATGATTCTATGTAAGTAAGTACAAAATTATTTCCTTTTACTGATGCTTAATTTTGAATTTTTGAAGTTCGTGAACATCATAACTCACAATCGACTTGACCGATCCATTTAAAATTTTATACACTATTTCTACAAAGGGTAGTCGGAGGGAGTTTTTTTTAAACCATTTTTTCCTATTTTTTAATTATAAATTCACCGAAATTCTTTTTTGCGAAAATCACGTTTCTCACTTCAAAATGTTGCAAAAATAATAAATATGAAAGAAAAACTCCCTTTTAAATGCATTTCGGTTTTTTTTATCTCACATGATCCGGTAACGAGTTATGAAATTCACCGCATAACAACTTTTTTTCGAGGTGACTCCGGAGATTCAAATTTTAAATTGAAAATTTTTTCAAAGATACTTCAAATATTATTACTATTTATAACGTGTATACGAAATAAATAATCCAATATTATTCGTATCATAAAAAAAACATAAAAAATAATGAAACAAGTAAGAAAATTATAGTCGGTCTAGAGACCCTCTCTCTCCGGTCCAACTAATTGGATATAGAAAATAAGCAAAAACTAAATTTGAGTGGCATTGTTATTAATTTTTTTTTTTGGCTGCAGATATCAAAAAGTTCATATCGAGTGCTATATTGATATGGGGACTAGGTCGAAAAATGGACCGATCTCGACCATATTTGGCAAAGTCACTTATATTTAAAAAAAAATGTATACAAACCAAATGTGAGAAAAATCTGTGCAATATTTTTGTTTTTTGGTAGATTTAAGTGAAGATCGGGAAGCAGCTCTATATGGGGCCTATGACCAAGAATTGTCCTATAGGGATTATTTTTGGACTACTGATTAATGGGTACAATATATGTATACAAACCCAATTTGAATGAGATATATATGATAATTTGGATCTTATGGCAATTTATGTCGATTTCATAGGGGTCATTTGTATGGGTACTAGGTCTGAACACGGACCGACTTTCACCAATTTTAATCACCATTCATCCTATGGCTGATAAAAGTCTTTATACCAAATTTCATCAAAATATATTCATATTTGCGACCTGTAGTTTGATTACAAGGTTTACATGGACACACAGACGGACGGACGGACGAACGGACATCGCTAAATCGACTCAGAAAGTGATTCTGAGTGGTTCTCAGAAAGTGATTCTGAGTGGTTCTCAGAAAGTTATTCTGAGTCGATCGGTATAATAAAAGATGGTTCTAGGTCAAATATTTTTGGTAGTTACAAACAGCAGCACAAAGTCATTATACCCAAACCACATAGTGGTATAGGGTATAAATACGCCTTTTTTCACCTTTAAAACCTTACTGACCCCTTAAGTAAAATCTAATTTACAACTTGTCCGCAAGCATATGTAGATCCTGTGTTATAAAAATTTTTCTTTTTGGTCGTAAGTAGCGGTGATTTTTGGAAAATCATTTACAAGCCCATGTCTAGAGAAAACGTTTACTTAAAATACTTTTATTAAAATATGTATTCATTCCTTTCGCAAAGAAAATTGTTATATATTTTTTATAATTTTTAATGGTTTAAAAAATTCGAAAAATTCAAGATGTATTCAATTCAGCCGGAGATCATTTCAAAATCTCTCCATATTGAAAATGAATGTACATACGAGTACTAAATAATAATGTATGCAAGAGTACTGTATGTATAAATGTAAGAATAGTGAATAACTATTGTAGAATTGATCTTTGTTTGCTTACTATTTCTGCACTAGCTGATTGTGTGGCGCCTAAGCGCCCGTTTATTTTGACTTTAACAAATTTTTTTTCCATTTCAAAATTTTCCTAAATATTATATATTTAAAAAAAATTAATTTTAATGTTTTTAAAATTTCTCAAAAAAAAAAAAAAAAGCGAAAAACAGTTGTGAAAAATACAAAACAGGAACTTCGATTTTCAAACGAGGTTTTGTAAAAGGTCCTTTTATGTATATTTTCGCAAAAGTTTGCCAGTAGCCGACCTCTGCTTTATACTTTCTGCTTCTGTACATACGGAGTTTTTAATATTATATGACTTTAAAAAAATATTTTATTTTGATAGAAACTCGGTAATTTTAGTCTTATTAAGACAAACTATTAATATGTATCTTTTTAATAATTTAATTTATGTTTTATAACTTTTTAAAATGCATCAAAATAAATAAACTTATTCAACTAAAAATTTTTTTAAACCTTTCGGACAAAACAAAAAAATACTACGGTTATAACGAACTTAGTCTGTAACGAACTAATTTGGCCGGTCCCGCCGAGTGCGTTATAACCGAACTCCATTTATTGTAGAAAAAATGGAATAGCATAGAAAAAAAAAACGTTTTAGAGCAAGGTTCCTAAAAGTTTCTTAAAGGGGGGGGGTAAGGTTTTAAAAGTTAAAAAAGTATTTTCATAATTCTTTTTTGAAGACATGAATAATGTTGGATTATTTATTTCATACACACCTTATAGCATAATATTTGAGGAATCTTTGAAGAAATTTTCAATTAAAAATTTTAATAAATAAGTCAGTGACAGCGAATCTCGGGAGGCGTTGTTGTTTAGCGGTAACTCGTTACCGAATCACGTGAAATAAAAAAAAATTAAATACGTTTTAAATGTGACATATTTGCTGAGGTAGTGACGAAGAGTTTTTTTTAAATTTTTTTATTATTTTTTTTTTTTTTTTTTGGCAGCATATTGAAGTGGAAAAAGATTTTTGCTATACAATTTCGGGAACTTGTTGTTAAAAAATGGGGAAGAAAATGGAATTAAAAAAACCCTTCGGGGTCACCTGATGATTTATGTGTAGATATAGTGTCTAAAATTTCAAAAGAATCGGTCAAGTAGAATTTGAGTTATGATGTTCACGGACTTCGAACATTTATTTGCGAGAAAATCGGTTTAAAAATTTTTAAAAACTGATTTATGTACTATATACCGTATGAGGCCGGTCGCTGGGAACGCTGTATCTTCTTAAGATTTGCTCTGGTTTACTTCAAATTTTGACACAACACGCTCGACATGTTGTGCATTCAGAAAGAGAAATGCAAAAAAGGTTTTAAAACATACCGCCCCTTAAGAAAGTGCAAACACCAATACACCTACACAAAAGAGAAAAAAATAATTCATATTTTATCATATGTACATGTAAACTGAAAAAAGAGAACTACATATTTTGCAAAGTTATCTATAAATCCAAAAAATTAAAAATAAGGGCCTATTAGTTTTACTTAAAAAAAAAATTATTATTCCAAATCGCCTTTAATTCTTCCCTGATAATTTCAATAAATTATTCAAATTAAAATCTTAAATATACCTATTTACGTAATTTATGTTTGTCGAAATTTTTTGAAAGAAAATTATGCAAAAATTAATATTATGAGTGAAAAAAAATTATTTTCCCACCTCTCTTCTGAAATTACAATGTAATTTAATTATGCAAAGTTACAATAATTTTAATTTTAAACTTAATATTGCACTATTTTTTTAAGTGCTTTTCAATACAGAGCTTTAAACGAAATCATATGTTGGACAACAACAAAATCCACATTGAAGATCTCTTTTTTCTCAAATATTTATCAAAAAAAGCATACTCTTTGGTAAGTGCTGGCCATCAGAGAACCTGAGCGAAAGCACTCCTAACAATACAAAACAATTTTGAGATGAAAAACAGACAAACGGAAAAGTTTAGTTTGATAAAAGAAGTATGTATGCATATCGGACGACGTTAAATGAGAAAAAAAAATAAAAATGTTTAAAATTTTATTCATTTGTTTTTTTGCAGAATTTTTTCATTGACCACCAAAGGGAATTAAAAGAAGAATTTGAATAGATATAAGTTTTTTTTGATGCATTTTTTTCGTTCAACTTATTCCATATGTAACACGAAATCTGGATATGTAGTGCTATTGTCGTTAGCAGTGCTGCCAATGTTGACAACTTATTGTAATTTCGACGATTTTTCAATTTGATAAAATGATTTGTTAAAATGATGATTGAAAATTTAAAATTTTCAGTAGTATAAAAATTACGATTTCAAGTGTTAACAATTAATGGGTTGTTTATCGAAAATTGATAGTTTTTGTTCAGTGTAAAAAATGTAAGTTACAAAATATGTATAGATTTAATTCTGGGTCAAGTCGTTTCAAAACGGAAATACCTTGAATAGCATCTCCATTTAAGATTTAAGTTTTAATTGCGGCGATAATTTAAACCTATAAAATACCAATAAAATTATTTAGTGGATTGCTGTGTTAAATTTTTTTCGTTGAAATTTCATCACTAATACATTTTTATATATAGAAATAACCAATGCTGTAATAATATTCGTAATATGAATGATATAAATAAATTTTATTGTTTCCTTTTGTAATATTTTTCGAGTTTTATAAGCGGTAAAATATTCTTGAAAATTTCTTGTTTTAAAAATGACGATTTTGGCGATTTAGTTTCCAAAATTGTCGATTTTCAGAAGATTTTATTAGCAGCACTGGTCGGTAACAAAGAAGAGAGAAAATTCTGTTTGGGTTTGTATAAAATGAGAAAGATTTAATTTTGTTTGTGTATTTCGCATAGCTTTGTAGGGAGTGCTGTGTGTGTATTATTTCAGCGTTACAGAATCAGTCAGTCAGTCAGTGAGTCAGGGATCAGCGTAAATATATTTAAGATAATCGATAGTTTAATCTCCGACGAAAATCCGAACTATGAAACCTGAAGATTCTGCACGAAATAAAGGGCAACATATAATTAAATAGAAAACACAGTTTTTTTTTTCTTTACACTGTAAATTTCTTATTGAATCATAAAATATACAGGATATAGTTAATGTATAAAATAACACGTCAAGTAATTGGCCTCTACAACCTTCCTGGCACATAGGCACTCTCTTTCGAAATTTTTGAAATATCATGCAGACCAAAATTAAATCTATTTATTCCTGGCACATAGGCATTCTCTTGTCGAAATTTTTTAAATATCATTCAGAACAAAATTAAATCTATTTATTTAATTTTCATTACAAATGAAGAGATTTTTACGTTACAATTAAATATTATTGGCTACAAAACACACGGGATTATAGTTGAAGGTGAAAAGGTATGAAATGTGCCATAATTTATTCAAGTTTGATATTGTTTGGAAAGGCTCATGTAGACTCAGATGAAAAATATGCGCATATTTAACGATATGCACTTCCGATAGAGGGGTTTAAGCCACAGAAGCGGTGCGACTACCCCATCTTGAGCTGTGAACATTCAGTTTTCGTTAAATAAACCATTATCCGCCATTGTAGTAGCAGTTATTTGAATTTTCTTGTTCGTCCTCATTCATTTATGGGTTAATTATAGACACTTTTGTTTTGTTGTTCCTTCAAATTACTTTGATAGTGTTTGCGATCAGAAACTAATGAGCCTGCAATTTTTACACATATAAAAATCAGAAGATTTTGTGAAATTAAATCAGTTGCATTTAAAAATACAAGTGAATAACAACTTAAAATGATATTTAAAGTAAAAAATTTACCTAAAATAATTTTATTATTGTTAATTTGTGTGACAGTTATACTGGGTGATTGCACAATAAAATATAGCAGAGACTCTTTAATTAAACCCCATCTCAGCCAAAAACTTGGTAGACGGACAATACAAATTTCAAATAGCAATCAATCTATCACCATTCACAATAATCGAGAAATTACTGCATCTTGTGATATAAAATTTGAGAGGTGAGCAGAGGAAAAAAATTTCAAATTGTTTTACAATTTTTTTTTTTTTTTTGATATAGGCCAGCAAGTTACAAAGATAGAAGAGAATTAATAATAAGATGTAATGAAGATGGTTTGATGGTTGATGGAGAGCATTATGTACATGCTGAATATGGGTATATATATCCATCTGAGATTTATTTGGAGTGTTCTTCAATAAAATGGAACCTTTACGAGTCATCGGAGTCATTTGTTTGGTGTCCTTCGTCTATGGCATCGTATATTTTAGGCCGAACTAATGGAGGAAATTTGGCTGGCATTTGTTATGACACTGATAATATGACATTAACTTCCATTTACTATACCATGGCAACGAGACAATACAAAGATTTGGTAAGTTCTATGTAACTAAATGCCGGCATTTGCATCATTTATTAATATTGTGTTTTATTTTCCAAAATAACTACTAAGCATCCACCTGGGCTGGCAATTTACAACCTAACAACAACGGAGAAAATTGAATATGTGAAGGATGCATTCAAATCGAAAAGGTACGATAATTAATAGACGGGTCAAAAACGAATAGCAATAATATAAATCGAAACGTTTGAAAAAATATGTAAGCTAAAAAAAATGGATAACAGGTTTTCATGCGCTTTCAGTTTAAACAATAGAAATATTGACCAAATCAAAGAGAAAACTATTAAATGAGGTCGCGTACTTTACTTAACGGCTGAAAGTTTCAGCATTTATATGTATATATGTATATAAGGGAATGATAATGAATTTGTATAGATACATAGGTGCCAACTGCACCTATGTTGATGTAAATATTTAAAACATATATTGAAAAAAAAAAAAAAATAAAACCAATTTAATAATATCTCAATTTATTATCTGGAATTTTTCAACCACCATTTTTTTGTTTAAACATTTGGCAAAGCCGATTAAAATACTTTTGAAATAAACTTGAATATATTTATCTTATAATTGCAGAGTTTCTTACGAAAATTATGAAAATAAACAAATTCAAAATTGGATGAAATATGCCAGTTATCAGTACAATTCCATTATTCAAAACCCGATTTTATACAATGAAGTTTACAAACAATTTGGTTCATTGCTCGACTTCCAATGGTGGCCTAATTTGCGTTTAGGTAATTGGCAGATTTACGAAGAAGCCCTAGCTAAACATATAGAAAAGGAGAGTACGGCTTATGATATATTATCAGGTATATCCGGTGAGG
Organism: Cordilura impudica; assembly: GCA_963682025.1. Taxonomy (NCBI): domain Eukaryota; kingdom Metazoa; phylum Arthropoda; class Insecta; order Diptera; family Scathophagidae; genus Cordilura; species Cordilura impudica. Next base: position 28,445,829 of record OY821518.1, read on the forward strand.
TAATGGCACCTATAAAAGAAACTTGTGTAAATAACTACACCATGAAAACTGTAATTGATAATAACAATACCAAAATACCATTGTATGTATGGAATTACCTACATTCAACAGTTGATAGTGCAGTGAATAATGATATTGTTGTTATTGGTTTTAATTCACCATTCAATGAGGTAAGCAATACTATTGCTTTTACTACTTTTCTATTTGCTAATATTTTATTTAATTTTATTAAATTTCAGTTCTATTCGAAAACCGATGTTGTATTCTGCCAGGATATTTGTGATAAAATTGATTGGTTAAAAAATGTACATTCCACATTTCATTATAGCATATTAGGCGTTGTATTTTGCTGTAGCGTTGATGAAGTCAGATCCTCAAAGCGTTTAGGTGGTTTTCCGCAATATATTTCAAACTCAACCAGAGTATCTACAACTACCCCACAAGAAATAACGAATTTTTATGGAACTACAACAGAAAAATATTGAACATGATAATAATGTAGACTTTGAAAATATTGAAGACGATGAAAATATAAAAGACTATTAGTTGATATATATATATATATATATATACAAATTATGTTTGCGTTATTGTGTGCAAATAACTGATGGTTATCAGAAAACTTAAAATGAACACGCTTAGCATCACAAGGGTTTTAGCGATGTTAAGTACAGAAAATTGACATACAGAAATAAAACACAAATCTATAAACAAAATACAGTTGACTCAAAAATATACTTAGAAAAATCTCAATTACTTTCATTATTCTCTTTGGTTATTACTCTATTTATGTGCGATAACACAAAAATATAAGATTATTTCAATTCTCTTTTACAAAAAGTTGGTGCACATTTATTATTAACATTAATAATTAAGAAATTATTTAGTGTCAGACGTTTCATAAAAATGATCTTGTTTTTATACCCTCTACACCTCAGTGGCAGAGGGTATATATAGGTTTGTCATTCTGTTTGTAACGCACCGAAAAACTAATTTCCGACCCATAAAGTATATATTATTGATCCTTATCACAGCTCGATCTGTCTGCCCGTCTATCTGTTGAAATCACGCACGTTCACAAAAAACCATTTAATCGGGTACGGTGGCGATATCATTTGCCATAATTCCCAGCAGGCTGGTGTTGAAAATGGGGTAAATCGGGCATCATTGTGCTTAGATACGAGCAAAAATATGAAGATACTTCTGAAAAAAACATAAAACACAGTGAGTTTGTTGTAATATTTTAATGGTTGAACATAATAGTTGTGCGAGTACAACTACATTCACAGTTCATAAAAGCCAAAAAAAAAAAAAAAAAAACAAGTAAGAAAATTATAGTCGGTCTAGACCGACCATACGATACCCTTTACCATGGTTTAGAAACCCAATCTCTGCGGTCCAACTAACTGGATATAGAAAATAAGCAAAAACCAAATTTGAGTGGTATTGTTATTAATTTTTTTGGCTGCAGATATGAAAAAGTTCATATCGGGTGCTATATTTATATGTGGACCAGGTCAAAAAATGGACCACTCCTGACCGAATGTGGTAAAGCCACTTATATTTTGAAAAAATATTCACAAACCAAATTTGAGAAAAATCTGTGCAATATTTCTGTTTTTCGATAGATTTAAGTGAAAATCGGGAAGCAAGTCTATATGGGGCCTATGACTGAAAGTTCTCCCATAGGGATCATTTTTGGACTACTCATTAATGGATGTAATAAACGCATACAAACCCAATTTGAGTAAGATCTATATGACAATTTGGATCTTATGGCAATTTATGTCGATTTCATAGGGGTCATTTGTTAGGGGCTAGGTCTGAACATGGACCGATTCTCACCAATTTCAATAGCGTACATCCTATGGCCGATAAAAGCTTACGTACCAAATTCCATCAACATATATTCATATTTGCGACCTGCAGTTTGATTAAAATGTTTACATGGACACACAGACGGATGGACGGAAGGACGGACATCGTTAAATCGAATCAGATAGTGATTCTGATTCGATCGGTATAATAAAAGATGGCTGAGTTATACCACTTTTTTAACTAGCTTGTTTTAAGTATTGTCAAAATATAAGATAGCTTTCAAAAGCAATATTATACACAATTTTGAAATTTTGAAAAAGCATTCTCTAATGGATTCTTATGTCTTTCAACATATTTACGTTCCCTCGTCTTGATAGGTGCGGGGGCTTGATTTCACAACGATTCAAAAGGCTATACTGATGGGATCTACGAGATAGTAGTTTCCCGGCGGGGTCACCCTTGTCAGACAGACTTTTGATGAGTGTAGGACCAAGAACTGCCACCCCCCTAGTCCAGGGTGTCGTGCGTCACCGTGCCCGTTGGACAAGTTTTGCAGTCAGGGAGTTACGCCAGACTGTATTTGAAAGGCGCCTCTCTAAAAACGGGCCGAATCGGGGAGAAACTGTGGCCTAACCATAGCATGGGGCGCTGCTATGGCTTACCATTTGAATTCCCTACTTAACAGAAACTCACGGAAGAGAACAAAAGAATTAAAAACCTATAACTAAATACGCGGGGCTTTTCCGCAACCGAGCTGGCTGACGGAATGGAGCATGCGCTCTGTGACGATGGTCAGCGAGGCAAAGCTATGGGTAACAGAAGCCGGCGATGGTGAAGAAATCTGGTGACAGTAGAAGTCAACCAGCCAGAAGTGGTGCAAAAGCACCAACCGAGAAGACCAAAGTATTGATGTCGCCTCCAAAATGTGCAAAAGTAACGTTGGAGATTGGAGCAAAAACTCCATCGAAAACTTACGGAACACCAGGGACAACAAGCAATACCGCTCCGAAGTTGTCGGAGGAAAAAACCCAAAGGACCTACAACATCCAGTGAAAGTAGCAAGAATTGAAGCCAATACTGCAGGACCAAAACATAGACCCCGAGGCCATGAAACTCGCAAAATCCCAAAGGTACCAGCACCAGGACAACCTGGTGTATTTGAAGACCGACTAAGGAACGATCTTAGCGGGGCAGTCTGCAGGTGGTACTTAAGATACCTTGAGAAAGGCCTAGAACCCATAGAGGCAAGAAAGAAGGCTGACGAGCACAGAGCTAAGCCAGAAGAAACAGCTCAGGCAAACCAACAAATGGGCAAGCGCGGAAATAAAGTGATCACACCGCCGCAACGAGCAGAAGGCAAAAGCCCAGGTTTGCTGAACATTCTGCTAGAAACACCGCAGCAAATACGGAAAGAAAGCGAGCAAAAGATACGCAAATGTCTCTTAGGCGGTTAGGATGGCAGTGCTACCGAAGAGATACCCTGATGTCAACCTAACCACACAGGAGCTGACGGTACTGGAAGAAGCCATACTGACAGATGTTGCCAAAGGATGGGACCACAAACTTAAGTTTGAGGGCATTCACTTCCGACCGGAGCATATGCTCGTTGACTGTAAAGACGCCAAGATGGCTAACTGGCTCAGGCAAGCCGCTCCCCAACTCGCGACGTGGGACAAGGCACCGCTAACCACATGTACCGGAGATGAGGTTATTAGAGCGCATACGGTTACCATCTTCCATCCCAGATGCTCAGGCCAGACAACGGAGAAGTTAATAGCTCTGCACAGAATGAAGGCATTAACACGATCTTGTGGAAGGTCATAAGAACCAGGGCAGAAGTCAATGGCCAGCTGATGACGATAGGCATTCACGAGCAATCACTGGAAGAAATCAAGAAAGCAGGCAATACAATAAGCTACAGATTTGATGAGGCTCCGGTGCATGGAATAGTGATGGGAATGGAAAAGAGAGCAAACCAGACCCCGCAAAACCATTAGAGGAGACGGAGGTTCTAACCGCAAACGTGCCCACATCTATACCGAAGATATCTGTACCAATGGAGACGGAGCAGTTATCTTCCATTGGAAGCATCATGGTGGGCATGGATCCAGGCCATATTGATGCTCCAATTAACGAGGATGAAGAAGAAATGCTTCTAAGTGACTGCAGCAACAATAAGTAGTATAATGTCAAATAACGGATCATATAACAAATTCGCCCATGTTAACGTCCACCATGCAAAAGCTGCATCCGCAGTGATCGCTAGGGCATTTTCAGAATTTAACCTGGGCATGGTATTGATCCAAGAATCCTGACACTATAAGGGTGCAATCAGAGGACTAAGCTGCGGTAGCGGCAAGGTAATATGGGACAGTAGACCTACGTCGCCCAGAGCATGCATATTAATTAGTAAAGATATTAATTTCACTTGTCTTACAGAATTCATGACGCGGGACTTGGCAACAAGTAAGACAATTATAGTCGGTCTAGACCGACTATAAGATACCCTATACCATGGTTTAGAGACCTTATCTCTTCGGTCCAACTAATTGGATATAGAAAATAAGCATAAACCAAATTTGAGTGGCATTGTTATTAATTTTACGGCTGCAGATATGAAAAAGTTCATATCGGGTGCTATAATTATATAGATCGAAATATGGACCGATCCTGACTATATTTGGTAAAGTCACTTATATTTTGAAAAAATATAAGCAAACCAAATTTGGAAAAAATCTGTTCAATATTTTTGTTTTTTAAAGATTTAAGTGAAGATCGGGAAGCACTTCTATATGGGGCCTATGACTAAGAATTGTCCTGTAGGGCTTATTTTTAGACTAGTGATTAATGGATATAATAAACATATACAAACCCAATTTGACTGAGATATATATGATAATTTGGATCCTATGGCAATTTATGCCGATTTCATAGCGGTAATTTGTATGGGGAGTAGGACTGAACATGTACCGAATTTCACTAATTTCAATAGCATTCATCCTATGGCCGATAAAAACTTATATAACAAATTGCATCAAAACTTATTCTTATTTGCGACCTGTACCAAGGTTTCATGGACACACAGATGGGCGGATGGACGGACATCGCTAAATCGACTAAGAAAGAGATTCTGAGCCAATCGGTATAATAAAAGATGGGTTTAGGTTAAATATTTTTGGTAGTTACAAACAGCAGCACAAAGTCATTATACCCAAACCATATAGTAGTATAGGGTATAAAAAGCGATTATATTTAGTTCTTTAAATTTCGTAATATATATTAATGCACTTCAAGAGACTCTCTCATAAGTAAAATGTAATTAATTGTAAGAGAAACCGTTTTCTATGCAGCAAGCTCAGCACTTTTGAGTTCAAGGAGCGGGCGAAAATATTTATTATTTGCATTTACTTAAAAAAAATTGTTGATCATTTCTTATTATTTGTAAATACTTAAATTTCAATCAACTACAATGTATCCATACACAAGATTATATATGTACCTATATTTGTAAGCAAACATTAACTTACAGAAAAATTTGCTGATATTGGAAATGATTATATTTCGGAATGTAAGAATACTAAAAGCACCCATTTTAAATAAACTAAAAATCTATTTGAATATTTCTCTTTGTGATGAAAATCCGAAGATGATACAGAAACATTAAATTCCATATAAAATCAAACGCAAATTTATTTCTTTAGAAACTTTATTCATTTCTTAACCCGTGAAGACCAACGCTTATTCCTATTGCAAATGGGCGTGTATTCTAAACTAAAAGTGGCTATATTTGTCTTTTCAGAACTTTTTCTAATTTCAATGGAACTACTGCTAAAATAATAAGAAAATATATGGCATAGGCAATACGAATAGGTTTTATATAGTACCCCTATATATTGCGATTAGTTCAGATCACAGACCTTTCAATCTATTGCCTTCAAGTGAAAACTAAAAATTGATATTTTGCTCAAAAATTATCTAATTTTGATTTAAAACTGATCTTAATTCTTTCATACCCTCCACACCATTGCGAAAAGGGTGTTTATCAGTTTGTCAATTCATTTGTAACCCATAGAAATAATTTCTCGATCTTTATGGCGATGTCCCTCTGTCTGTCTGTCTGTCTAGCTGTCCGTTGAAAACATTTTCCAGCCCCCAGTAGGTCGAGCGGGCCATACTGCTTAGACTTAAAATGTTCGTCATTATCTGCAACAGATTGTTATTTAATTTCGAGCCTCCAAACCAAACAAATGAGGAATGACGTACGAAGATGTAAGGATACTCCAATAAAATTTCATATAAAAATCTAAAAATAAGATATGTATCAGCGATGCATACACATTTTTGTTTGCTTGTTGGTTTTGTTGATTTTTTTTTCGGAGTCGTAGGCATTGATCCAAGTCTGATCACCCCTAATGATACGCTAGAATTTATTCTTGTAGTCAGAAAAAATTGTTTTAGAAATATTAGTAAGATGCTCTTAAAAAAATTACATTCTTGGAACCATTTGAGGCCAAAAATATATGCTAAAATGGTACTAATTGGTTCTTTTGAAATGTCAGCAGTATCAACAACGAGATGTCAGCATCAAATTTTTATTTTTGATTTGCTTTACGCGTGTTTATCATCCGGGGCGCTCTTGGTTTTTAATGCTTTCTCTGCATTCTTGGGAATTTTTGTAACACTTGTAAATATTTATACCCTATGCCACTTTGTAACCTGGGTATAATTGGTTGGGTGCTGATGTTTGAAATCTTCAAACATATTTGAACAAGATCCACCTTTTAATATAGCAATCGTCTCAGAATCACTTTCTGAGTAGCGATTTAGCGAAGTCCGTCCGTCTGTCAGTTAAAATTTTTTTAAGCTGAAGGTCGGAAATATGAATACATTTTGTTGAAATATTGTATAAAAGTTTTTCTCGGCAATAGCATGAAAAGTGTTTAAATTGGTGAAAATCGATGTTTGTCCCCATGAAAATGACTTAAATTGCCCTAATATAGATCTCGGTGAAATTTGGTTTATGTATGTTCATTACAACCCATTTCCAAGTCCTCTAAAAATAAACCCTGTAGGACTATGTTTAGTCATAATCCCTATTTAAATCAGCTTCCCGATTTTCACTTAAATAAATCAAAAAACCAAAATATTGCAGAGGGGTTTATTAAATTTCGTTTGTATCACGATCGATCCATTTTTCGATATAGTCCTCATCTAAAAATAGCATTTAATATGAAGTTTTCCACAACCGCTAGCCAAAAAATTAATAACAATGCCATTCAAATTCGTTTTATGCTTATTTTCTATTAGTTGGAGCTAAGACCCTTTTTATGACCCTTGTAATGCCATTCAAATATCTTCATCTTTTCGGCCTGTAGCTTTGTAACAAGTGAAAAATTGAAGATGGCTTATATCAAACCTAGTTCATTCATGAAAATTTATTCTATAAATTTTTTTGCTAATTGAAGATGGCTGTATAGTTTCCTTTCACTGGCCAAATAATTGTTTATTGCGGCCGTATAGGTTGGATAAAATAACAAAATAATAACCAAAAGAAAAGCTCTATCAATTTTTTTTGTTAAATTATTGCCATATGTGGAAAACAGAGAACAAAATTTTTTTTACATATTAAAAGGGAGTTTTCACTATTAGATTTTATGGTAACACAAAATAATACAATGCAATACAAAATCTAACCCAGTGATGCCAACTTTTCATTATACCCTTTACCACTATGTGGTTTGGGTATAATGACTTTGTGCTGCTGTTTGTAGCAACCAAAAATATTTGACCTACACCCATTTTTAATTACACCGATCGAATCAGAATCACTATCTGATTCGATTTAACGATGTCCGTCCGTCCGTGTGTCCATGTAAAGCTTGTAATCAAACTGCAGGTCGCAAATATCAATATATTTTGATGTAATTTGGTATTTGATCTTTTATCGGCCATGGCATGAACGCTATTGAAATTGGTGAGAATCGGTCTATGTTCAGACCAAGCCCCCATACAAATGACCCCTATGAAATCAACATATATTGCCATAAGATCCAAATTATCATACAAATCTTAGTCAAATTGGGTTTGTATGTGTTTATTACATCCATTAATCAGTAATCCAAAAATTATTCCTATTGAACAACTCTTAGTCATAGGCCCCATATAGAGCTGCTTCCCGATCTTCACTTAAATCTATCAAAAAACAAAAATATTGCACTGATTCTTCTCAAATTTGGTTTGTATATATTTTTGCAAAATGCAAGAGACTTTACCAAACATGGTCAGGATCAGTCCATTTTTGGGCCTAGTCCCCATAAAAAATTAATAAAAATCCCACTCAAATTTGGTTTGTGCTTATTTTCTATATCCAGTTAGTTGGGCCTGAGAGATAGGGCCTCTAAACGCATGGTATAGGGTATCGTATAGTCGGTCTAGACCGACTATAGTTTTCAATAGCGATAAAAGATCAAGTACCAAATTACATCAAAATATATTGATATTTGCGACCTGCAGTTTGATTACAAGCTTTACATGGACACACAGACGGACGGACGGACGGACATCGTTAATTCGAATCAGATAGTGATTCTGATTCGATCGGTATAATTAAAGATGGGTGTATGCCAAATATTTTTGGTTGTTACAAACAGCAGCACAAAGTCATTATACCCAAACCACATAGTGGTATATTTTCTGAATAACTTCAATTTTTCATCCAAAAAAATTGTAGAAAATAATATACAAATAACATTTTCGTCAAATTGCGCTTTATTTATGGAACAGTTTTTATGTTCGCAATTCTTAAATATCATTTCAAGTTTTCTAAACTTCATTGAATTTAAGTTAATGTTTTCTTATCCTGAAATGCTATTAACGTCTCTTGAATGGCAATATTTTTTTTTAAGTGTAAACATTTTTAAATGTAAACATATTTGGTGTTTTTTGAAATTCAATTTGTGTGTAAAGAATAAAATTTATATGTTTAAAGTTCAATTGTTGTCTTCTAAATTTTAAATTATTATTTCCTACATCTTAATACGATTTTCTGAAATTCAATTGATATTTTCTAATTTATAATTGGAAATCTGAATTCCAGTTTTTCCAATTGATATTTTCTTAAATTTGAATGGAATATTAAAAAGGTGCAATTTTGCATTTATGTGAATAATAATGCTTTAGTAATAATAAACAATTTTTCAAAATTATATGTAATCGCAATCAGATATTTTGTAGGTAAAGCAGAATAATAATTTTATATAACTATGTAGAACTGTTTTTAAAAGCAAAAAAAACACATTGCTTCTTCTTTACTCAGCTCTGTGTATACTTTTAAAATTGTTGTGTTTGATATCTAATTGAAAATGTTGACATTCACATTAAAATAGAAATAACTATGTATTGCAAAGCTAATTAGAACAAAAATTGTGGCGCCATCTACTGTGGCATAGCCACACTGAGCAAAATGAAGTGACACTCTGTTTGTTAATGCAAACGAAATGTATTTTTCCTAAAACAAAATATTGCAGAATTTTATATAATAAAATAATGTACCAATTTATTTCTAACATGCGGTTATTTTGGATGTACATATATAGAATATATGTATATTATTTTATTATTTACTCGTAATATATGTATGTATGTATATGTAAATATTAGACACAAAAAATACAAAATCAAAAGTTATTGTTGTGTTTTTCTTTATATATATTAATACATAATTATACCCGTCCGTCCGTCCGTCTGTGTCTCCATGTAAAGCTTGTAATCAAACTGCAGGTCGCAAATATAAATATATTTTGACGAAATTTGGTATTTGATCTTCTATCGGCCATGGGATGGACGCTATTGAAATTGGTGAGAATCGGTCCATGTTCAGACCTAGCCCCCATACAAATGACCCCTATGAAATCAACATATATTGCCATAAGATCCAAATTATCATACAAATCTTAGTCAAATTGGGTTTGTATGTATATATTACATCCATTAATCAGTAGTCCAAAAATGATCCCTATTGGACAACTCTTAGTCATAGGCCCCATATAGAGCGGCTTCCCGATCTTCACTTAAATCTATCAAAAACCGAAAATATTGCACTGATTCCTCTCAAATTTTGTTTGTATATATTTTTGCAAAGGACAAGAGACTTTACCAAACATGGTCAGGATTGGTCCAATTTTGGGCCTAGTCCCCATATAGATATAGCATCCGATATGAACTTTTTCATATCTGCAGCCGAAAAAATTAATAAAAATCCCACTCAAATTTGGTTTATGCTTATTTTCTATATCCAGTTAGTTGGGCCTGAGAGATAGGGTCTCTAAACGCATGGTATAGGGTATCGTATAGTCGGTCTAGACCGACTATAATTTTCTTACTTGTTTTTTATTTTTTTTTTGTTAAATTTACATTGTTTTTTTTTAATAACAACAGGTAATTTAGCATTATTTGCTTTGTTATTTGATGTTGGTGAATTTTTACTCATTTTATATTAACTCGAAGTGTCTGCTGTCTGCTTTTAGTCAAAATTTTGGATCGATTTTTAATCCCGTGACCCAATCGATCTGCGACTCTGCAGGCGGTCTCGTGGCGATAACAAAAATGATCGAACAAACTTTTTGTAATACCAAAACAATGTAAACTTTTAAATTATTCTACCGCAGTTGATAAAAAAATTGTACAAAGGGTTAGTTTTTTTTTACCACAACGACCAGAAAAACAACAAGTCGAGCTATGACAACAACAATTAGAAGAACAACAAGAAAAATACAGAAACATATATTTTTTTAAATTTTTTTCACTTCTTCAGTGATTTCTCGGGACCGATTAAACCGATTATCATGATTTTTAAAACAGGAACCTTCTCACGATTGTGGTCAATCATGCTCACTAAAAACGAGCGCCTCAGTTATCCTATTGAGGGCGTGATCATGACAAGAACAACATAGACAAATCATATTTTTTCAAGACTTTTTTCACTTCTCCACTCAATTCTCGGGACTAATCAACCGATTTGGAGAATTTAAACAGCAAACAGGATGTTAGTGAATCATTTTTTATGCCAACGAGCAGCCTAGCTGCCCAATTGAAGCCGTCATCGGGATTTCCACAGACGGACATCGCTATATCAACTCCGCTCACAAATATATACATTTTATGGGGTCCAAAATTTTTTTTCTAATTATTACAAACGGAATGACAAACTTATATATACCGTCTGCACACTGGGGTGGAGGTTATAATAATATTAAAAAATTCAAAAATAACGATTTTTTGCTTGAACAGAGTTATATCTTCTGAAATTAATACGAAGTAAAAGCTGTATGGTATGAAAACTGATTCTAACCACACTGCTCGTAAGCCTGACTTTAGGTGAGTGTGTTATAGCACTGACCAAAAATGAAAGCACGAGTGTATGTGAAGGTTCAGGTTCAAACCTCACGGCAGCCCTAAGTAGAAAAATTTCATGTAGAAACAATCTATTCAATTAAAAATAATAATTATCACAATGTTCAATAAATATCTGATGAAGGCTGAAGTGCCAGAAACCGGTCCGATTAAAAATACAGTGTAGTTATTAATTTTTGAAATATATGCTTTCTTTTTCTCTACCACGCACCATTGAAACAAAAATACTAATCTTTTTCTGATACAATCACCACTATTGAAATACCACAATACTATTTGGAATTTCTATATGAGTATTTAATAGAAATATTCGAAAGTATATTTCTTATAATATAAAAAGGGGAATATGTTTAAAAGAAGCGTTCGGGACGACTTAATTTTAGTGTAGACTCTAACGAAAAATATCCGCATGTGAGGTGCACCACCCACATATATGAGATTGAAGCACAAAAGCGATGGGTTCGCCCTACCGTGAAGTGTTACCATCCATGTTTCGTTATACTAATATTAAATTGATATTGCAGTTTGCATATTACGCCCTGCCTCATCACAAATTACAGCATTAATGGGTTAATTAAATACAATATAGTTTTGTTTGGTTAAGTTCTTTTGTTGTTGTTTACGTTAGAAAAATAATGAGACTACAATTTTTTACGTATAAAAATCAATGTGCTTCGTAAAATGAAAGCAGTGGTACTTAATAAACACAAGTGAATAACGACTTGAAATGATTTGTAAAGTAAACAATTTACTAAAAATAATTGTGTTATTATTACTTTATGTGACAGTTATACTGGGTGATTGCACAATTAATTATAGCAGCGACTCTTTAATAAAACCCCATCTCAGCAAAAAAATTGGTAGACGGATACTACCAATTTCAAATAGCAATGAATTTACCACCATCCGCAGTAACCAAAAAATTATTGCATCATGTGATACACAATTTGAGAAGTGAGCATAAGAAAAAATTACAAATTGTTTTATATTTTATTTTCCTTTTTTTTTGTGTTTGTATAGGCCAGAAGATTTCAAAGGAGTAAGGGAATTAATTATAAGTTGTACTAAAGATTCTGAAATTTATTTGGAATGTGCTTCAATAAAATGGGATCTTTACGAGCTATCGGAGCCATTTGATTGGTGTCCTTTGTCTACGGCCTCATATATATACGCCGGATCTAATGAAGGTATTTTGGCTGGTATTTGTTATGACACTGATAATATGACATTAACTTCAATTTACTATACCATGGCGACGAGGCAACACAAAAATTTGGTATACGAATGGTCTATGTAATTAAATGCCGGCATATGCATCATTTAATATATTTTATTTTCTAAATATTTTTAGCATCCATCTGGCCTGGAAACTTACAACTCTGTGCCCAGGCAGATAATTGAAAATGTGAAGGATACATTCGAATCGAAAAGGTAGGATAATTAATAATGCCTACAGATTTAATATAAATCGAAAGGATTAAATAAACATGTCAGCATGTGATCACCTACTTTATGTAAATTCTGAAAGTTTCAGAGTTCAAGTTAGTCGGAAAGTAATGTAAAAATTAGTTACACTGTTCCACTCTAACTTGTTCTGTTATTGTTGTTGTATTTGTATTCCCATTTAAAGTTCTGAATTATCAACTTTTGTTCAGTAATGAGTAAGCATTAGGCATTAACCTCGTTAAATCCACATTTAGAGGAATGATAAGGAATAAGTATGTTTATAGCAGATAAGAAATGTCGCACTATTTTAATTTGCCAACTGAACTCTGGTTGATGTAAATATTTAGACCGACTATACGATACCCTATACCATGCGTTTAGAGACCCTATCACTCAGGCCCAACTAACTGGATATAGAAAATAAGCATAAATCAAGTTTGAGTGGGATTTTTATTAATTTTTTTGACTGCAGATATGAAAAAGTTCATATCATACCGCCCGTCCGTCCGTCCGTCTGTGTGTCCATGTAAACCTTGTAATCAAACTGCAGGTCGCAAATATGAATATAAAAATTTGGTATATAAGCTTTCATCGGCCACAGGATGAACGCTATTGAAATTGGTGAGAATCGGTCAATTGTCAGACCTAGCCCACATACAAATGACCCCTCTGAAATCGACATAAATTTCCATAAGATCCAATAGATCTTACTCAAATTGGGTTTGTACGCGTTTATTACATCCATTAATGAGTAGTTCCAAAACGATCCCTATAGGACAACTCTTAGTCATAGGCCCCATATAGAGCTGCTTCCCAATCTTCACTTAAATCTATCAAAAAACAAAAATATTGCACTGATTCTTCTCAAATTTTGTTTGTATATATTTTTGCAAAATACAAGAGACTTTATCAAACATAGTCAGGATCGGTCCATTTTTGGGCCTAGTCCCCATATAGATATAGCATCCGATATGAACTTTTTCATATCTGGAGCCAAAGAAATTAATAAAAATCCCTCTCAAATTTGGTTTAAGCTTATTTTCTATGTCCAGTTAGTTGGGCCTATGAGATAGGGTCTCTAACCGCATGGTATAGCGTATCATATAGTCGGTCTAGACCGATTATAAATTTCTTACTTGTTAATTTTAAGATTTTCATTTTCCATTTTTCATTTTCCATTTTTCATTTTTTATTTTCCATTTTTCACTTTCCATTTTTCATTTTTCATTCTCCATTTTCCATTTATCATTTTTCATTTTCCATTTTTCAATTTTAGTTTTTCATTTTTAGTTTTCCATTTTCCATTTTGAAATTTTCGTTTTCCGTTTTCCTTTTTCCATTTTCCACTTTTCATTTTCCATTTTTCCTTTTTCATTTTCCACTTTTCAATTTAAATTTTTTATTTTCCATTTTTCATTTTTTATTTTTCATTTTTAAATTTTTCATTTTCCATATATTCCATATTCCATATTCCATTTTCCACTTTTTGTTTTCCATGTTTAATTTTTATACCCTATACCACTATGCGGTTTGGGTATAATGATGTTGTGCTGCTGTTTGTAACAACAAAAAATATTTGACCTACACCCATCTTTAATTGTACCGATCGAATCAGAATCACTATCTGATTCGATATAACGATGTCCGTCCGTCCGTCCGTCCGTCCGTCCAACCGTCCGTCTGTGTGTCCATGTAAAGCTTGTAATCAAACTGCAGGTCGCAAATATGAATGCATTTTGATGGAATTTGGTATATAGGCTTTTATCGGACATGGGATACACGCTATTGAAATCGGTGGGAATCGGTCTATGTTCAGACCTAGCGCCCATACAAATGACCCCTATGAAATCGACATAAATTACCATAAGATCCAAATTGTCAAATAGATCGTACTCAAATTGGGTTTGTATGCGTTCATTACATCCGTTTATGAGTAGTCCAAAAATGATCCCTTTGGCCCCATATAGACTGCTTCCCGATCTTCACTTAAATCTATTAAAAACAAAAATAATGCACTGATTCTTCTCAAATTTTGTTTGTATTTATTTTTGCAAAATACAAGAGACTTTACCAAACATGATCAGGATTGGTCCATTTTTGGACCTAGTCCCCATATAGATATAGCATCCGATATGAACTTTTTCATATCTGCAAACAAAAAAATTAATAAAAATCCCACTCAAATTTGTTTTTTGCTTATTTTCTATGTCCAGTTAGTTGGGCCTATGAGACAGGGTCTCTAAACGCATGTTATAGGGTATCATATAGCCGGTCTAAACCGACTATAAGTTTCTTACTTGTTAATATTAAGATTTTCATTTTCCATTTTTTATTTTCCGTTTTTCACTTTCCATTTTTCATTTTCCATTCTCCATTTTCCATTTATCATTTTTCATTTTCCATTTTTCAATTTTAATTTTTCATTTTTAATTTTCCATTTTCCATTTTGAAATTTTCGTTTTCCGTTTTTCTTTTTCCATTTTTCATTTTCCACTTTTCAATTTTAATTTTTTATTATCCATTTTCCATTTTTCATTTTCCATATTCCATATTCCATTTTCCATTTTTCGTTTTCCATGTTTCATTTTTAATTTTTCATTTTCCATTTTGCATTTTTCATTTTCCATTTTCCATTTCTCATTTTCCATTTTTAATTTTTCACTTTTCAATTTTCATTTTCCATTCTTCTTTTTCCATTTTCCATTTTCGATTTTCAATTTTTCATTTTTAATTTTTCATTTCCATTTTTCATTTTCCATATTCCATTTTTAATTTTTCAATCTTCTATTCTCATTTTTCATTTTCCTTTTTTCAATTTTCATTTTTCATTTCCATTTATAATTTCTCATTTTCCATATTCCATATTCCATTTTTCATTTTTCATTTTTCATTTTTCGTTTCTCATTTCTCATTGTTCATTTCTCTTTTTCAATATTCCATTCTCCATTTATCATTTTTCATGTTTCATTTTTAATTTTTCATTTTCATTTTCCACTTTTCAATTTTCATTTTCATTTTTCATTTTCCATTGTTCATTTTCATATTTTCCATTTTCCATATTCCATTTTCGATTTTCAATTTTTCATTTTTAAGTTTTCATTTTCCAATTTTGATTTTCCATTTTCCATTTTTAATTTTTCAATTTTCAATTTTCAATTTTCAATTTTCATTTTTAATTTTTCAATTTTCATTTTCCATTTTTAATTTTTCATTTTTCATTTTCCATTTTTCATTTTCCATTTTTCATTTTTTATTTTTATTAATTTTTAATTATTAATATTTAATTTTAATGAAAAAAAAAATATGTGGTAAAGCTTGCTTAGGCCAATGTGACACGTGCAGTATTAATATACAGACAACTGTAATGACTTCAACAATACGAAGAATTACAACATATACAACATATCTTAAGAAAAACAACAAACACACTGAAAAATTTTATTTTTTCAAGAGTTTTTTCAAAGTTTCCTTTGACCGATTTTGACGATTTTAAATAGCAACTCCCTTGGGATGTTAATAAACGATTTTATACAAAAACGAACGGTCTGGCTTATATATTGACGCCGCGGCGTGATCGTGATTTCCACAGACAGACGGACAGATGGTCATGGGTAAATCAACTTCCCTTGTTATAAGGATCAAGAAAATATATTTTTTTGGGTTCTCAGGAATTTATTTCGATGCGTTACAAACGGAATGACAAGCCTATATATACCCTCTGCCACTGAGGTGTGGAGGATATAAAAATAATTAATATTATCTGAAGTTATTATGAAAATTTTTGGCAAATCCAATTAAAATTTTTTTACTGAATAATTGAAACAAATTTGAATATATTTGCATTATATTTTCAGTATTTCCTACGAAAATTATAATAATAAACAAATTAAAAATTGGATGAAATACGCCAATTATCAATACAATTCAATTATTCAAAACCCGACATTATATAATGAAGTATACAATGAATTTGGATCATTGCTTCACTTCCAATGGTGGCCTAATTTACGTTTGAATAATTGGCAGATTTACGAAGAAGCTCTAGCTAAACATATAGAAAACGGGAGTATGGCTTATGATATATTAGCAGGCATATCCGGTGAAGTAATGGTACCCACAAAGGAAACTTGTGAAAATAACTACACCATGAAAACGGTTATTGACAATAACAATACCAAAATACCATTGTATGTATGGAATTATCTACATTCAACAGTTGATAGTGCAAAGAATAATGGTATTGTTGTTATTGGTTTTAATTCACCATTTAATGATGTAAGCACTACACGACCAACTTTTCCAATTGATCATATTTCATTTTATTTACTTTCAGCTCTACTCGAAAACCGATGTTGTATTCTGCACGGATATTTGTGGTAAAATTGATTGGTTAAAGAATGTACATTCGACATTTCATTATAGCACAATGGGGATTATATTTTGTTGCAGCGTTGATGAAGTTAGATCTTCAAAGCATTTAAATGGTTTTCCGCAATATATGACAAAACCAATCGAAGAATCTACAACTGCCCCACCTGAAATAACGAATTTTTATGAATCTATAACAGAACAATATATTGAAGACGACGATAATAATATAGACGGTGAAAATGGAAATGACTATTAACTAATAGATTTTTAATATATAAATTATGTTTGCAATGTTGTGTGCAAACAACGAAAATCAGAAAACTTAAAATTAACGTGCTTTAGTATTACAAGGAATTTCATAGATTATAAATACAGAAAATTGATACACAGAAATAAAACAAAAAAAAATTATAAAAATATATTTCTGGTAAAATTTTATTCATTATACATAAACCACTACTCAAGTTCTTTAAGACTACGGCACACATTTGTCAGAAGAAGTATTTGTACACTTAAAGATGAATATTGTATATATAAAGAAAATTATTTTAGATAAAATATTTCGAATTACGAACTTTTTTCTATTGACACACTGGGAATTTTACTTGTTATTCAAACTTCTTTGTATAAAGTTGATTTGAGTTAATTATATTTATTTTGGAAAATATATTTTGAGATTATTCCTCAAAGAAATCGGTGCTGACGAGAGAAAAATTGTCCTAAAGCTTAGAAATTAGTGTAAATATTATCGTGATCATGGGAAGAAGCCACTCCTTATTGCAGTACGTCATTCAAGACCACAGGTCCACTAGTTCAATTTCTTCAAAACCTCGTTCTGGTCGCGAACTATTTTACGCCAGTCAAACAGAATCCCACACTTACTGCTACCCAAAATAGTTATAAAATCGATGAATCCTTTGGTAATGATATACACGATGATACCATTCGCAAAATATAAAAAAATAAACTGACAATCATGGTCGTCTAGCATATAGTCATATTCATTTCAGATGTCAATAGACCGACTTAAGTCCAACTAATTAGATATAGAAAATAAGCATAATCCAAATTTGAGTAAATAATTTTTTTTTTGCATTCGGATATGAAAAATTTCATATCGGATGCTATAATTATATAGGGACTAGGTCGAAAAATGGACCGATTCTCACCTTATTTGGATAACTTGTTTTTTGAAAAAATCTATACAAACGAAATTTGAGAAAAAGCTGTACAATTTTTTTTTTTTTTTTTTGATATAGCTAAGTCAAGTTCAGGAACCAGCTCCATATGGGGGCGATGACTAAGAATTGTCCTATATGGTTTTTTTTGGACTGCTAATAAATGGATGTAGTAAACATACACAAACCCAATTTAATCGAGATTTACATGATATTTTGATTCTTGTGGCAATTTATGTCGATTTCATAGGGGTCATTTGTATAGGGACTAGGTCTCCGCATGAACCGATTTTCACTAATTTCACTAGCATTCATCCTATGGCTGATGGAAGCTTATATACTAAATTTCATCAAAATATATTCTTATTTCCGACCTGTAGTTTGATTAAAAAGTTAACATGAAACACACACAGACAGATGGACGGATGCAGCTAAATCTACTCAGAAAGTGATTCTGAGTCGATCGGTGTAATAAAACATGGGTCTATGTCAAATATTTTTGGTAGTTACAAACATCATCACAAAGTCATTATAGCCTGACCACATAGTGGTATAGGTTATAAGAAGGCTCCAGAATTTTGGGAACGTATTTTATTTTCAGAGTAAAATAAGTTTTGCAGTTTCGGCATTAAAGGAAAAAAGTTAAAATGGTGCATGGTAAAGAAGAAGAAAGCATATATTTCAAAAATTCATAACTGCACTGTATTCTTAATCGGACCGGTTTCTGGCATTTCAGCCTTCATCAGCGATTTATTGAACATTGTGATAATTGTTATGTTTTAATTGAATAGATTGTTTCTATATGAAAATTTCTCTACTTAGGGCGGCCGTGAGGTTTGAACCATGAACCTTCACATACACTCATACCTGCACTTTTTGGTCAGCGCTTTAACACACTCACCTAAAGTCAGGCCTACGAGCAGTGTGGTTAGATTCAGTTTTCTACCATACAGCTTTACTTTGTACTAATTTCAGAAGATACAACTCTGTCCAAACAAACAATCGTTATTTTTTGAAAAGTTTTGAAAAGTTAGTTTGGCGAAAAGGAGTATCTGCATTAACTAAATAAAATATTTTGCCAAGGGAGGTTGCAAAATTATTTGGAGTTGTATGGCAAGCAACGAACTCGTGATGAACTCGTATTTATTTATGGATTAAATTGGATATATAATCATTTTTAAACAATGCCCACAGTAACTGGGCCGTCGAGAAAATTTTTTTGTTCCAACAGGAAAATGATCCAACACATTTGGGCAGTGGTTGCTCTACAATACCAAAAATCAATTGAATTCACAATCCCAATCAACTGATATTAGTTCTAAAGAGAATGTGAGCATAAAATATACGGAAGGGAAATTTTTGAAAAGGATGATTTCTTGTTCACGTGAAAGATAAAAACATGTACAAAGATAAAAACAAAAACAACAAGCAAACAAAAATGTGTATGCATTGTTGATATAAAAAATTCATATTGCGCAGTTTATATTCGGTGAAATACCTTAATGATCTAGTTAAATCAAACTATTTCATAACTTTGGAAACCCAATTCATTGCTCTTACAGTTAAAAACAAGTAAAACAACTATAGCCGGTCTAGACCTACTGTACGATACCCTATTCCATGAGTTTCAAGAAAAGGCTTTAGATCCAAATTTGCTGAGCTTATATAATTGGACACACTCATACAATTTATACATTATCAGATTGTTGTTTAAGCAAATAGTTTTCAGAGCATATGAAAATGCATTTCTTTTTAGAAGAGATATTTATTTTAAATCTCGCAATATATATTAGAAAATTTATTGAAAAAAATTATTATTGTACTTAAGCTACAATATTGCTTTTCAAATTTAAGTACAATTTTATTTGAATTCAAACTATGATGTGAACTTAAATTAAATACAGAAAAAAAAAGCACAAAAGTTTTTTGAAACTTTTTGCATCCAGCTTTAACTAATGTCAATAAAAATGCAGATGAATTATAAAAATGGTTATTTAATATTTAAGTAGAAAAGGAAAATGTATCCTAAACTCTAAAAATATATTGTTAAATTTCTTTTACATTAATTTTTTATTTATTTATTTTATTTTAGTTTATGGAATTAGACTCATAAAATATAATATAAAAAATTTTACCATATGAAATGTTTAATATGTAAATTTAACGATTTAAATACAGAATAAAGTTACGTTTCACAATACTAGTGTTTAGAGAATAATCAACAAATTAATACAAATCATTAAAGTTAGTACATAACCTTCTTAAGGGATCGGCATAGGCATAGCTGGTACGGAAAACTGGAAATGAAAGTCCATGAAAGTAACGTGTAGGTCGCTGAGGAACATTAAATGAAATATTGCGTAACAAGAATTCTGACGATAAATCATCATTAATCAGAATTATGAAAAACGACACATTCAGCATGGTTCTACGGCTCTTAAGTGTTGCCAATTTAATTAATGCTAATCTACTGGCATAAGATGGCAAATTTGTTGCAGGATTCCAGGAAAAATAACCGCAAATAGATGATAAGAAACGTTTTTGAATGGATTCAATATGATTGATGTGGATATTGTATAAAGGATCTCAGATAATTGAGCCATGTTCAAGTATATGTCTTACGAGGGATGTATATAACTGTTTAGTGATATAGGGATCAGTAAATTCCTTGGCCCAACGCTTAAGTTTTATTCACCGTCGCACTGTGGACCATGAGAAGGGGGCCAAAAATCATTTTTTTTTTTATAGTTACCGATTTTAAAGTTATGTTATTCATTTGTAAGTAAATACCAATGAACCTCGGAAGCCAAAAAATTGCGACTGTATTTCATATCACAGCGAATATTGTCTTCGAAAATGGACTTTCTCAGTACTTTGCTAAAATTAAGAATTACTTTGTAAATTTTAATTTTGAAATTACCGCAATGTTTTTGTTTTAAAAGATTTTAAAGTAAAATAAATTTTGTATAATTTTGTAACTTCTAAGTTATTAATGTTAGAAATATAAGGTCACGGAGTCGTTCAGAAATTTAAAAAAAAATTTTTTAATTAAGGCCCAAATTTCCCGAAAATCTCCTACCTAATAAATCAAAACTCCTGCCCATCTGTAGTCCGAACGCTTCCCTACACTCCCATATCCCATTGTATACCCGCCAGTTTCCGTTCGTGTGCACCAGAACAAATTTTCTGACCCAAGGGCAGATATTTTGTGCAAAATTTATGAATACAAAAGTTTTTTACTATGTGGTTAGGGTATAATTAGATTGCCCTGATGTTTGTAACTACCAAGAATATTGGACTTGTACCCATTTTTTATTATACGAATCGACTCAAAATCATTTTCTGTGTCGATGTAACGATGTCCGTTCGTCCGTCTGTGTGTTATGAATACCGGTGTATTTTTTTTGTTTTTTATACTGACAACGGAAACGGTAGAGTTGACACGAGTTGTTATATACTTATAAAAAAGGGTTAGGACATAATGCGCTGAGATGTTAAATTATATTAATGGGTAAAAACTTTTTTATTTTGACAGGTACTCTTACATAGGTATTTTTCAATAACAATAATAGTCGCAACTTGAGTTATATAGTTTAAATAACTGACAAAATGGAAAAAAAATAAATAACATGTAAATGGTAAAAAACTATTGCGACACACCCTTTTAAGATATCAGCAGTTATGCTTCACCTTTTAAAAGGGGTTAGGATCTGGGTTTTTGTTTGCTTCAAAAAGTGGTAATAAAAGATATAAAATTGTATTTTACATAATTGCAAGAAAGAGTATTTATAACAATGTATCCACAATTATTACTCATTATAGTTTAAACAATGGGTAAGTACTGTTATAGAGATCTTGCTGATATTTATTTTCAACAAATACATGTAGACGGTATAATTTTGCACATATTGAGCAACCATTTCTTTAAGAATTGTAACCTGCAAGATGTAGATCATTATTTAATAAGATGATTCAAAATCATATTACAAGTTCTAGCATGCAGCAGAAAGATAGATGCAAAAAAATTTGGTGAGTACGCCAATAGAACAGCTATACTTTATAACAAAAAATACTCTTGGAGATATATGCCATCCACACTTCATAAGTTTTGTACCATGGGGAACAAATAACTCAAAACAATATGCTACCCATAGGAGATCTATCTGAATAAGCGCAAGAAAAAAGGAACAAAGACTACAGATTCCTTCGCGAGCACAACACAAGAAAAATGTCCAGATATTGCACTAATGATGACCTTATCACTATTGTGTTGTGCACTTCAGATCCATATATGTCCAACATTCGCCAAAAAAGGAAAAACTACCTCTATTGAATTAGACGAAGAAGCTAAACAACTTCTAGAAGATGAAAATCAAGACTATTTAGAAGAAATTTTTACTAAAACTTTTATACCCTATACCACTATGTGGTTTGGGTATAATGACTTTGTGCTGCTGTTTGTAACAACCAAAAATATTTGACCTACACCCATCTTTAATTATACCGATCGAATCTTATCCGATTTAACGATGTCCGTCCGTCCGTCCGTTTGTGTGTCCATGTAAAGTTTGTAATCAAACTGTAGGTGGCAAATATGAATATATATTGATCAAATTTGATATTTGATCTTCTATCGGCCATGGGATGAACGCTATTGAAATTGGTGAGAATCGGTCCATGTTCAGACCTAGCCCCCATACAAATGACCCCTATGAAATCAACATATATTGCCATAAGATCCAAATTATCATACAAATCTTAGTCAAATCGGGTTTGTATGTATATATATTACATCCATTAATCAGTAGTCGAAAAATGATCCATATGGGACAACTCTTAGTCATAGGCCCCATATAGAACTGCTTCCCGATCTTCACCTAAATCTATCAAAAAACAAAAATATTGCACTGATTCTTCTCAAATTTTGTTTGTATATATTTTTGCAAAATACAAGAAACTTTACCAAACATGGTCACGATCGGTCCAATTTTGGGCCTAGTCCCCATATAGATATAGCATCCGATATGAACTTCTTCATATCTGCAGCTGAAAAAATTAATAAAAATCCCACTCAAATTTGGTTTATGCTTATTTTCTATATCTAGTTAGTTGGGCCTGAGAGATAGGGTATCTAAACGCATGGTATATGGTATCGTATAGTCGGTCTAGACCGACTATAATTTTCTTACTTGTTTGATTTAAAGTAGTTTTTCAGTACAAATAAGTTATACTCTTTATACCCTATACCACTATGTGGTTTGGGAATAATGACTTTGTGCTGCTGTTTGTAACTACCAAAAATGTTTGACCTAGACCCACCTTTTATTATACCGATCGAATCAGAATCACTGACTGATTCGATTTATCCATGTCCGTCCGTCCGTCCGTCTGTGTGTCCATGTAAACCTTGTAATCAAACTGCAGGGCGCAAATATGAATATATTTTGATGAAATTTGGTAAATAAGCTGATATCGGCCATAGGATGAACGCTATTGAAATTGGTGAGAATCGGTCCATGTTCAGACCTAGCCCCCATACAAATGACCCTATGAAATCAACATATATTGCCATAAGATCCAAATTGTCATATAGATCTTACTCAAATTGGGTTTGTATGCATTCATTACACCCATTAATGAGTAGTCCAAAAAGGATCCCTTTGGCCCCATATAGAGCTGCTTCCCGATCTTCACTTAAATCTATCAAAAAACAAGTAAGAAAATTATAGTCGGTCTAGACCGACTATACGATACCCTATACCATGCGTTTAGAGACCCTATCTCTCAGGCCCAACTAACTGGACGTAGAAAATAAGCATAAATCAAATTTGAGTGGGATTTTTATTAATTTTTTTGGCTGCAGATATGAAAAAGTTGATATCGAATGCTATATCTATATGGGGACTAGGTCCAAAAATGGACCGATCGTGACCATGTTTGGTAAAGTTTCTTGTATTTTGCAAAAATATATACAAACAAAATTTGAGAAGAATCAGTGCAATATTTTTGTTTTTTGATAGATTTAGGTGAAGATCGGGAAGCAGTTCTATATGGGGCCTATGACTAAGAGTTGTCCCATATGGATCATTTTTCGACTACTGATTAATGGATATAATAAACACATACAAACCCAATTTGACAAAGATTTATATGATAATATGGATCTTATTGGCAATTTATGTTGATTTCATAGGGGTCATTTGTATGTGGGCTAGGTCTGAACACGGACCGATGCTCACCAATTTCAATAGCGTTCATCGTATGGCCGATAAAAGCTTATATGCTAAATTTCATCAAAATATATTCATGTATGCAGTTTGATTAAAAGCTTTACATGGACACACAGACGAACGGACGGACGGACGGACATCGTTAAATCGAACCAGATAGTGATTCTGAGTCGATCGGTATAATAAAAGATGGATCTAGGTCAAATATTTTTTGTAGTTACAAACAGCAGCACAGTCATTATACCCAAACCACATAGTGGTATAGGGTATAACAAATATATTGCACCGATTCTTCTCAAATTTTGTTTGTATATATTTTTGCAAAATACTAGAGACTTTACTAAACATTTTTGGGCCTAGTCCCCATATAGATATAGCATCCGATATGAACTTTTTCATATCTGCAGCCAAAAAAATTAATAAAAATCCCACTCAAATTTGGTTTATGCTTATTTTCATGTCCAGTTAGTTGGGCCTGAGAGAAAGGGTCTCTAAACGCATGGTATAGGGTATCGTATAGTCGGTCTAGACCGACCATAATTTTCTTACTTGTTTTTATATAGTTAAAAATTGATATAGAAATATTTAAAAAGACATTAAAAAAATTTTTAACTAAAGTAAAAACATACGACTTTTTCATTGAAACTTCTCTATCTTGAACCAATATCAGCTAACTTTTACGTTCGCTGCTTAATAAATTATATTTTAACTCGGGCTATTTCAGAAAAAAGCCAACCTTTGGCTCTTGTAAACATTTGGACTACAAAGTTTACGGAGGCCAAAGTTTGGCATTTTCTGACAAAATTTGTAAAAAGTATTAGTTGTAAAACTAACTGAAAAAATAAGACATTAGATGAAAAAAAAACCTTTTTTAACCTTTTAACACTTCAACTTTTGTACTAAAATTCAAGTAAAAATGAAAATGACAGCCTTCTCGTGAAATGGTCCACTGTGCATCATATTGATTTGTTAAATGAAATTCAGTTTTGCATCAAAAAAATTCCCCAGATCCAGAAAGGTATGAACGGCTACCAACGGTTGTCCACCCAAGGAGTAGTTTACATTTATGTAGTTTCTTCTTGAAAATCGCATGTATTTACATTTTTTCATAATCACTTCCATTAATTTTATATTCTACCACGTATAGAAGTTATCAAGGTCCATCTGTAGATATAAGTGATCACTCTTTTCATTGTAAGTGAGGAAGATTATATAGTGTTCGGAAGATCGCTTATAAATAAGGAAAAAAAAAAGAATTGGATCCAGATGGAATTGAATAAATGAAATACAACATGTTGCAATAACAGATGTTTATAAACATTATCGTAATTTTGCTTTCATTGTATAAAAAAAAAATATTTTTACCGCTTATCAGTTTTTTTTTTTTTTTTAAATGCAGTAGTCATGATCTTAAATGTATATTCATTTGTTTTTATATATATTTTTAGTTAATAGAATAGAAAATTACCATAAACCAAATTTTAGTGATATTGCTATTAATTTGTGGACTACAGATACATATGTTATTTTTATATGGGAACTTGGTCAAGAAATGGACTGATCACAACCATATTAGATAAAGCTACTTTTTTCTCTCAAAAATATATACAAACCACATTTTATAAAAGTCTGTGAAATATGTATTTTGGTTCTTTAAAGCTTTGAGTGAAAGTCGGGAAGCAGTTTTATATGGGTACTTTGATTAAAAATGGCCTTATAGCGACCATACACGACACAAGCATGATTGACCATCAAGAGGGTCAGCTCCGAGCATTTACCGATTTTCACTAAACACAATAATGTTCGTCCTATGGCCGTCAAAAGCTCATATACCAAATTTCCTCAAAATAGTTGCATTAAAAGGTTTCCATGGACACACCGACGGCTCCATCTGTACGAACTCATTGTAGGCTGATCACAAGTGATATATGGAATAAAAATTACAAAAAACATTAATTATATAATTAGCACCAGTGTCAACATTTTTGCTGAAATTGTTAAATTCAAAAGGAATGATTTTTTTAATTTCTCAGATTATTGACAATAATGCTGGGGGCAAATCGTCGCATTCGATATCGAGTTAAATCAATCGAAATTCCATATTTTGGTTTATTATTTAAAGAAGACGGACCTCGTTTTACTTTTACTATTAACTATGGACCATAACTCGTTAGCTGTGATAGAGTAAAATTACTCTTAGTATTTTATTTTGGCAAATAAAAAAATAATTTCGATCGAAAAATTTCGATAACGAATGCGACGATTCGACCCCTGTATTCTCTACTTTTAGTCCATTTTTCTATATGAATATATTTGCACTATTCTCCAAATTGAGAAAAATCCAAAAAAAAAAACACGATCATAAACACTTTAGGCAAATTCCTGAAGTCTGAGCCAATTTCGATAATATCAATACCAATATCGAAGTTTTTTCTCGATATTCCCCGAAGTGCTTGCATCTTTCTGGAATCCGATAATTTTAAACATATATTTAATCGTTTTCTTGACAATTGAGTAATGGGTTTTTATTATGACGAATCTGTGGTTTTCTGGAATAACCGAGTATGTCCATTTTTGTCAGTTTTGAGTGAACGATGACAAATAAATTAGTTTCTAACGCTCTTTACATGTGTTAAATTTAAAAAAAAAAAATATTGACCATTTCTTAGTTTTTTCTTTAAATAACTTAAATGTATATTAAATTAATTTGCAGCACTAACGATGTATGTCAACGTACGCTTGATCGCTGACACATTATTTTCTCAGAAAATGACACATAGCGACATCGTTGTTATTAATGAAAAAAAAAAGGCAAAATAATTTTGGATTAGTTTTCAGTTTAGAACCACTTGTAAAAACTTGTGTATTTATTTCCGTTATTTTTTGCCACTATTATTCTTGATACGTTGTTATATTCTCTTCCTAAGTCCCGTTAACTTCTTGTTGACGAACAAAAAAATCCATTTTTCAAGCAACAACAACTTATGTCTACATGGGTGGTTACATTTGTAGTTTTCTTTTTCAAAGAAAACAACGTTTGTCGACATAAGTTGTTTTATCTGCACAAACTTTAATTGTAATTTACATATTGTTTTTTCGTCCTTCTCTAGGATTTATTCCTCTGAAGATTTTTGACGCAAAATTTTATATAAATTATTTATTGCCCATATCTACAGGACTGTTAAATAAAAAGCTCTAAAATCTTAATATCGAGCCCATAATTTCAAATATTACGTTTTTTGGCTCTTAACATTCTGATTTTATGACATACACCGTTATTGTAGAAAACCACAGATATATGTTAGTATATCACAGATTTCATTTTATCCGAAGAGTTTCGTTTTAAGTCTTTTAAGAAAATGTTTAGAGATCCAGACAATGAAATACAAAATATACTCTTCAGGAACTCAAGAGAAATAGGTATTAAGGCATCTGTAACTGCAAATAATTCTACACGACTTCTAAAAATAAGAAAATCTTAAAATTAGATTCCACTCACTATGTATATATGTACATATGCATTTAAAGAATTTAAAACTAGCAGACTCCAACCCTCGAAATTCGAGTGCAAATTCTAAAGATATGCTAATCAATTATAGACAATTCGCAAATCAACACAAAAAACAAACTCATTTTTATTACAAACACATTAACAAATTTAATAAACACACTCATAGCATTGTATAATTTTATGTTGCTACTAACAACTTTAAATGCAAGATACTTAAAATAAAGGGAAAAATTTAAAAATCTGTAAATCTGCAAAACGGCTAAAAAGAAATACCTTTCAAATAATATACATTTGGCCAAAATCGGGATAAAACAGTAGAATAAAACATCGGTCACAAAAAATCGCCTTGTCTAATATTATAGATTTAAAATATCTGCTACGTATTAATAAGTCCAAGCGAAGTTTTTTGTCTCTTCACGGCTTCAGTATCAAGTAATTACGAAAATCACATTACTGGGTATAACATTTTAACATAGGAAGTATTAATGAATAATTAATTTAGCGGCCTTGCCTTTGGTAGTTATTTAAAAAATTTTATAAAGAATTTTAGCTTATAAAATCCTTGTTCTTAAAGTTAGAAATATGAACTTGTTTGGGAGTAATGTATTTAAACCCTATACCACTATGTGGTCAGGGTAAAATGACATTGTGCTGATGTTTGTAACTACCAAAAATATTTGTCGTAGAAGAATCTTTTATTATACCGATCACTTACTGAGTCGATTTAGTGATGTCCGTCCATCCGTCGGTCCGTTCGTCTGTGTGTCCATGTAAACTTTCTAATCAAACTATATGTCGCAAATGTAAACATATTTCGATGTAATTTGGTACGTAAGCTTCTACCGGCCATATCACGAACGCAGTTGAAGTTGGTGAAAATCGGTACATGCTCAGACCTAGTCCCCATACAAATGACCCCTATGAGATCGACTTAAATTGCCATAATATAAAAATTTTCATATATCAGTAGTCCCTAAATAAACACTATTGGACCGTTCTTGGCCATAGTTAATTCCCGATCTTCACTTAAATCCATTAAAAATCAAAAATATTGCAAAGATTTTTCTCAAATTTGGTTTGGCGTGACCTTACCAAATATGGTCAGGAGCGGTCCATTTTTCGACCTAGTCCCCATATAAACCTAGCATCCGAAATGAACTTTTTCATATCCCGAGCAAGAAAAAACTTTCCACTTAAAACTTGGTTTATGTTTATTTTCTATATCTAAATAGTTGGACCAAAGAGATAGGGACTTTAAACGCATAGTATAGGGCATCATATAGTTGGTCTAGACCGACCATAGTTTTCTTACTTGTTGTTTTTTTGAGTATGACAATCAATGTCGATGACTTTAGCTGTTATTATTTGTTGCCAAATATTTATCAGTTTTCAAACCTTAAGTCAATGAAATTGTGATAAAAAATATTTCCAACGAAATTATATGGTGTACTAAACAAATAAACATATTAACCAAAAAAAAATAAACTTAAAATTTTTTTAATAAAAAAAGGGTTGAAATCAATCAATAGCGGATTTCGCGCTGGTTGTAAATTGACGAAACAAAATTTATAAATTAAAAATTTACTCGAGTAGTAAAAATTAACTTCCCTTGAGTGTAAATAAAACAAAAAAGAAAACAGCTGCTAGTTTTTCAAATTTCATTTAATAAATGATTTTGTTGTTTCCGTGCAATATTTTTTGTTTTTTAAACCTTAATGGATAACAAATGTACAACCAATAAACCAAACAAAAAAAGAATAGATAACCGAACTAGAAAGTGGTACCGAATTATTTAAAACAAAACAAGTAAGAAAATTATAGTCGGTCTAGACCGACTATACGATACCCTATACCATGCGTTTAGAGACCCTATCTCTTAGACCCAACTAACTGGATATAGAAAATAAGCATAAACCAAATTTGAGTGGGATTTTTATTAACTTTTTCGGCTGCAGATATGAAAAAGTTCATATCGGATGCTATACCTATATGGGGACTAGGTCCAAAAATGGACCTATCCTGACCATGTTTGGTAAAGTCTCTTGTATTTTGCAAAAATATATACAAACAAAATTTGGGAAGAATCAGTGCAATATTTTTGTTTTTTGATAGATTTAAGTGAAGATCGGGAAGCAGCTCTATATGGGGCCTATGACTAAGAGTTGTCCAATAGGGATCAGTTATGGACTACTGCTTAATGGACGTAATATATACATACAAACCCAATTTGACTAAGATTTGTATGATAATTTGGATCTAATGGCAATATATGTTGATTTCATAGGGGTCATTTGTATGGGGGCTAGGTCTGAACATGGACCGCTTCTCACCAGTTTCAACAGCGTTCATCCCATGGCCGATAAAAGATTAAATACCAAATTTCATCAAAATATATTCATATTTGCGACCTGCAGTTTGATTACAAGCTTTACGGACGGACGGACGGACGGACATCGTTAAATCGAATCAGATAGTGATTCTGATGCGATCGGTATAATTAAAGATGGGTGTAGGTCAAATATTTTTGGTTGTTACAAACAGCAGCACAAAGTCATTATACCCAAACCACATAGTGGTATAGGGTATAAAAAGATGCATCACAATTGAGACACTTAAACATTAATTACTCCAAGCAGACACATACTGCATGACATATATGGGATATTAAACCTTGAGCTACATGATGTTATCAATTATCTAAATCTTTCAGTTTGATTGTTATGATTTCCAAAACGGAGTTACTTGATTCTAATTTATGCTCATTGGATGTGAGCTGAAACTTAAAGCAACCAACCAATCAAAACATAAATTCTCTTTAAACAAAGAGTTTATGATTGTGTTTAAAATATTGATTTCAATGCTTTCAGGGAAAAAAAACAGCTGTATAAAATGAAAATTGATTACTAGAAAGACGCTTCAGATACATAGGAAAAAAAATCAAATGAGTCCGATCACAGGGGAGATGTGTAAACATCTGGTCATTAAAGATTTTTTTATGGCAATTTTTAAAATCAAACAGAAAGCGTCATCTATGTATCACTTAATGCAATCAACTACAGGGGCTTTGCTAATATAAAAATTTTAATTTATTAGATTTATAGTAATTTTTCAGACATATTGCCATTAAAGAAGAAAGCATATATTTCAAAAATTCATAACTACACTGTCTTCTTAATCGGACCGGTTTCTGGCATTTCAGCCTTCATCAGCGATTTATTTAACATTGTGATAATTGTTATGTTATAATTGAATAAATTGTTTCTGTATGAAATTTTTCTACTTAGGGCGGCCGTGAGGCTTGAAACATGAACCTTCACATACACTCGTACTTGCACTTTTTGGTCAGCACTTTAACACACTCACCTAAAGCAAGGCCTACGAGCAGTGTGGTTAGAATCAGTTTTCGTAATATACAGCTTTTACTTCGTATTAATTTCAGAAGATACAACTCTTTCCAAACAAACAATCGTTAAAGTTTATTTTCGACCTTTTTACTATATATTACTATGAATTTTTTAGAAATTAATCTATCGGGCTTTTTAAGGTCCTGTTTCAAAATCAAATAAAAGATTATTTATTTTTTTCCATCGTTATTTTTGAAATTTTAATATTTTTTGCATTTATACTTCTAATTTCCACTATTCTCAGTTTTTGTAAGAGTTGTCATATGTGATGTACGATTTTGTATATACTACATATGCACTTTACATATCGCACCCGTACCTCTAAAGTGAGTCAACTCAAAATTTTTCAATTTTCATTTTTTTTCAAGAAAACGATACACAGTGGTCATATCTATCCACTGTAAAAATCTTATATCGATTTTTCTAGTCTTTCGCAAAAAAAAAATACAGTTGTAGCCCTCTTTGTGTTATAAGAGTAGCTTCTTTAGAATCGACTAAAAAGACATATTTTGATTTCCACCCAAAAAAACTTGCTATACTTGATGATCACTGAAAAAATGACGAAAACAACTTATGTTGTATACTTATTATTCGCAATCCTTTACAATGAAGCAACTGTTTTCAAATTTTATAGTAAAAATTTAAAAAAAACCGTTTTTTGCCTCTACTGAAAATAAATTTTGAGTTGACTCACTTTAGAGGTACACTTGTGATATATTTGAGATGACACTTGGACCATGAACCTTCACATACACTCGTACTTGCACATTTTGGTCTATTTATATTTATTACTATTTATTATTTCAACCGGTTAATTTTTAATTTTTTCTTTTTTCATTTTTTATTTTTAATTTTTTATTTCTCATTTTCCATTTTTTATTTTTAATTTTTCTTTTTTCATTTTTTATTTTTAATTTTTTGTTTCTCATTTTCCATTTTTTATTTTTAATTTTTCTTTTTTATTTTTCTTTTTTATTTTTCATTTCTTATTTTTCATTTTTATTTTTAAGTTTTCATTTTTCATTTTTTCTTTCTCATTTTTTATTTTTCATTTTTTATTTTTCATTTTTTACTTTTTATTTATCATTTTTTATTTTTAATTGTTTATTTTTCATTTTTTATTTTTCATTTTTTATTTTAGATTTTTATTTTTCATTTCTTATTTTTCATTTTTAATTTTTATT